>KZ308181.1:1116596-1143691 GCA_000376725.2 Ladona fulva | reverse complement strand
AAGTTACAAATATTTTTCAAATGAGAAAATTTGATCAGTTACAATTTTTGTTCGAGATTATTGAGTAAATAGAGATTTCGAATACTCAGATTTGACAATTTCGCAGCGAAATAGAAGACGCATTTTTAATTTCCAGGGTTAATAAAACGGGAGGTTTTTCCTCCCGTCTTTGGGCGAATGCCGGACAGATCTGGTAATTAATTTTCTTACTTCCCCTTGACCGTTGCCACCTGGTCCTCCGACCAAATTGCAACGTTTTACTATTAAATAAATAAATTCACAGGAAAATAATAATCTTGGTCGCAGATCTACTGATTGAATAAATAATAGGGAGGCTGGGAATACCCAAATAACATAGCTAGTAAACGGAAAAAGAAATTAAGAAAATTTCAGCTTAAATTAACAGAGCTTGGTATCGATTTTAATTTTGCGAAACATGAGAGTGGCGGGGACCGGAAGAAGACAGATGTATAGCAGCCACAATGCAGATGAACCTGCTATTTCTTTGCCTCGAGTACCGGTTTCATAAGACAGAGGATACCTTGCGCATTATTCATAATTAATCCGTCTTTTTTGCCCCCTAAACTCGGCAATGAAAGACGTCCTTCGACCGTTTCCAATTAACGGCAGTTTCGCCACCCAGAAGAAAAATGACTGGCAACTGTCTACGTTCCAAGTGAATTTCAGTGTAGATTTTATCAAAGTCCGAGTTTTAACATCAATGCGTTGTCTTTCGTTAGAAAGAAATGGATTACTATAAAAGTGAGTGAACTATTGACGAAATTGTTTTAGCAAAACAAATTTCTTGATCTTATTATAACTGATGGTGTAAAATTTTTAACAATGCAAAAAGTCAACGGTATAAATGCAATGAAAAAGTGCACTATGGTTCAAGAGCAAATTACAGAATGAAGCTGAAACTGAAAGTTATAAGAAGAATCTTCTCCGAACTTAAATCCTAAAAATTACTAACCAAATAATTTTTAAGGTGGCAATGTAATTAGAATATGCTATTGAATTCCTTTCACTTTTCTCAGTTTGCAGATATTTAAATTTGGAAATAAGATTTTGGAAGGATGCTTGAGCAAGGAAATCAGAGATATCGCAAAATTGGTTGTCATAACGAAGAAATAATTATGGAATTCTAAATATAATACCTCGCTCATAGTACACAATCAACCTTTATTAAGATTACAATACTATTGAATTTTTGCTTGGAGTTATGAATGGTCAAGAATTGTATACATCAATGACCAATAAGGAAAGGGTTAAGGCGACTTATGACGATAAGGCGTGCATCTAGGTAAAAACCCAAGGAGAAACGGACGTGAAAAAAGTCTGACGGGACCGGGAATCCAACCCGGGTCTCCCAATGGCTGACTTGTCTCCCAAACACCCTCCAAGACTCCCATACAAAGTCTCCCAAACGGCGTGGAGAAATATTCTGGTGGGATTTCTCAATGAATAGAGCAACCAACCGGCAATTGGGAGACCCAGGTTCGAGTCCCGGACTCATCAGACTTTTTTCACGTCGCTTTCTCAATTACCAATATTTGCATTATACTCACGCATGAGTATCTTTAACTGGTTACCAACGATCGCAAATAGCATGACGATTTATCTGACCATTATCCTTGCTTATATTCCTGATATTACATGAATATCAGGAATGTGGACGTCGCGGCGGTTACAAAATATAGAAGAAAAAATCAAGGTATTACATGCATGAGTAAAACACCAAAGTAGAAAGTCTCGAACTCATTGAGACTCGACTCGAACTTATGAAGACTCTTAGTTAACCATGCTTGAACACGCTGCGATTTATGTGGACCATCGGGATAAGAAAATCTTTTTCCAAACGTAACTTTGCGGTAATATTCCAACATATTATACCCATAATTCTAATTCAGAGACAAAGACGAAATTTCAAAAATCACCCAAGCAAACATAAGTCTGAAAAAAATTAATCTTTTCAATATTCCGTATTTGTATCATCAAACGTTCAAACTTGCATCCTTCAAATGTACATATTATGTACTACATAAGTGTCCTAGCTGAAAAGAGACCGATAACTTCATCAGATAAGCAAGACAACTTCCGTCAAGTGCATTGAATAAGCCGCTACTTCCTTTTCCTCGCGCTATTTCCTGAAAAAGAACTTTATCAAATTGAACTATCTTCACTTGTAACTGCACGACCTAATTTTCCTTCGTTTTATTTCAGCTGCTTATAGAGGAAAATAACTGTCACAGCTGTCTTTGGATGTAGAAAATCGAATGACATAGCCTAGAATTCTTCCTGGTAATTCTATAATGTTTGTGTATCTTCCTTACTCTTAAATTTAATTATTTTACGAATAATAAATTATAAATAAATGAAACAAATCAATAAAATATATTAAATGAATTGATAAACTAGTTATGTGATTTTAAAAGTATATTTCCCGTCCCCATTTTTCATTTCTATATTAACCCTTCAGAATATAAGAGAATGATTCATAAATTACTATTATTACATTTTCGCCGCGAAAAGACACTGGTAGCGAAATCTAATTATAATTAATCAACAAATGCTTATCTAATTAAAACCAAGTAATTACATTAACTGTCATTGCGAGAACTGATAATATAATTTTATAGAGCCAGATTCTTTTTAATAAATAGATTGCTTACGCTAAAATTACTTAGGCCCAGAATAGTATTAATTAATTACTTATAGTCAGCATCAATTATTATGTAATATATTTCAGGGCTCCTGGTTGCCCCTCTCGGCTACCATAGCGGTCTAGAGGCAAACGAAGTCCCCGTTGTGCACCTTACCACGCAATCCCATACGATCCTATCTCTCATAATCCTAGAACATTTTCGCTACCGTCTGAATCAGTGGTCCAAATCATTAGTGTTTCTTACAATTTTAAAGAAAATTTCATATATTTCGGCTCACAGAACTCTGCAGCTAACCTCAAATTTCCCAATGCTACTTTGTGAACAGATTTCTAGCTTCTCGGTCTTTAATCTTAAAGATACCTATCCAATTAAAAACAAAAACTGACCCGTCCACAGTAAATTATACACGACCGGTTTCGAGGATGCCAACTCATCTTCAGGCCTGAAAAACTAAAATCAGCAACACGGATCTCCTATTAGGTGCAGGGGGCGATATCAGCGGGGCTTACCGTCAAGGAAGTCGAAATATTACTTTAATTACTTCTTTAGAGCTAAAGAATTAACTGGAGGATCTTCACATTGTTCTTTGCGCCTATGGCCTCAGATTGGCTAAGTTTTTCCCAGCTGGAGAGAATGATAGAATTGCATTGATTGTATTTTTAAAATTGCTTTGACAGCCTACTAGAAGGTACTAGTACTAGTAGGTCATTTTACATAAATGGAACCCACCCGGGAATCCAGGACTGCTTTCATCAAAAGCGAACGCGCTACCACTTGGTTACATGGCTATCCGGAAACCCAACAACAGAACTATTCTTGACACAACAAGTATACATTTGTCTCTAACTGTAATAAAAACTTTATTCGACAACTTTCAATAAGAAAATAATAAGAAACTGAATCAAAACCCTCAGTGACATTACCATGTACAAAGGTACCGTAGTTATATTACTCGCACTTCCTCCTCCTTTACCCATTTATTGATCTTAATGAGAAACTCATTCCACCATTATCTCTTTCTCTCTCGCCACTTTATATTATTACATTCAGCGTAGCCCTTCAACTTTATTTGTTTCTAACTCATTAATCAACATACCTTCCTCTCATGGGATAACGCTTTTTCAAATTATATAAAAATATCATTACGAGATAAGGATTCACGATTTTTAGAGAAACACGTGTCATATTATGCACATTCACACATGATGTATAGCTATAATATATTTTTAACGTAATCGCAGAGAAACCTAGGAAAAAGAAGGTATGGTTCCCCACTTTCCCCCATTCTGATGCAAAAAGAATGGTGGAAGTTAGGAGGATAAACGAGTGAACTATCTACATAAATGTCACACTTCAAGTCAACGTTCATTTTTGCAGAAAGTTAAATTTTTAAGGGCCTTTTGGCCGTTATTGCCACTGCGTTTTGCGCGCCAACGCTCTTTCGATCTTTAGGTAGCCATTCTTTCTTTAACGATCCACTGAATTTTTAATCTGACATCCGGTTTCTTTTTGTTGTCAGAAGTTCTTCTGACCACAGTCTCGTGAATATTTAAGGCAACAGCGACAAAGCCGAGGCATAATCTAGCTTAATCGAACAGTAGCGGTATATTTAGGAACTTGAAAGAAAGCATGCTAGAAAGTACTAAGGAAGAATTTATCAAGTTTAAAGCTGATATTAGCAATAGAATAGAATATAAATTTATTGTTGGATATTGTTCAAATATTTTTAGGCGAACAAACAGAAATGTGCAATGAATTCCCGAAAATGACGAAAAAGTTGCAATAATATAAAAATTAAAAATATCGAGTGCGAAAATATTAATGCTGGATCGCCAAAAATCTCCTAGTTTTAGCAAGGAAGCGATTCATGACAATTTATACATAAACAGATGGTCCTTTTTGTTCGCGAAATTAAACCAAAGGTTAGGTAAAACTAGAGAATACCTTCAGAAAATATATCGAAATTGAAGCTGGCAATTACTGAGCCAACCGTTATGATCCTTATTAAAGTAGGAGCTTAGTTAAAAATACTTCGACAGCTGAGGTCACTTCGCATATATGAACCCCATCAGGGAATCGAACCTGTAACCGCTTTCAGCAAAGGCAAAGGCGCTACTAAGCGCCTTTGCCAGTCCTTTGCGCTGCTTCTAACTTATTTTCGAATTTCTCTTCGAACGTTTGCTTTCCTTTATTCATCAGCCTGATAATTTAAAAATGGAATGACTTCCGCGGCAACAGGAAACGCAAAAATAGATAAGCGCACCACTTGGATAAAGTTGTCACAATTACAGGAAGTCAAGAAGCAGAGAGGAAATTTCCGAATGATGTCTTAAGAGAAAAGTTTAAAATTGGAGGTTTCCAAGTGAGCTGAAATCTCTTTCTAAAGAATTATTTCTTCTGCCATACTAAATGCAACTATCGAAAACCCAACAATTCTTCAACTGTAGATCATTCCTTGATTCGATTACATTTCATTGATGATAGATTTCGAAGATAATTTTAAAATTCTGACTCACTTTACATATGTGCTTCTGGATGAATTCAGGTTTGTAATTGAAAACTACACAAAATTCATCTCCGAAGTATAAGTTTATTTGACTTTACAGAATATTTCAGGCACACCAATAGTACACAAATAACGTAAGACTACAATCTTATATTGAATATTCTGAAAAAAAACGAAATTTCGCCAAAAATCGACAGTTATCTATACATAGCAAAATACAACTCGTTGATGAAAGGATCGTTATGTGAGCAAGGAATAATAAATGCGTGTCCGCTCTAATCATTAACTAAAATAGACTAGCCGATAATGTACCATGAACAGTTAATCTCCCATCGATTCTCGAATTATTCTGAATAAACTTCCACCTACAACCATAATCCATAGATCAGCAAAATTGATAAGGAATATGTACTTGTATCAGAGATAAGAAACGTACATACTTGGGATTTCATGCTGACGCTCAAGAGTGTTTATTTATATTTACTTAGGAGCAAACATTCCGCCGTTATCGGGCAATGACGTCACGGTTATTGACTTTCCATTACATCGATTTCTTCGAGGAAACATGAATTTTGTCCGAAATGAATCCCGTTACTTTTCAAGCCGATTCCAAACTAATAATCACTACCTAATGTAAAACAGAAAGTATGGAGAAAGGGGAGTCAACGCTCATCAAGATCGTATGCTGATCGTAAATTCCGTCGTAAATAGCATATGCGTATATTGTCGGAGACAAGATGGAAATACATAACTGAAAATTAGGACGAAATTTCCTCATCTTCAAATATTATATTACTGTTTTACAATCATACGTTTGGGAAAGCAACATTGAGAACATAAAATCTCACGGAAATTGGCAAAATCACACAAACAGGAAATTTCAAAAGTTCCTGGAAGACAGTAATTGAGTATAAAATCACCGCTGATTGTATCTGAGCCAAACGTTTCTCAAGGCAAAGTTCTCCATTTCGCTTTCCGTACTTCGTATTTAAAAAGCTTAAGCAATAAAGAAGATTCCCGAATCTCTAAGCGATGATTTCATGAAACCAAATTACATGCCTGTTCCTTTCCCAGAACGGTATGTTTCCATTTCATTCTTTTATGCGTAGGAGAATGGCACAACACGAAACTGATGAGACTAAAAAATGACAAAGTAATAATATCAAGTGCAAAATTGAAAAGGTATGAAATATTTATTAAAAATAAATATAGCTCCTATCCGATATAATGTCCAAGAATGTTCAAACTTCCCAGTAGTAGCAGTATTGTTAAAAGTGACTTGACTTATGTTTTATTTTACCTGGGGCAGATGAAGCCTTGTGGCCCCCTCTTCTTCGACAACTGAGGTCATTTAGCACGTGGGTCCCACCGGGAATCAAACCCGAAACCACTTTCGACAAAGGCTTGCCTAACTGGAAACCCTTCAAACGTTAAATCTGGACCTTCATAATGTACTAAGTAGAAAAAGGGACAATGAAAATATCAACAATAAACAGACTAGAGGCATTTAAAATTTGACTACATAGACGGATGTTTAAAACCTTATCGACAGCCAGAATTTCTAACCAAAAAGTCCAAAGTAGGGCTGGACTTCATCGAAAAATATTCTAAACCATCAAAATCCGAAAGATCTCCAATCTTTGCCACCTTCTCAGGAGTGAAAGGAACCGACTCCTATATTACATAATGATTTGCAAAACTGAAGGACGTAGTGGCTTTGGCAGAAAGCGGATCTTATGGTTGAAAAACGTTCGAAATTGGATGGGAATACTAAGAACATATTTGCCGAAATTCTACTTGCAAAGCGCGACCACTGAGAACCCTAAACACTGCTGGTGGGAATTCTTCAACGGTTGATTCGCTCGCAAACAACGGCTATTAGGAGCTTTTCTTAAAATCTAATGTCTTACCACAGCCGTTTTCCTTTTCCTTATGGATTAGAGCCAGTATTGTTAAGAAATCTGACTTCAATCTGAAAATGCAGTTTTATTTCAATGCATAAATTTCGGAAAGAAAAACCATAGCGAATTCATGACTTTGAAACACGCACAAATCCAGGCTGAATATGCATTAGAGCCGATTGGTAGATATTTTTGATACTGTGTGTTGGTTCTGCCAAGAATTTGAATTGAAGCTCACACTTATTATTCAAGTAAGTAGCGTCATACAGTAAGGTGATGGACTTCGCAACCTCAAGCATTCAGTTGCATTGCATTCCTATCCGATGTTGTGAATCTCTTTTATTCCCGATAAAATCACCCGCAAGTACCTATACAAACTGCAACAAAAAAGCATCCTAGGGTCTGTTGCACCTCCTGGAAAATTTAATTTAACCTAATCTCATCCCACGTGTTGGATTAGGAAGGAAAGATTCTACTCGAGAAGGCGAAGGCGGAAGTATGTATGTACTAAGCGAGGCATGTGCGTCACACCAAAGAAAATTTCCGAAGAAGATATTTAGCGAGCGTGTTCTACGGGTTGCACCCCACTTCTTAGAATATCTAATCGCGGCATCGGAGAGCAACGCTCAGCAAAACAACGGACCGTTGATCCGCTCGTTAGAGTTATGCGTCGCAGTTTCATTCCCAGTAGAGCCCAGCAGTTGCACCAAGTGCCGCTTCCACAGGCTCTCCCACGGCATCGGTGGCGAACACCGCCGCTGCTTTGTTCTGCTCCGCCGAAACCGCTAACGAAATCTGGACTACTGTCGGAATTTTTATTATGGATACTCAAGTTTGAACTCGAATAAAATCTAAACCAGGGATCCCACAGAAAAACGGGTTACACCAAATTTTAGCTTGTTTTATTCTACGTTTCACAGTGCAATGCAAAATTTTTTGTTTACATCCGGTTGGTATGTTATAACAGGTAGAACAAAAAAGTGCCCGTTTTTTAGCGCTGTTTACCGGAGCGCGTTTACCTGTAATAACATACCAACCGGATGTAAACAAAAATTTTTGCATTGCACTGTACAACGTAGAATAAAGCAAGCTAAAATTTGGTGTAACCCGTTTTTCTGTGGGATTCCTGGTTTAGATTTTATTTGAGTCCAAACTCGAGTATCCATAATAAAAAATCCGACAGTAGATGCTCGCGGAATTCTAACGGAAAGGTGGGAAGCAATGAAGGGTCGATTATGGGAACGATTCGATTTTCGTAGCTTACGCGAGTATAAAAAAGTAAACTTAACCTTCTCAGAGCATATTTTTCCACCTACGATGTTAAGTTATTGAAATTGACCACGCTGATGAAATTATTAGAGGAAATACGAGTTCCGAAAAAAATCCATATAGCTCGCAAAGGAGAGATAAATGGTTGTACAAACCTGTTGACGAAAACTTGACATATGACGAGGTGGCCGAGTGGTTAAGGCGTTGGACTGCTAATCCAATGTGCTCTGCACGCGTGGGTTCGAATCCCATCCTCGTCGAATTTTTTTTCCCAGTCACATACTCGTAAGTAAATGGGCACACGCAGGGGGCACACAGGTTTAAATATAGAAAATAGATCGAATATAAATACCGAAAAGTAAGTACAACTACTTTAAGTTATTTGTGCTAAACATCTCCAGTTTTCTACTTAGCCACATTACGTGAGTCTTGATACACGAAATAAAATGTCATAATTAGAGAGTTTACTCTGCCAACGAGGGAAGGAACCGCAAGCATAGACTCGAAATAGTAATGGTATAAGTACTAGTGAAGTGTTTCGACGGCTAAGGTCTTTTCGCGCATATGGGCTTCAACCGGGAATCAAGAAAAGGCGAATGCGCTACCCACTCGGCTGTCATAGAGCCCATAGACACAGGAATTCGACTCTTACAAAACATCATCGCACTATCTTAGTCTACTTTTTCATTTGGATTTCGTAAACTAATTCAGCATTTACAAAATTCTTCTTGCATTACGGAATTCACAGAAAAAGGTTAGTCAATTTAATCTTAAATGAAGATAATTAGAAACGTTCAACTTATTCTAAGATAACTGATTAATAAAAAAAATCTCATAACATATTTATCCTTGCAATCAACGGTTGTTTTGCTTTACAACTACTTTCAGCCGATGCATTATGGATAATTACGAGAAAATTAGTGTTCACAATTGAAACCGTTCATACATCAATAAAGCTCGATTTTGCTCAATTACCGTTCTTTATTTTCCAACAGTTGGATACTTATTGGTGATTATTCTAATGCCATGCCGCATAAAAAACTACAGAAATACAAAAAGAAAGGATCGGTTAAAAAACCTTCTAAAATTATCGAAGCCTACGGCATAAACGATGAGAACGCTGAGATATTGCTACGGTTAGTGAAGCATGAGAATGACGCGAGGAAACAACAGTGAAAGAAGTTCTTCCTTTCCCAAGATTAAAATAGAGATGGTTCGGTGAGAATCATTTTGAGCCAAGACTGGAGTTAAATCTAAACTTTCCAACACGAACATTAGTGCCACACCGAGGGCACTTTTCATTAGAAGTTTATTAACATACAAGCTAAATTCGATTAATACACTGCAGATAAATTTGTTAATCTATTGTCCATTACTAATCAAGCCCACAGTAAAGCTGTCAGAGGAAGTATAAAATGTAACTGAAATCTCAGAATATGTCACTAATTCCTGGATTAACTAATATGAAATGAAGAAAGGATAGATGATTAATTGTAGTACCCGCACGGCTAACGATACAAAACTGAGGAAATGGCCAGAAAAGGACTCCTAATGGACACAAACTGAGGAGATAATGTTGCGAGTGGTAATGGAATTGTTTGTCGCGTCTAAAGATATGGAGCAGCACAAATAGGATCCGCGTTACAGTCATCTGCTGCGAGAGATGGAGATTCGTTGCGTGCGAACCTGCAGCCCACCCACTCCCCTCCATTTTCACGAGCCCATCGCATTCACAACCACTAAAATCGCTTCTCTAATACCTTTAGAATAATGGCGATGAATCCAACTCAATGAAAACTTTTAACTGACGGTAATACTAACGTTTTGTGCTCATGCATTAGAGTTTCTATTTCCCTACGTATTTACTGGACACACTCAGACCATGGTATGTATCGGAACTAAAATATCGTTACCGCAAATCATTGCAGTAAAATATGCTTCAATTGAAAATCTTTAGGCTGCTTTTATATGGTTTAATTGGCACCCTTTGGGCCGGGAAAGACTGCCCCCGTCACAAATGGTAACGCATTTTGAAGGACTCCAGTTTGAACAAAGAAAAAATTCACCGATGCACATCTGGTGAGACCTACATTATACATACTACATAGCTATGCTGTACCCTTCCATCATTTTTAACAGAAAAGGACCGTAATAAATATTAATTTAAGGGTTGTTATTAACTAAATTTTGCATCTTTTTCTTTTACTTATTAGATGCGAAAGATTTCTATATACTTCTACCCCTCAAATTATTTCTATTCTACATCCATTGAATCTTGTTTCAAATGGATTGATAACCTTTCCAAGCTACCAATAAAAACAGTCTTCATAATATACTATTAATAATACAAGCCAAAAAATCGTAATAATTATTTTATTCGCATAAAAAATCACGACTACAATAGTATATTTCTTAATTGATTTGTTTTTAAAATAAGGATTAGAGAGAACTTCGAATATGAGTAGTTCCTTAGTTAACACATTACATTAACTTATCTAGCTAGTTCTAGTATAACTTATGCTACTCAACAAAAAATCTTAGAAAAGGAGCAGTGATAGAAATTAATTGGCAGCCTTCTTTGCACAAACTTTTCCACTTATGAATCGTATTTCGTACACAGCTTCAGATAAATTGTGTACTGAATGTGATTGTAACCAGTTCCACAATGTTAACGTCAAATAGGTCACATGCCACACTTGTTATTAAATTATTCCGCATCTAATATCGGAAACCATTAGCTCCTAATCACATCATGTCTCATTTAAATTCCTCAACTGCCATTTCCACCTTGATTTTTACAGGAATAAAGCGGGATAGACACCTGAGCTAGATTCAAGGCTGTTATGACAGTAGTAAGCAAGTTAACTTTCCATATTCGCGGAGAGTATCATGCTTTAAAACACTGCTTGGTCTTAAAGCAACGAGGTCAAAAGAAACTATAACACCGCTTTAAGATAAAATTACTTTGTTTAAGGGAAAGGGTACTGTTATTATCTTTCAACACTGAGGTGTGCAACTAAAACCCAAGGATAAATATATGTGAAAAATTCTGCGCGAATTTTATTGGTAACTCTCGCGAAAAATGTTGAATATCTTAGTTTCCTTCAATAAAAATAGATAATATTTTTTGAGGTTATAAATTTAAGTAAATTACATTTTAATCAAAATTTTTCTTGAATGGCCAAACAATTTGCGATAGTTTCAGTAGCTGATACATAAAGAATATTCGAGTGTATAAAAAAGCAAAGGGTAGCTGAAATATTTAACCGCTGATATATTTTCGTCCATATGAAAAATCAAAATAAATCGTGTAACTATATATGGTCAGAGAGAATTATCTATGATGTATTGACGCTTCTCATATTTATAGAATACGAATTTACCGACGAAACCACAGGAGGCAACGACTTTGTCTTTTTATATTACAAAGATCCAGTGGAGATAAAACCGGAAAAAATTAGATCTACATTACAGCAGCAATGGGTTCGATCGCAGAAGGTCCCTAATTTTCGACTTTTTATTCTTAAGAATGCATTTTTCCGACTTTCAGAAATTTTTATCAAGCTCTTATCGAAAAAATACAATACTGGAAGCAGAGATATCAAAAGAGGATGTGTTTTAACTCCTTAAACGCCAAAAATATATTCGAAAATCCTCCTAGAATCAACGCCAGGAAGCTACGAATGTTTTCCCAAAAGACACACGTGGGATAGTTGGAACAATGGATAACTGAGCAGCGTCAAGTGTTAGCCAAAATAAAAAGGAAAGTTGGGGCCCTCAGAGGTCGGCGTGGTTTCTGGAATCATGTCGAATGTATCCCAGTGCCCTCCTGAGGCACTACGACAAGACCTATGAGGGCCCAGACAAGGAAAATTGGAAACCTTCGGAGTCGGGATGATTTCTTAAATCGTGTCGAATGTTTTCTAGTCCTCCAGGCCTACCAGGACTTAACTTTATTTTCAAAGACAATGCTTGCAAAATACAAGCAACTTCTACTTGCACTCGATATCCATGATATATACAAGAGAGAACGAGGAAAGCTTTTGTTAAGGTGGATTGGTTCCAGCGAGAGAAGAGCAATTAAGATTAATAAACTCAGATGTTCACGGATTAACAGAAACCATTTTTATATAATTCCATGACCATCCTTTCAAAACACCGACAGATAATGAAACCATTTCAGAAACAACTTAAGGAAGCCAATTATTCCCAGAAGAGGTCTTTGACTCGCCGCTTACTTTACCCCGATAATTGTTTGCATTTAAGTCTAAGCCTCTGGGACTTTGAACTTAAATCAAACGTCAATAAATTTCCTTTTACGAAGTAATTTCCGTTTCTCGCAAATGGATTCTTATTGCATGCGGAAGTGAGGTCAGAGATAGTGGGCTTGCGATGAAAATAACGGAAGTTGAAATATTTAAGTAAATCAATCGAGGAACAGAGAGGTGGAAAGAGAGAAATGTAGGGAGTGAGGAAAAAATAAACACAAGAGGGAAGGGGGAGAGGACGAATTCCCTCCATAGAAAACAGCTCGTGGTCACGTGACCAGAATGCGAAATGAAGGAGAGAAAAAGTGGCAGTGAGCAGGTTGAAGATGAGAAATGAAAGAAGAGAAAAGGTGGAGATAAAAGACAGGAAGTAGTGGGTGCAATGGCTCACGGCCGAGGTTTGGCGACGCGAAACCTCCAGAATAATTTAAGCGGAGTTTTTTCGAATCACACACATGAGTAACGATCCGTTTCCACCGAAACCGACTCAACTGGTCAAAACAAAAGGACACCTGACTTGGTCAGCGCATAGCATCACGTGTATGTTTGAGAGATACCTTTTAATTCTTGCCCTGTAAATGGGTTACTCTCAGGAAATACATGCTCTTTTGAAGCGGAAAATTAACGTCTTAAAAAACCGTCTTCATCACCGAAATGAAACTGCGACGAAAAAATTTATTCGTACTCTTCCGATGAGTGATGCAACTCTAGTAACCATCTAAAAGAGAACAAGTGAACTGTTTTACGTAGTGTTTATAATGCTTTGCTATGGTTACTTATTAAATTAAACAAGAATATTTTATTAAACCAGAAAACCCAACTCATAATATGAGAGTGGAACACTATCAGGCAAGTGGTTGTGAGTAAAAGCTTGGCAGCGGATCGTATATTAGAGAAGTACCAACAAATTTCGAGAAAACAGAAATGTATTGAGTTCTTACCTAAAGATTGATGAATTGAGTTTTAAAAATCAAATTTTAGTCTGAATCTTAAAAGGACGGAAATATTGAAATCACTTAAAATTTCATGGTAGTGAAACAACTGAACTAAAAATTTCGGTGAATTGTTATTATCAAAATATTTATCCTATTACATTATTTGGGAAAAGGGTTTATAGGAGTTGATACGGCTAATAAAAGTTTCGACACCCCTGGTTTACAAAACATACCGACCATCAGGTAAATCTGTAACTAGAGGCTTATAGTATGTACTTGTAAATGTATGGGGAATGAAATACAATAATGCTGGGAATCTCCAGAAAACGTAATTCTCTTACTAAGAAACTACCTGAAAAAGCTATTAAAACGTGATAAAGTTCAAATATGTATTCAACCATTTTCTGGTGGTAAATTTGCGGCAGTAAAAAATAAGGCGGAAAATATCTATCGAGTCGATTTCGACTAGGAAAATAACAGGTATGACTAGGAACCAAATGATAAGTAAAGAGAAGATTATCAAAGACAAACGTACGAGTGGGAAAGCTTGGTTTAAACAAACTGTCCAAATGAGGAACATGAATGACTAGAGTTGAAGATTACTAGAGTTGAAGAACTACTTCATCAGATCAGAAATCAGAAAATCTTTCATGTACATGTGTGATTTATTGTAAAAGGCTTTCAGTTGACGCAGAAGTTCCTTCGTAATCATGGCGTGCAGAAGGCTTAAATAAATATTTTCTTGGAGATTTTGAAATAAAAATATTTTCTGGGAATGATACCTTAAATTTTACAACAATCCAAGTGTTCAGACAGTTCAGTTAGTTGACAAGGGGTGACTATATGTCAAACGGTAATAAAAGCTTTAGAAAGACATTTAATCGATTTCTAAGTATTCCATAAAACTTACCAAGAAAATCGTTTGAAAATTAAGGCATCAAATCAAAGAACAGACGGATATCCTCATTCTTAGCTTTGGAGAAATTAAATTTATAGTATTTATGGGTACAATAAGCATTAGAAAGCATAATTAGGTTTTATTAATGAAAGATAAGAAGTAAATATTCAAATAGTTATTCGTTTGGGTTGAAATATGGGAAGAATTTCGAAACTCCGGAATATAAATTTCAATGATTTCAGAGACATTTCAGCAACCGAATATGAACCCAACAGACGAGTAAGCCTTGGATATCATCAAATTTGGAGTAATAAATGTATACTATAGAGCACTAATGTAAGAATTAATACCTGTGATGCGATGAAGGAGAAAATGGAAAATATCCAAACCTCATCGCTATTAAGAAAAAAGGAAAAATGATAATTGATCGATTATAATTGTTGTAACAATGATTATTATAAATTCAAGAAAGTTTTATGGCAAATATATGGTTTTTATGGAAAATGTATTGCAGAAATTCATAGAAAATGTGATTGATAACTATAGATTTGATTCTCTTCTTACCTTAGTGCTATCATAACTAAGGTAAGACTACATTAATCGAGATGTTACAAAGTTTATAACTTTTCGGAGAACCTCTCATGTATACCTTTCATTTCTTCTAAAAAGAGCTTAAATTGCTGTGGCCTGAACAAATGTATTTCGCATATCTGATACTGCATAGGAATTCGTGAGAAGCCGAGCGTAATGAGAGAAAAGAAGGGGACAGAGTGACGCCACCTTATAAGGGAGTCCACCAACTTTTACGTGAGGTGACCCAGAAATAAGCAAGCACGTTTGTGGCAATGCATTTATAGACGAGCTAAGTATCGGAGCTAATCACATAGCTCTATTGTTCGTCCGTCTGTAAGTGCTATCTTGCTGCCGAGTTAATCAACGAATATTGTACAGAAATCCCGTATGAATTCAAAGCAGGCAATAACTGTTCGGAGACTGCGAATTTTACGAGGCTGGAATCTTCGTCAGTTGTGTCGAGTGATCCGTGCCCATAGGCCAAAGGTCAACTAGATCTTTTCCTGAAAATCGAGAAGTATGAGCACCTAATGACCCTGGTATTTTCCGATATAAGTAGATATAAATCGTCATAGCGAATCAATCCACTGTAGCTTATGTTCCTGGATCGTCCTTGGAAAGGAGCTTCATGGACGACCTCCTTCCATTCTTAAGAAGAACCACCACGAAGATTTATAAAACCTGATTACGAACGTGATGGCTAGCAAATTCTCATTTTTTTTAATTAACGGAATAATTGTCGCTGCTTAGATAGAATTATCACAGTGAAAAATTTCTGTATTTTGGCTTCGAAATCAGCGATCCACCGTCAAGTATTAATAAAATCTTTGTGCGCTGCAAGAGCTATTATAAATGAAAAGAAATTACGGTTTTTCGATCATTTATCGAATTAGCGAGCGCATCACATAAAGTCATAAATAAATATCTTGCATTCGGAAATAACCTATGAACTCCTAATCTTGAAGTCAATTCCCTCGTAAAAACTGATCTTTCCACATTTTCGGACGAAAGATAAAAACTACAAGAGAATGTTGCGAAGGCTAACTCGCCCTCGGTCATCTAAATAGCTAATTTATCGATTTTTATACGCTTTGATTTCGCACTAGGAAGATAATACTTTTCTTATTGCCTGCTACCGTGAATACATTTGGAATTTACTTTGTGGGGGCAACATATCTTTAAATTACCATACCCTCACTGAATATTAATGATCCGACACCTTTAAAGACGCTGAAACAGTATATAAATGAATTTAAAACTCTAATGCCTCTTTAAAACAAAACAGCGCGATGTGTTGCCATGTGTTCACATTCTCGCTGTATGCAAAAAGGAACGTGCGATTAGCGGAGCATGCTTGTCAAAGACGGGGTTAACGCCTGAAAAGTGATCTCTTCCGGTAAAGCGTGGATCGTTCCACAGAGATAACAAGTTGTCCTGCGCGGGTTGTTGCAAATTCGTCCGTTTTTGTGCCCAGAACATCAATTCGTTGACCTAAATCTTACATATCCATTAAAATGCTAGAGACGAAGATAATTCCGATTGGGCCCGAGTCACCCGAATATACCTCGCTTACCTAACATTCAAAACAGCCAGGGCCGGCCGACAAACGACCCAAGCAATGCTTAAGGGGAAGATCTTGATTGACGAGGAAGTTTCTTTTGCATTGGCAGTTGAAAATACTATCAGATAAATCTGGAAACTGCGGGAGCGATCTATAGAATCAACGCTTTTTGAGGATATCGGTTTGAAAATAATTACGAAAAACGAACTTGAAACATCGAATAAATGAGCGAGGCACGAACTTTCCTTTCCTTGAGTCTTATGCAAATATATCAGTTTTCAAATTGCAGCTGTGTAGTGAGGCCACGATTTCCTTGAATCCTTCATAATTTTATCATAGCCTTCTAGAAATTCTTTTCAATCTTTAAAAAGTTTTAAAACGTTTTTTTTCTTTTCTTAAAAAAGAACTTTTGTGTAAAGTGGACAATAACTATTCGTCATTTTATGTGAATCGACAATCTGGCAGGAACACCCGAAAGGATCGTCCATTGCGGTGCCAAAATTCCTCGGGTCGTTCCTCAAAAACGGCAAACCGATATCATGAACGTTCTGTAAGTATTAAGAAAATAATTCCAATACACTCGCAAAGAAAGGGACACATTTACTCCGATATTGGAACGTTTCGCGAGCTTTCCTATTCCAGGACCCAGAATTATGATGAATACATAAAATTAACTTTAACAAAAAAGCACTTTAGTGGCCGACAGGATCGCACCCAGCCCGCGTGGGTTATCGCTAAATATGAACGTCTCTTATAAAAATTCTTTTTCGACATAACTTCGATTAAATCCACTGCACAAATATTCCTTTCTCGTCTTGAGTTATCCGTAATTCTTTCCTCTAAATTTTTACCAATTTTTAATTTCACATCATAATTTTTCTTAGATAACTCTTGTGTATAACACAGAAACAACGAATAATGTTCTTGTAATAATAAAAATTGTTGGCTACGCTTCTGTTGCCGCCCTTAAGATTCCGCCGCCCGGGTGCGATGAACCTATAGTACCGCGAGGCTCTGGTGCTGGGTATTATAATGTTTTGTTAGAGTGAAAGTGAAGATTATAATTAGTCTCCTATATACATATATGATGGATGAGCATGGAGATTAACTACAATCTTCACTTTAACTCCGACAAAACTTCATAATACCGGGACAAAAGTGAGCTTTAGTTTAAGTTCATTTTAACTATACATTATAACACCGAGACTACATCTTCCCTTACGCAGTCTAAACCGAGGTAAAACAATTTGAAGCCAAAATGCGAGTTTCGTCAAAACTAAATTCTTTCAATAATATTTTTATAATACGGTGCGCAGGTAATCGGTTAGCAACGATGTGGGTCAATCGAAAGTAAAGATAATCAGTCAAGAGTTAACGCCAATATCTCGCAATAAAGATCCAATTTTCGTAGCGGCGGTTATCAAGATGGGGTCAGCAATTTAAACTCACTTGCAGGAGTTCTTATTTTCAACGGAGAATACCGGTATCCGGACCAGTTGCGAGAAATAAGATTTCTCTTTCGGCGGATCAGTTTTAATTTCTAAAAAAATCCTGTCGAAACTATAAGGAAAGCTTTATAAGTTCAGTAAACACTTCTAGTTCTAAAATTCCGTACTGAACTTGAACCGTTTGAAATGTTCATGAAGCGCACGATGCTATTAGTTAAGGCTACGTTGAGAAATTAAAAAAGTCTTCCAACTCTTACCTCTTAACTGAAGTTTCCGAGAAACTATATGGAATTTCAATGCGTACTCACAGAGCTGCACCCTGCCTACCTACCGCCCGGGTGCAAACATAATTTGCCGCCCCTTAAATTAAATACCAAAACCATGCATTTCTTGATTGGAGATAAAATTTATTTTGAAAGACATTGTGTTAGAAAAACCAATTTTTATGACTATCCCCATTGATTACAAAACATCGGTAACAACAGTGCATATTCCGCAAACGGAACAGTAAACTGCTAATAGTTCACATTACTTTTGACATAGAGTAATCTTGCTCTATGCTTTCGATTAACATTATCATTGCCATGCTAATAACTTACAATGATATGATTTGTATGAAATCTACTTTTCGCAACTAAATATAAAATTTTCTTATAAAAATTATATTGCAATAAAAATAACTTCGATTAAATCCACTGAAAGAACACTCCCTTCTCGTCTTGAGTTATCCTTAATTCCTTATACGTTCTCCAATCTTTAATTTCACATAATAATCTTTCCTAGATAAGTCATGCATATCTCACAGAAAACAACAAATAACGTTGTTGTAATAATAGTAATAGTAGGCTACGCTTCTGTTGCGCCCCTTAAGATGCCGCCGCCCGGGTGCGATGCACCCCCTGCACCCATAGGGCCGCGCGGCTCTGCGTATTCACACCAATCTAGCACCTGCTTCTTTTATCGTAATAGCTATACGAATGATATTTACAATAAACGTACAATTATACGAAAAAAATACTAAACATGCGGAAAGAATACCCAGATGTTGATTATAAGAGAGTGCAAAAATTAATAAACGATCGACGCTACTTTCAAAATAAATATATCGTTCTACAAGTCTGGCCTTCCTAGTAGCAAACTAAAGTCCGTAGCAAAGCAGTAAACTAACTCACAACTGAAAGCTAACATTTACCCTCGGCTGCTCTTAGTATTACGCACAACTTTTCCTCACACATGCACCAGTGCCAACTTCTGCGCCCATTTGTTTTTTTCGCATCATATGAAGAGAGAGAGGGGAAAGAGTATGAGCTTGTCCCTCGTTGCACTGCTTCATTATGCCCGGATGCTGCACGCGACTCTTCGTAGAAACACGGCAATGAAAAGATTCCCCGAGCGACATCAGAGAATTACAAGCAGAAAGATTGACTGAAAGGTGAAAAACAGAAAAGAACGAATTTTCGTTAAATGACGCCGATGCTGTTCGTAAAAGCTGTGTACCGCTCGTACCCGCTTTCGCAGCAAATTCAAATTATGATTCAGCGACTATATTCAGACCCTTCAAGGATGTAGCCTCTTCAGGTCTCTTGTGAATTCCTTGTTGGGCATTAATGTGGGCATTCGCAAGATCGTTGCCTCTCTTTCCCAGTTCATTATCATACACACGACCTCTTGGCCACGTGTATCCACTCACGTCTCTCGGAATCCACTCGACCAAAGGCTTCATCCACATCTACTCTTTATTTATATTCAGCCCTGCGTCTATCCTAAGCGTGAGTCTTAGAAAAGGCTGCACTCCGTACAAACAGGGCCCCATTTTAAACGATATAGCAATCAAAATACAAAGGGAAAATGGAAGTAGAGCTTAAAACAGTAACAATCCAACTCAGTTTTACGCGAGCTTCGGGATGTTTTCTAATGTATACCTAGCATAAACTACTTCATATAATAATTGTCGGTTGAAAGTTCTCAAATTCACACGCATGACTAATTATGGGATCAAATTTTAAGGTAAGTTAAATTTAAAGTTATGTTTAAAGAAAAATTTCTTAGCAACAGCATACTTCGATATTTTACGTAATTCAAGAGCCTATGTTCTTCAAATTAAAATACTTTTATGCCAATTTATCTAACCTTACACACTTATTTGTAATGTGATTTATCTTTTATATTTTTCAACGTTACTGCATTAAGGTAGCCTCATGACTCCTTTAATCCTATATAAAATCTACAAAATAATCCTATGTAAAATGTATGATGCATCTCTAATATATCTCGCAACATATGAAAAAGTTTCTATTCTATTAAACCTGGAGAGCCCGCGAAGAATTTATTCACATTCACATTCACCAGATCCTTCATCACGTATGTTTCTTTTTCGTATTTGTCGTAACCGTATTCACCATAAATGGGTAAATCCGTTGCGTGTGAACGAATATATAAGTGATTACATATAAATATTACAACAAATAATTGAAGCATAATATTCCAGAATGGTACCTCCTTATTTCATCGTAATTCTTTACATATTAACCTACCTAAATTATTCATCAAACGTTGTCAAATACAACCAACCATTAGCGTCGTGATAGATTAACAGATCCTCTTACAAGTAAACAATTGGTGATTTCGCAGATTGCTCAAAACCTCGTTACTCTTTCAACGAGAGGAATGAGACCGACGGAAACTTGTATCCCTAGGAATAAGCAAGCTTGCAATTTCCATCAATGGCGCAAGAGCTGCTCAGTTAAGTGCCCTCACCGTGAATACCTTTCGTTTCGCACCAGCGTCGATCAAATCCACGTGACGTCAATTTCATGAGAGAAAGTCGAGAAAATGCGAGAGACATTGAATCGTTAAGGAATGGCCATTGGAAAGGAAAACCAAATCCTAGTAAATAAAACAGATGCCAATAACAGGGCATTCACTCCTTCCTACCGCCAAGGGCGGAATGTACTAAAAAATGGAATCGGTTACCATAAAACAGAATGGAACATAAAAATCAATTTTATTATTGCAATAATCAAAATACAGATACTCCTCTAAATTTTACCGAAAAGAAACATTTCTTAGCAACGGCATACTTCGATATTTTACGTAATTCAAGAGCCTATGTTCTTCAAATTAAAATACTTCTATGCCAATTTATCTAACCTTACACACTTATTCGTAATGTGATTTATCTTTTATATTTTTCAGCGTTACTGCATTAAGGTAGCCAATAACTCTTTGAATGTCCTTCAGGTATTCCGAAGATAAATAGCCGTTCAAGATGTTTACCGATCTTGCACCGATATATTTACGCCCTTTAGCTGAAATAAATTCTCTCGAACGAAACTACCAAAAGCTGCACCTTGCCTTACATTTAAATTTTAGCATCTTTTAGATAGAAAACTTCTCTTACTCTTTGTTTTAAGGCATCAAATCGTCAGCACCGAATGAGCCGCTCTGTACTCACTAGCCGCGAGCAAAATGTTAGTTTTTCAATACATTTACAAAATTCACGAACATTGAAAGATTACTTCTTAACGTAAATAATGAAAAGATGCTACTTTTACCTGAACCACGAAATATTTCTTTAGCGTCGAAACCATGGTGACTTAATACAATATTTCGTGGTGCAAGTAAAAGTTGCGTCTTTTTATTCTTTACCTTAAGGAGATCTAGCACAAATTCATGCCGGAAAGAAATGATAGACAATTCTTTATTTATTTTTTATTTGAGGAGGTTAAAATCAAAGATTAAAGTCCCTAAAAATATAAAAGAAAGAATAAAATTTAAATGATCGCTGAGACAGGAACTAATCGCCAACCATTCCTTTATAAACTTAAACAAGAAACCACGAACAATGTATGTATGCACCTAAGTGCATAATTGCTTCACAAATAGTGAGGCAAAAAATAAATTGAAATATTTGGAGGTAAGAAAATGTCAAAGGGAAGTTAGGCAGAACTTAAGAATCAGAAAAAATATGATAACAGTCCTCTAACTCGCTAACAGAGAACGAGGAAAAGTAGAAGCTAAAATAGAAAAAACGTAATTGAACATGGCATTCATATAATCTGAAATTTAAAATTACGCCATTTGGAGCTGATATAAATCGGTATTGCTTCTGCCTCACTTAATTTAATTAACGCTACTCTTAGCATGATGTCCTAGGACAGTAATGTGCATGACAGACACTTTCTAACGAAGGAAGTAATATTCGGAACTAAAACTTGCGTGCAAACGTTAGCGTGTTATGGAAATATTGCTATATATAATGGGTTTAAGATGTTGGTATAAACAATCATTAATTTACGTAATTTACATTTAATGTTTACGTTCAATTAAGAAATGTGAATGATGTGGTATGTTTGCTCCATGCAACTATGTTAAATTTCTAAGTATGTATATCTGTAAACACTGGAAAGTTATAACTTATCCAAAGTTATATTCAATATATATTCGATATATATACTCGATAAGTTATAACTTATGAAAACTATAACTTATCGAAATCGAAACGCTCAGTAATTTTCTCATCTGACTTGTTCTCGCACGTTTGTAACTCTACTATATTGTAAAAGAGGAAGAAATTAATGATTACGCTTTTAAAAATTACAAGCTTATGAAGACAGCTGTACGTAGTACTCCATAAACCATCAAAGTTATTGTAGCTTTTTAACTTTGATGGTTTTTGGAGTACTACAAACAGCTGTTAACTAAATCATCAGGGGCAACTTCCATTCCCCGGTAAGCTTACGAAGGAATGTTGAGACCAAAATAGAGTTATCTGAAGAAATTATAAGTACTAAACACCACCCGTTTTCTCTTGAAAGAGTAAATAAAAATTTTAGAATTTCAACAGATACGAATAAGAAATAGCAGCTCTCTTCCTTTTAAAGCAGTAAGAGAGCTATTACGCAGAGCAATAAAAATGCTTTTGGGCGACGAGAGACGTCACTATGACTGTGTAAAAATAAAAATGTCAGTTTCATGAAACAAAAAATCTCAGGAGAGTCACTTAGAGCGCGCGTGTCTTAGACCCCTGACCTACGATAAATTCGACACGGTTAAAGACCAGGAAGTGTTATTGCTAAAAAGATCAAAATAGGAAGTAGAACAACCTTCTAGACTCACTTTAAACTCACAGAGAAATCCTTAGTATTAGTTCAGTTTCACAAGTGGAACCTTTCCTTCCATTCCAATTTCGACGGAACTTCTCCACAAAAAGATGAGGAAACTTTCGGCTTAAACCGACAAACTTCGCGATAAGTTAGAGATAATATTTTCCTTCCTCCAAAATTGGTCTATTGAGGTGACGTTTTCATCATCCACTTGGGAAATTAAAGATTGATTTTCTAGGCAGTATCACTTAGAAACTTTGCAATCTTTAAGTTCCCGCGAAGAAAAGTAGGAATTCCGAAAGTCTAAAATTCAATTTAATCTTTTCTTTCCAATGGCAACCAAGTTTTACGCATAATGGGTAACATCAGCCTAGACTTCACGAAAATATACACCCGAATTAATCACTCTTAGCTCTTACTGAAGTGACTGTTAACCAGTTGTGCACCCAGGGGTGACGCCGACGGGCATTAGCGCCCCCCATGACTCTTTAAGTATACCCTTCAGAACTTAACTCTAAAATGTTTTATCAACGAATATTGGGATTTCTCACAACATTTATTTACTTGGAATTCTACTATGATGAATCGCATCGCAAAGTTAAGTGAAACACCTTCAACCAATAATATTGGTTAGGATCCTTAAGTTCAGCCCCCCAAACGAAAATTCATGCTGTTAACTTTTAGACACAAGCTTTTCTTCGACGGAGCTTACAGAAGACAAAGTTTTTAACCCAGTTCCGCGTTCATGTTCAAGCCAAAAGTCCTTGAAAAGATGCTAATTTTCCATTAGTTGAATTAGTTTGGTAAATTTTCAATAATCCTGGGCTATTTCACGTTATTTAAAGGCTACAGCACGAACTGATTTTAACAGAGAGGAAGCAATAAAACTCCCTAGAGCAGGGTGGTCAACCTTTCATAGCTCGTGTCAGTATCTGATTTTTTTGGCTTTCGTTGCAAAGCTAATTTATCGAAGAAGCCTTGAATTTGTGGAATTCTATAACGTGATACAGAAATATTACTGTGTAATAATCTCACTTAAGATTAACTAGAATTCTTACACAGTGATATTTCTACATCCCCCTAATTACTCTTTTAAATGTGCCATATTAAATATCATTATGCTTCATAAGCTTAAAATGACGCGCCATAAATTATAGAAATTGAGTGTAAAGATGGACTCTATAGAATTCAGCAGTATTTTATGTAAAGTGGGTAGATATGTGCATCTGTATGTGAATACGTAGTTTGTGCGAGTTTTGTTTTTAATTTAGTTTCAGGATTCATGCGGCACTTTAAGCGGATGCGCGATAGGTTAGGCATCCTTGCCACAGCCCATCCACAATCAGTTACAAGTGATGAAAGCTACAGAAGTACCATATAATAATTCCCATTTATAAGCTGGAAATTTGTTTAAGTAATGAATTACTCTTTATATTTGGCTTTTTCACATCGAATTAGAAAAGAGCAGATAAAAGAGTCTTATTTGGATTTACTAGTAAACGGTAATTTTGTTTTGTTAGGATAATGCCGATTATATACGTAGAAATTCTTGCGTCACTTAATCAATTGTATGAGAATTGAATCTTAAACATGGAATTCATCTGTACATAAATTGGTAACGACCATCCAAATACCAAAATGCCTCTTTCCAATGCGTTGATCTTTTCTAATTAAAGCTGTTAGTGATTTAATTGGTTAGTTGTTTTCTCGTTAGTTAAGACAATAGTTGTACGTGAGTGTTTTTATTTTACGTGCATATATACTTCGTATTTGAGCTGAATTACAAACAAGAAAAGATTCCTATCTCGATAGGAATGAGGGATTCCCATGCGTTGGCTTGGTCATCTCGTTCGTATGAATGAACCATCAGTATTCTTGGTGCCGTAGCTGTTGATGGAGTGCTATGCAAGGCCTTTTTCGGATTTCAAAGAACGTACATGGCATTAACCTATGGAAAGCGGTTCATCAAGTCCCGATTCGCACTTTCGCAGGAGCCAATTTCCTCTCTGGCGTTATTTACACACATTACTCGGAGCAGCTTCATCTGGTAGATACCGCTTTCTAGTTAATGTAGGCGAGAAGATATTCTTAAAACGCACGAGAGGGAAATTAAGATACAATTAATCATTTTAGACCATAAGCAGTACACGGAAGTGGGCCTTAATAAAATTCATAACTTTCAGTTCAAGTAGCAAAGAATGGAATGAAACGATTCGAGGAAAGGATTATGTGGACTTCTCGACGCACTCGAGTAGTCAACGCACTGAACGACTAAACTTAACTGACGTAAATGCTAAAAATAAACTATAAACCTAATAATACTTCACATTGAGCACGGTAACATTTTCTAAAATGTTTTTGAAAATCAATCTATTACGATTGTAGGGGAGAAATAACTACGCAGCAAATAATATTAATTCAACGTTAAAATAACTTACAATATTTAACGTTATAACGTTAATATTAACTAACGTTTACAACGTTAATGTTAACTAACGTTAAACAATAACGAGTATCTGGGTTGTAGTGTTTGAAAGATGAGTGATGTACGTGTACAAAACATGAATGGCTTGTCTCGTTATATTTCGATCATTACAACAAAAATAACTCTGTAACGCGATTATGTGGTCACTATGACACCACTAAGGTACAACAGAGAGGTTTCAACCTAAACAAGTAAATGGTGCAATATGACCTAAGCTGTCGACGCACCTTAAAAAATAATCAATAACAACAATGTTGTATCGTATTTCATTTGCATAGTTCCGTAGAGAATTTCCGTTGTAATGTATCTTACACTTAGGCATAAATGTCAATAATTAGACAAAACTAGTCGTCAGTGAATGCGAGGTGGTATTATATTTAGAATTATTATATTTAAATTTATAAATTATTATATTTAGTATAAATATTTTAGTTACCATGAACGATTGACAAAGCAAAAAAGGAGACTTCGTGATCGTATATACATTTTTTCAGGGAGTGATACACGAAGATGACGTTTAAAGACATCAATTGCCTGAAATGGGATCACATTTACTTTTAAAGACTGCGTTGTAACAATTTTATATTTTTTACTCTTATGCGTTTTAAATGTTAATCATTGTTACAGAGCAATTGAAAAAATTAATGAAATTCGTTATGATATGAACCGTATACGTTAATAATACTAGACTCGCTTTAGCTTTAATTGATGAATTGACTCCGAAAATTTTATATGCTTATAATTTTAATAGTTAAAAAATTAATGTAAAGTAAATATAAGGAGTCATGTTCCTTGTTTATCATTTTTAATTTCGGGCCAAGACCTCTCCATTAACAATCCCTATTGTTCGATAAAGTGAGAACTCAGACGCTCAAAGAAAGCTGAAAATTTCAACAGAGATCAACGTTTTGAAAAAGTTTCGCCTTTGGGTAGACTTGCCTTGGCGCCTCCCGGTCTGACTCCACCTCCCTTAACGAGCTTAATTATGAATTCCTTGGATCCAAGGATTGCTAAGTTGACTACCGCCTCTCGAATCAAGGCATGGGTTAGCGCAATAGGCGGAGTTCCCTTCACTACCGTATAAGAATACTTACTTCGCGCCTGATTTCCCGCCGCACCCACACGTCCTCGGTGCTGTCATAGTCGAGGGTGGACGTAGACGAGGCTTGTGACTTCATTTCTATCAGCGATGTGTCTACGAATCGACGATCATGGTGCGGGAACGCGAGAAATGCAGCAGAGAGGCCAATTGCATCCGGGCTTCCACCGCTGTGGTGGCGTTTAGGAGGCGCTCTGTTGACTGCTGAAGACCCACTGATGGATCCTCCACTACAATGCCGCTCCCGAACGGGGTTATGAGCCACCGCCACAGGCCGGGAGCCGGCGGATGTGGTGGAGGATGAAGACGAGGAGGAAACCAAAACATCTTCTGTTGACTTTTGGGACTCCTCCGGTGTCGGAGGCTCTTCCGTTGGCTTCG
>KZ308181.1:1063809-1116042 GCA_000376725.2 Ladona fulva | reverse complement strand
CCTCTGACATGAAATTCATCATAGCTGATAAGGCTATGAACAAAGGATGCTGAAGCGAACTGTGCAATTTTTCCTCTTTCTCATGAGCTGGGGTCGCTTCTGACCGAAGCAAGTGAAGCACCTGATTCCGGGCGGCAGGCTTTAGGAGAAACCGAAGATATTTTTTCGTAAATTCAACGAAGCTGTGAATCAATTTCCAGCTGTGAGAAGCCAGCGTGTCAAAAGGTTCGTTAATAAATTACTTCCAGGTTACATATCAAAGCAAGGGACTCCTATCTGGAATATTCTTTCCTTATCCTTTCTAAAAATATACACATACCGAACGACAGAAATACACATAGATCGACTTTAAAGTGGAAATTTTAACCATTTCTGATCAAACTGTTCATTCGGCATCAGAATTCCGAGTGAAACTTAAAAGTGAGAAAGTCCACAGAGACTTTTTTATAGAAAAATAATTTCGGAACATTCTCTCCCTATTGCTTTTTTAGAGAGAAAACTGAGTTCGTCTAACCTGCAAAAGGATGTATAAAATATCCATCTAAGAGCATCATTTAACACAAATCATACATGTACTATCAATAGTGCTGGCCGTAACCTGGTGGTATTTCATGATAACAAAAGAAAGTTGGCTAAGTAGATTTATTTATACTTTATCGATACAACACAATAAATGAAGACACATACGACCCGGGTTTCGATACATGGCATCATCATCAGGTATGTGTCGTTATTTCTTGCGGTGAAGTATAAATAAATTTACTTAGGCAACTTCCTTTTGTTACTAATTATAAATGTCAACAGACGAGCAGAGGCATATTAAATGAAACAGATTGAAACAAAAACTCGAACTGGTTAATTAAAAGTAATGTGTGGATAATTTGATGAAGTTTTTGAGACGTGATTCTGGAAGAAAATCTTAAGACATTGAACCGAATGTTTCTCATAGCGTTTACCTTATCGTTAGCGATAATTTATTATTACAGATAACTGCAAATCAAAGTCTATCTGACGACAAACTAATCTACTAGATATTAATGTAATTCTCGAATGATTTCATATTCTATAATTACAAAAAGCGCCTCTCGAGCACTCGCCACAAAGTACCGGATGACATACTGGTTATTGAAGGAGTCAATCAATGGGGAGAAAATGAAAGAGAAAAGTACCAAATGTAAGAGCTCTCGCAATCAAAACAGTTCCTCTCTCCAATCATTTCGCAGATAAGTGTGACTTATTTATAAAATACTATCAAATACAAGTAAATCTTCGTAGCGGCCAGAAATCTTAAGGGAAGGTAAATTTGAATTAAACACAGAAAATTACGATAATTAAGGAATTTCAAAAGCCTCGTCAGAAGTAAATATAGATATCTTTTCTCTTAGATTTCAAAGGGCAAGCATCAACAAAGAACAACTACTTAAAGATAATCAGATAAATATCTCCAGATGACTACTCAATCGGTTCTGAAGATAACGGCCGCAACCATAAGTGAATTCTTGCATCGCGTATGAGCTGTGTTTCACTATCTATATATAGTAGCTTACTAGGACGAAATAATACAAAAATAAAGATATCTTTAACTTTCTAAGGCTTTCCTGACGTCTGGTTCGGTATACCTTGAGAGATAAATCCGTAAAAGATATATATTATATTTAAATAGCACATAGAAAATGATTTTCACAATTAGCAGTCCATATGATAAAATCAGGAAACCATTTTTAATGACTGCTTGAGTTCATAGCGTGAGAAATTAAGACAAAAGAAGAATTTCCCTAAAACTTATCGTGAAAAAAATTCCGGTGATTGAAAATGCTCAGATTATTTATCGCATGTAAATATGGCAGTGTCCGTACATAGGTCCCGCCCACAAATTTTATCTCAGAAGCTAAGAAGTTAAAATGAACTTTGTTCTTTATCCATTAGCAAAGTGGTGCTTGGAAAATCACTGCCATTATCGTATCGCTCCCTACCTCGAGATTAAGTTATAGAGTTTGAAGAAATTGAACCCTATCATTTTTCAAGAGTGGAAGAAGTCTTTTATATTTTATTTAAATAAGACAAGTTATACCTTTCCCCGTATTCACTTTCCTCCTACAGCCTAATTACGCTAATACTATCCATGTATGTCTATTCATAGTCTTAGGGGTCATTCAGATATTTTTTAAGTTCGGAATACTACTTTTTTCTGAAAAAAGAATACTTCGGAATACTACTTTTTTTCTGAAAAAGTAGTATTCCGAAGCTTCCTTACGTAAATATTAAATTAAAATAGGTATATTTCCGATAGAAAAACGAATTCTCAGCGTTCATATACATAACATTACTATGAGAAATCATTGACAACCGTAAAACTGATCAGGTGCCGACATCGTTAATACGATTCAGCTACACATACTCTATGTTACTAAGACGAATGTTGTTTTGAAATTCCTATCAGGATATCAACGACAGTTGGACTTTTTCTTCAGCGTAAAATGTTCATTCTACCGCTTTCAAGAGTGAAAGAAATCAACTACTTCCCTCTGTCACTGGAACACGAATCACATTCCTGCGAATTAACAATTAGGGCGACTAAGGTTCAGTAACAGATAGGGCGTGTATTCGAGGGAGAGAAGATTAAAAGAAGATCTGATTTCACGCAGCACTGCTTCGATAAAGTACTTCCTCCGCGTAATTTAATCACCGCATGGTTACGGTCCACGTAAGTATTAGACATAAAAAACCGTCAACGCTCTCTTGTTAAAAAGTCATAAAAATAATGGTGTGTATGTAAATGTATGACGGTGTATATATGCATTTGTACGTATAAATAAATCCATACACACACTCAATAAGTTTTCACATCATTGAATATAACTGAAAACTTATCTCTTCGCATAAATTATTTGCAGGCGGTTCTTTGTACAATGCATAAGTAATAAAATTGGGTATTTCCTTAAAATTTAGGTAGAAATTCAAGCAAAAGGTTTACTTTTACGGAAAGCAAAATAAGAGCTTTACATTCACGGCCTTTTAATTTTTACTAATTCCAGCAACGTTTATAAAGAAATAAAATCTCTCTTTCGGTGAGTTTGAAGGATAAAAATTCTTCCGAAAGGAAAAATCTACGCTACTAACACCCTCTGACATGAAATTCATCATAGCTGATAAGGCTATGAACAAAGGATGCTGAAGCGAACTGTGCAATTTTTCCTCTTTCTCATGAGCTGGGGTCGCTTCTGACCGAAGCAAGTGAAGCACCTGATTCCGGGCGGCAGGCTTTAGGAGAAACCGAAGATATTTTTTCGTAAATTCAACGAAGCTGTGAATCAATTTCCAGCTGTGAGAAGCCAGCGTGTCAAAAGGTTCGTTAATAAATTACTTCCAGGTTACATATCAAAGCAAGGGACTCCTATCTGGAATATTCTTTCCTTATCCTTTCTAAAAATATACACATACCGAACGACAGAAATACACATAGATCGACTTTAAAGTGGAAATTTTAACCATTTCTGATCAAACTGTTCATTCGGCATCAGAATTCCGAGTGAAACTTAAAAGTGAGAAAGTCCACAGAGACTTTTTTATAGAAAAATAATTTCGGAACATTCTCTCCCTATTGCTTTTTTAGAGAGAAAACTGAGTTCGTCTAACCTGCAAAAGGATGTATAAAATATCCATCTAAGAGCATCATTTAACACAAATCATACATGTACTATCAATAGTGCTGGCCGTAACCTGGTGGTATTTCATGATAACAAAAGAAAGTTGGCTAAGTAGATTTATTTATACTTTATCGATACAACACAATAAATGAAGACACATACGACCCGGGTTTCGATACATGGCATCATCATCAGGTATGTGTCGTTATTTCTTGCGGTGAAGTATAAATAAATTTACTTAGGCAACTTCCTTTTGTTACTAATTATAAATGTCAACAGACGAGCAGAGGCATATTAAATGAAACAGATTGAAACAAAAACTCGAACTGGTTAATTAAAAGTAATGTGTGGATAATTTGATGAAGTTTTTGAGACGTGATTCTGGAAGAAAATCTTAAGACATTGAACCGAATGTTTCTCATAGCGTTTACCTTATCGTTAGCGATAATTTATTATTACAGATAACTGCAAATCAAAGTCTATCTGACGACAAACTAATCTACTAGATATTAATGTAATTCTCGAATGATTTCATATTCTATAATTACAAAAAGCGCCTCTCGAGCACTCGCCACAAAGTACCGGATGACATACTGGTTATTGAAGGAGTCAATCAATGGGGAGAAAATGAAAGAGAAAAGTACCAAATGTAAGAGCTCTCGCAATCAAAACAGTTCCTCTCTCCAATCATTTCGCAGATAAGTGTGACTTATTTATAAAATACTATCAAATACAAGTAAATCTTCGTAGCGGCCAGAAATCTTAAGGGAAGGTAAATTTGAATTAAACACAGAAAATTACGATAATTAAGGAATTTCAAAAGCCTCGTCAGAAGTAAATATAGATATCTTTTCTCTTAGATTTCAAAGGGCAAGCATCAACAAAGAACAACTACTTAAAGATAATCAGATAAATATCTCCAGATGACTACTCAATCGGTTCTGAAGATAACGGCCGCAACCATAAGTGAATTCTTGCATCGCGTATGAGCTGTGTTTCACTATCTATATATAGTAGCTTACTAGGACGAAATAATACAAAAATAAAGATATCTTTAACTTTCTAAGGCTTTCCTGACGTCTGGTTCGGTATACCTTGAGAGATAAATCCGTAAAAGATATATATTATATTTAAATAGCACATAGAAAATGATTTTCACAATTAGCAGTCCATATGATAAAATCAGGAAACCATTTTTAATGACTGCTTGAGTTCATAGCGTGAGAAATTAAGACAAAAGAAGAATTTCCCTAAAACTTATCGTGAAAAAAATTCCGGTGATTGAAAATGCTCAGATTATTTATCGCATGTAAATATGGCAGTGTCCGTACATAGGTCCCGCCCACAAATTTTATCTCAGAAGCTAAGAAGTTAAAATGAACTTTGTTCTTTATCCATTAGCAAAGTGGTGCTTGGAAAATCACTGCCATTATCGTATCGCTCCCTACCTCGAGATTAAGTTATAGAGTTTGAAGAAATTGAACCCTATCATTTTTCAAGAGTGGAAGAAGTCTTTTATATTTTATTTAAATAAGACAAGTTATACCTTTCCCCGTATTCACTTTCCTCCTACAGCCTAATTACGCTAATACTATCCAAATAATATATGTATGTTAGCAACTAATATCAAGTAACGTTAGAATCTTTACTAACAATGAGTACCAAAAATTTTTGAATATTTACCATTTGTTTCGAGCACATTATTTTATATTGCTTTAAGTTCCACGGATAAAGACTAATTTCAATAATTCCCGGGAAAAGATTGGCTGAATAGTAATTTAAATTCAAATGAAGTAAGGAGATTCAAATATTGATAATGTTTGTAACTATAAACGTGAAAACTCTTATTAGTTTGGTAAGCTATCCAATGAAGCTCATGGGCCATTCTTTTAAATTATTAAGATAAAGAGAGGTTAATGAGTGAATGTGACATATCGTACGCATTTATTTCTTTTTATATGTCAGGTATGCGTTAATTTGTACGCATACGCGTTTCCGCTATTAATTTGGAACAAGTGGTTATATGAATCAGTCACATAGTTACGTAGAGAGGTCAACGAAACGAAGTAAATCGAACAATTTTATTGGTTGACAGAGTAAAGGTAATAGTGATATTGTGATAATAGTGATACAAACAAACTGGAACAAATTATTCAACTCGTTATATTACTTACAGAACTCGGCTTATAGTTGTCAACAATAAACCCCCGTAATCACAGGAAGCCAGACTTACCTGAAACAAAATAAGAATAGAGTGTAATTCTACACCAGTTTCTCATGATCAAAGCAAAATATTTTATGATTTCATTCAGAAATCTGTACAAGTATATATATTAACATGGACTATCCAGATAATTGAATGACAAAGAAAATATGAAAACTTAAATGATTGTGGAATTGAAAAAGTACATTCCATGATGATTTCCTCATTTATCGAATAGCAAATATATTGAATATGTAAGGGATACAATATATGAAGATTCACTTATTTTTGATACCTAAAATGAATTACAAGTTGAGTATCAATCACTTAATGTGTGAAGGGTATTAAGGAAGGCATACGAAAAGAGAGGGTTGGGACTCAGACGAACACAAGATTGTGAACAAAACAAAAGTAATATTACACACAAGTAAAGTACACAAGGAACACTTAATTGAATGTAAATTACAAAAGGAAAACGGTATGTGAGTGAATTTAAAAATTTTCTATTTAATAAAATGGAATAGCACTCTCTTCCCAAAGCATAGCTGGAAGACGATATAAAAACAAATGTTTGCATTATTCACTGCGGCCTTAACATTCATTTTTTTGTTAATTGGAGAGAATAAAGAAATTCTGACATAATTTTATAATATTATATTAAAATTTGATCACTTTTTTCTCTAATTTGTTTAAATTAATTTAAATTTAATTTTTAATATTAAACTTTAGTGAGAGTCTTTGAAACGTATTCGAATCAAGGAACTCTTAACTTTAGGAATATGTTTAATTTCTAGTCAATTATATGAAAATTATTCACCAATAAGGGTAATATCATGCTTAATTATTTACGAATAATTGTGATATTACACAGACACCACAAAACGACAAGAATTAAGCTTATAGAACTTTCAAACTCATGGTTACGATTCGTTAAATTATTTTACATTTTAATAGGAAATATTAANTTCCTTGTTTATCATTTTTAATTTCGGGCCAAGACCTCTCTATTAACAATCCCTATTGTTCGATAAAGTGAGAACTCAGACGCTCAAAGAAAGCTGAAAATTTCAACAGAGATCAACGTTTTGAAAAAGTTTCGCCTTTGGGTAGACTTGCCTTGGCGCCTCCCGGTCTGACTCCACTCTCCCTTAACGAGCTTAATTATGAATTCCTTGGATCCAAGGATTGCTAAGTTGACTACCGCCTCTCGAATCAAGGCATGGGTTAGCGCAATAGGCGGAGTTCCCTTCACTACCGTATAAGAATACTTACTTCGCGCCTGATTTCCCGCCGCACCCACACGTCCTCGGTGCTGTCATAGTCGAGGGTGGACGTAGACGAGGCTTGTGACTTCATTTCTATCAGCGATGTGTCTACGAATCGACGATCATGGTGCGGGAACGCGAGAAATGCAGCAGAGAGGCCAATTGCATCCGGGCTTCCACCGCTGTGGTGGCGTTTAGGAGGCGCTCTGTTGACTGCTGAAGACCCACTGATGGATCCTCCACTACAATGCCGCTCCCGAACGGGGTTATGAGCCACCGCCACAGGCCGGGAGCCGGCGGATGTTGTGGAGGATGAAGACGAGGAGGAAACCAAAACATCTTCTGTTGACTTTTGGGACTCCTCCGGTGTCGGAGGCTCTTCCGTTGGCTTCGGTTGTTTCGGAGGTTCTTCAGGGATGGGCGCGGATTTACTTGCTGGGGGTTCATTTTCTTCGTCATCCTCTTCCTCCGGAACCTCCGGACATCTTGACAGCTTGCGTCGCCTGTCCAAGGGAAGAATTCCGCCGACTTCCTCTTCCTCCTCTTCATACTCATCTTCTTCGTCTATCTCTGAAGAAGAGCTACCCTCCTCCACGGGACGGATTGTAACCTTCCGGGAGACCTTCGCATCCGCTGGGATATCCGACAATGTCTGACGGTCGTTGGAGTCTCCACGGGGAATCGCCGGCGGCAAAGGCGCCGCATCCTCTTGAGGCGTTCCATCCCTCTTGGGAAAGAGATAGCGATCGAGGAAGGGGCGATCCTCGAACCAAACTCTCTTCACGTCCGAGAGGTCCATGTCCTCGTCGTCCATGTCCTCGTCATCATCCTCCAAGTTGCTGCTCTGCTGCTCATCCACGAGGTCGTCGAGGAGAGAGAGAGATCCTGCGCTGGAAGTGGTCACGGTCCTATCCCGGGAGGGTAACGCGCTTTCCTCCGACATCCTCGTATATTCACGCGACACTTGCTGAGGATATCAGTCTCCTTGGATACGCGAGCGACAAGCAGTGGAGGGGAAGGAGTGGGAGGCGAGGCTCACGAGGCATTCACTTCCGCAGGACCGAATGTGTCTGAGGCAATGACACAGTGGACACGAGTAGCACGAGCTGGGAAACTTCTAAAACCGCATAAACACGGTGTACCGAAACATACACTTCCGAGGAAACCCTACCCTAAGAATCGGTCGAAAATATTCCACTGTTATAACGCCGACTGAAAAAACACAGAGAAACGATCACATTCGCCAAATCTAAGAATACGACACCCCATAGAGGCAACACAAAATCGGCGAGAAACACACGGAAGCCAGCGCCTAGACCTAGATACAGCCGCGCGAATCCTCTGTCACGAATTCAGCCGTCACAGATCGCGGCGTTGTCTCCTTGCCGCCGCCCAGTCTTCCCCGACACTCGCGGCAAAAAAACACGGCGACGTAAACCTTCCTCGGAAAAATACAAATCGCGGCGAAATGCAGTTCCCCAGACTCGGACTTCCGCCGGTTCCGTGAGTGCTTACGTCACCGCCAGGAGTGAAAGTGGGGCGCGCAGCTGATGGACGGAGTCGCCTGTTGCGTGCACGACCACCTTGCGCACGTCCCCTCTTGTGCACGACGGCCCCCCTCCGCCAAACGGCTGTTGCGAAAGGTGGAGGCACGTCTTTTCTTCTCAAGATCCTTCTCAAACGACCCGCCACTAGATGGAGGAAGGCACGGCAGATACAACGGCTTCCACCGCCTTCCTCTCGATAACGAAATGGGTCAGCACTTCTGCGGAAGATGACGGGGCGTCGCTGGAACAGCTGAGCGACGTCGCCAACCGACACACGAACACGCGCTTCTGCTAAATATAAAATCGGACGGCCCGAGCACGAGTTTCCGTGCTTCTCCACGGGGGCGCATGCGCGGGTACGCAACGCCTCGCTCGTGTGATGCGAATGCGTGGGGCACGAGGCGTTCTGGAATGGTTTTCCCGCCTCGCCGGTCGCCGCAGTGGGGCGAGGGCAGCACCATCGCTGCGGAGGGGAAGACGTGCTGGCGAAGCGAGAGTTGGGAGGAGAGTTGGAAAGAGGGGATGCACTCTTGTTGCTAGGCCACCATCGCGTCCTCTGGAACTCCCTTCCCCTTCCATCCGCCCCTTTTTCACCTTTCCCTACTTCCGCAACACGCCGCAAGGTAGCGTGCGAGGAAACTGGGAGGTTTCAGAGAGCGTTCCGGTTTTCGCGACTCTTTTAAGCTCTCGGTTGGATATATTCGGACCTCGTGTTCCAAGTGCCGAAGTTTCAAGCTTTATCTCCTTAGGGAGCATCTTTCCGAAGTCCACGGAGCGCGGTCTTATCGTTTGGTAGAGTGGCCAATGGCAGTAAAGGGCGCGAAAATAAAACGCTAATCGAAGTAGATGTCACCGTTCCGCGGAAAGGACACGAAGATTTCGCGCTCCGAGGAGCTCGTTCTCAACAAAGATTGGAACAACAGGCGAATATCACATTACTCACGACAGATTTAAACCTACATCTAGTATCACTCATACTGAGGACAGAACAATACACATCCTTCGACTGGGTTCTATTACAGCGAAACAAAAAAGATAAGGACTGAAGCATAAATAATTTTTGGAATCAGTTAAATTTATTAATGATACCTTCCTTGACCCATAGACAAGACTGGGTAAGATGCCAGTTTATGAGATAATATTTCGCGGTGAAGTAGCATGCGTTGGAAAGATATAAAAATTCACTAAAATGTCAATAATTTTGCAGAGAAAATGAAATATATTGCATTTACCTAATGGAACGACCACATATGTAATGAAAACAAGCAGCTATCAGAGAAAAATTTTACTCAGCTTCCTTGCCTAATAATAAATCTATGTATGTCTATTCATAGTCTTAGGGGTCATTCAGATATTTTTTAAGTTCGGAATACTACTTTTTTCTGAAAAAAGAATACTTCGGAATACTACTTTTTTTCTGAAAAAGTAGTATTCCGAAGCTTCCTTACGTAAATATTAAATTAAAATAGGTATATTTCCGATAGAAAAACGAATTCTCAGCGTTCATATACATAACATTACTATGAGAAATCATTGACAACCGTAAAACTGATCAGGTGCCGACATCGCTAATACGATTCAGCTACACATACTCTATGTTACTAAGACGAATGTTGTTTTGAAATTCCTATCAGGATATCAACGACAGTTGGACTTTTTCTTCAGCGTAAAATGTTCATTCTACCGCTTTCAAGAGTGAAAGAAATCAACTACTTCCCTCTGTCACTGGTACACGAATCACATTCCTGCGAATTAACAATTAGGGCGACTAAGGTTCAGTAACAGATAGGGCGTGTATTCGAGGGAGAGAAGATTAAAAGAAGATCTGATTTCACGCAGCACTGCTTCGATAAAGTACTTCCTCCGCGTAATTTAATCACCGCATGGTTACGGTCCACGTAAGTATTAGACATAAAAAACCGTCAACGCTCTCTTGTTAAAAAGTCATAAAAATAATGATGTGTACGTAAATGTATGACGGTGTATATATGCATTTGTACGTATAAATAAATAAATACATATTTATAAATCCATACACACACTCAATAAGTTTTCACATCATTGAATATAACTGAAAACTTATCTCTTCGCATAAATTATTTGCAGGCGGTTCTTTGTGCAATGCATAAGTAATAAAATTGGGTATTTCCTTAAAATTTAGGTAGAAATTCAAGCAAAAGGTTTACTTTTACGGAAAGCAAAATAAGAGCTTTACATTCACGGCCTTTTAATTTTTACTAATTCCAGCAACGTTTATAAAGAAATAAAATCTCTCTTTCGGTGAGTTTGAAGGATAAAAATTCTTCCGAAAGGAAAAATCTACGCTACTAACACCCTCTGACATGAAATTCATCATAGCTGATAAGGCTATGAACAAAGGATGCTGAAGCGAACTGTGCAATTTTTCCTCTTTCTCATGAGCTGGGGTCGCTTCTGACCGAAGCAAGTGAAGCACCTGATTCCGGGCGGCAGGCTTTAGGAGAAACCGAAGATATTTTTTCGTAAATTCAACGAAGCTGTGAATCAATTTCCAGCTGTGAGAAGCCAGCGTGTCAAAAGGTTCGTTAATAAATTACTTCCAGGTTACATATCAAAGCAAGGGACTCCTATCTGGAATATTCTTTCCTTATCCTTTCTAAAAATATACACATACCGAACGACAGAAATACACATAGATCGACTTTAAAGTGGAAATTTTAACCATTTCTGATCAAACTGTTCATTCGGCATCAGAATTCCGAGTGAAACTTAAAAGTGAGAAAGTCCACAGAGACTTTTTTATAGAAAAATAATTTCGGAACATTCTCTCCCTATNTATTAAACTTTAGTGAGAGTCTTTGAAACGTATTCGAATCAAGGAACTCTTAACTTTAGGAATATGTTTAATTTCTAGTCAATTATATGAAAATTATTCACCAATAAGGGTAATATCATGCTTAATTATTTACGAATAATTGTGATATTACACAGACACCACAAAACGACAAGAATTAAGCTTATAGAACTTTCAAACTCATGGTTACGATTCGTTAAATTATTTTACATTTTAATAGGAAATATTAATATTAATGAAACGAGTAATTTAACGTGTTTACTTCGGAAGAAACATAAATTGGTAGTTAATTAGATATAATTTGTGAGCGAGTCTGCGGTGTCAAAGGTAAAAATAATGCCAACAGTGTAAAAGAAGTTTATTGATCGATACAGGGCTAATGAAATAAATAGTGTAGCTCTTAAAACAAAATGCAATAAATTGACCTTTTATCGTAAACTATAGTTTAAGGAATAAACGATATCAGTTTATTTTTTGTATAGCACTTTTTCGTATCTTCCCTTTCTTTTCGTTTTAGAAGAATCCCCTTTTTTCCAATGATCGATGCGTTTTTTCTATATTTTACTTTAAAATGATTTCATTAGATTCGAAGTAACCTTTACTGCAACGTCCGACCAATCTTTCACGATAAAGTCGATTATATGTATATTATGAGCGTCTTCAGCATGAATGTTTTATCCGCAGAAAGCACAGATTTAGCCTCAAAAAAATGCGACATGAATATTTCGGTGTCTATGAATGAAATGCAAGAGCATCAAGCACTCAATTCAGATATCCGTTTTGGAATAGAAGCCACGTCGAGGCATACGGATAAAAGGGCGAAAATATGTTTTGAAATTCTAAAGAGAAAAGGTAGGTCATAATATCCCAACGGGGTATGAGCATACCGAACCGAATAAAGCGAAGAGGTTGAATTTAAGGTTTTAAGGATATACCGAACTATTTAGATTTGCCTTCTTATATCGAATATTATGTCAGCACTCATAGTCGAATAAACAGGCAGGTAAACAAACCCACAATCAGGAAACAAAACTCACATGAAACAAAATCCACATAAACGCAAAAAATACCCACACATAAACACAAAATACGTACAGCTTGATGAATTCGATTTAATAACTCCTTTTAGGCTATGAAAGTCAGAGGATAATGTTGTCAACAGGGACAGCAGACTGCAAGATTGCAGTAAACCCAAATAATTACAGCTTGGGACATTCATAAGACAGCGCCCTCCAAGAGGGACCTACCGAGTACAGTAGAGCACGTGCCGAGATGATTACTGCAGTTGGCGGCAGATTTTCCTATGGAAATCAATTTATCACATTTAGAATAAAAGTAGAGATTGGGAAATGAATTTCTCATTTCTTTAAGAGCCCGAGTGATTTCCATCGGATTCTCATCGAAAAATATCTTAAAACCACTAATTAATCAAAATGATACAACAAAAATATTTTATTTTGATGAGTAGCAAAATATTTCCATTTATTACTCATTTACATTAAATTCCTTACAGCATGATTAAAACTGACACGAAATCGCGTTATTATGTTTAAAGTTAACATCTGACTGTATACCAACTGGATAAGAGTCTAAACGGATATGTTAGTTAGCATGGGACATAAAGAATGAACCTGCAAACATACGAATGAATTCCGATTTAATAATAAGCATATATTCAGCAAGGGAGAGCCAAGATTGGATTGGACCAACATTCCGCAAAACCGGTATATCCGAATGAAGCTTACCGTACTTGCGAAATATGTTAGCAAATTGCCAGAAAGATTGAAATTAAGATAAGTAATATGAATGGTGTTCCACATTGTAAATACGACCTCACTCATCTGAATAATAAAAAAAGCGAAATCTTCATCGAGCGACATTATATTATTAGCGAAATTGCTATCTTTTACTCCTAAACCCTTGTAAGGGTTGTGTCTCAATAGAGACACAACCCCCGCAAAACAAACTTTCCTGCTAGCATTACTATTGATGATCACGCAGTGAAATATTTTTATTTTTGTAATGTTCCAGTTATTAGATCCCCAGAGTAGAGAATTCCACCATGACATTCCTCTATTTCAGTAAAATTATTTCCAAGGCACTTTCATCTCTGGGGTTTCATGGGGTAAATGTTTGATAACAAGAAAGGAAAACCAGTACATTAGAGTAGCTGGAGATGAACGATGAATCGGAATTAGAGAAGAGGAGAATAATAGAGGATATGGATGCACGTGTGATGGGGAAGGATATGAATGGAAGCGGAGGACACGTTTGTTGAAAGGAAGGTCAGCATAACAAAGGGTCGAGTCGGCCTCTCGGATTCTTTGGCCATCGCACATGTGGTTACTCGCACAACAGTTCGCTCGAGCAAACCATTCCATTGATGCGACAGAATGGCTTTTCCCATTTACAATCGAATCGTCTTGCATGTAAACGACCGAGGGCAGTGCTTCTCAAGCTTATTTTGCGAGGAAAGCAAACTTATTTTTACCTTCAGCTATGCCTATGGAAAGCAATCGGAAAACAAATATCACACTATTCACTCATAATGAACCTAAAAAGATACCTCACAAAATACTTAAGAAACATTTTTGAACATTTCGCTCCTTCAAAGCTTTTCATAAATTAATTTTTAACGTAATTTAGGCAGCGAGTTCCTTTTGATAAATAGGATTTAGATATAGCTTTGCGGACTAGTAAGCTAATTTTCGCGCTATTAGTAATCTAACTGAATTATTTACCAGTAGAATGGAGGATCATCATAGAGTGAACGTTGAAAAACCTTAATCATTTATGCTACGAGTACGAATCATTAATTCTCTTACATTCGTATATGTAAGAGAATTAATGATTGTAATTTACTTCTCTTTTAATATTAAACTTTAGTGAGAGTCTTTGAAACGTATTCGAATCAAGGAACTCTTAACTTTAGGAATATGTTTAATTTCTAGTCAATTATATGAAAATTATTCACCAATAAGGGTAATATCATGCTTAATTATTTACGAATAATTGTGATATTACACAGACACCACAAAACGACAAGAATTAAGCTTATAGAACTTTCAAACTCATGGTTACGATTCGTTAAATTATTTTACATTTTAATAGGAAATATTAATATTAATGAAACGAGTAATTTAACGTGTTTACTTCGGAAGAAACATAAATTGGTAGTTAATTAGATATAATTTGTGAGCGAGTCTGCGGTGTCAAAGGTAAAAATAATGCCAACAGTGTAAAAGAAGTTTATTGATCGATACAGGGCTAATGAAATAAATAGTGTAGCTCTTAAAACAAAATGCAATAAATTGACCTTTTATCGTAAACTATAGTTTAAGGAATAAACGATATCAGTTTATTTTTTGTATAGCACTTTTTCGTATCTTCCCTTTCTTTTCGTTTTAGAAGAATCCCCTTTTTTCCAATGATCGATGCGTTTTTTCTATATTTTACTTTAAAATGATTTCATTAGATTCGAAGTAACCTTTACTGCAACGTCCGACCAATCTTTCACGATAAAGTCGATTATATGTATATTATGAGCGTCTTCAGCATGAATGTTTTATCCGCAGAAAGCACAGATTTAGCCTCAAAAAAATGCGACATGAATATTTCGGTGTCTATGAATGAAATGCAAGAGCATCAAGCACTCAATTCAGATATCCGTTTTGGAATAGAAGCCACGTCGAGGCATACGGATAAAAGGGCGAAAATATGTTTTGAAATTCTAAAGAGAAAAGGTAGGTCATAATATCCCAACGGGGTATGAGCATACCGAACCGAATAAAGCGAAGAGGTTGAATTTAAGGTTTTAAGGATATACCGAACTATTTAGATTTGCCTTCTTATATCGAATATTATGTCAGCACTCATAGTCGAATAAACAGGCAGGTAAACAAACCCACAATCAGGAAACAAAACTCACATGAAACAAAATCCACATAAACGCAAAAAATACCCACACATAAACACAAAATACGTACAGCTTGATGAATTCGATTTAATAACTCCTTTTAGGCTATGAAAGTCAGAGGATAATGTTGTCAACAGGGACAGCAGACTGCAAGATTGCAGTAAACCCAAATAATTACAGCTTGGGACATTCATAAGACAGCGCCCTCCAAGAGGGACCTACCGAGTACAGTAGAGCACGTGCCGAGATGATTACTGCAGTTGGCGGCAGATTTTCCTATGGAAATCAATTTATCACATTTAGAATAAAAGTAGAGATTGGGAAATGAATTTCTCATTTCTTTAAGAGCCCGAGTGATTTCCATCGGATTCTCATCGAAAAATATCTTAAAACCACTAATTAATCAAAATGATACAACAAAAATATTTTATTTTGATGAGTAGCAAAATATTTCCATTTATTACTCATTTACATTAAATTCCTTACAGCATGATTAAAACTGACACGAAATCGCGTTATTATGTTTAAAGTTAACATCTGACTGTATACCAACTGGATAAGAGTCTAAACGGATATGTTAGTTAGCATGGGACATAAAGAATGAACCTGCAAACATACGAATGAATTCCGATTTAATAATAAGCATATATTCAGCAAGGGAGAGCCAAGATTGGATTGGACCAACATTCCGCAAAACCGGTATATCCGAATGAAGCTTACCGTACTTGCGAAATATGTTAGCAAATTGCCAGAAAGATTGAAATTAAGATAAGTAATATGAATGGTGTTCCACATTGTAAATACGACCTCACTCATCTGAATAATAAAAAAAGCGAAATCTTCATCGAGCGACATTATATTATTAGCGAAATTGCTATCTTTTACCCCTAAACCCTTGTAAGGGTTGTGTCTCAATAGAGACACAACCCCCGCAAAACAAACTTTCCTGCTAGCATTACTATTGATGATCACGCAGTGAAATATTTTTATTTTTGTAATGTTCCAGTTATTAGATCCCCAGAGTAGAGAATTCCACCATGACATTCCTCTATTTCAGTAAAATTATTTCCAAGGCACTTTCATCTCTGGGGTTTCATGGGGTAAATGTTTGATAACAAGAAAGGAAAACCAGTACATTAGAGTAGCTGGAGATGAACGATGAATCGGAATTAGAGAAGAGGAGAATAATAGAGGATATGGATGCACGTGTGATGGGGAAGGATATGAATGGAAGCGGAGGACACGTTTGTTGAAAGGAAGGTCAGCATAACAAAGGGTCGAGTCGGCCTCTCGGATTCTTTGGCCATCGCACATGTGGTTACTCGCACAACAGTTCGCTCGAGCAAACCATTCCATTGATGCGACAGAATGGCTTTTCCCATTTACAATCGAATCGTCTTGCATGTAAACGACCGAGGGCAGTGCTTCTCAAGCTTATTTTGCGAGGAAAGCAAACTTATTTTTACCTTCAGCTATGCCTATGGAAAGCAATCGGAAAACAAATATCACACTATTCACTCATAATGAACCTAAAAAGATACCTCACAAAATACTTAAGAAACATTTTTGAACATTTCGCTCCTTCAAAGCTTTTCATAAATTAATTTTTAACGTAATTTAGGCAGCGAGTTCCTTTTGATAAATAGGATTTAGATATAGCTTTGCGGACTAGTAAGCTAATTTTCGCGCTATTAGTAATCTAACTGAATTATTTACCAGTAGAATGGAGGATCATCATAGAGTGAACGTTGAAAAACCTTAATCATTTATGCTACGAGTACGAATCATTAATTCTCTTACATTCGTATATGTAAGAGAATTAATGATTGTAATTTACTTCTCTTCGCCCAATGTCGACACGAATCGGTATTTTAATCGAATAAACCCTTAAGATATCGTAGATGATTTTTTCAGCTAAGTTCAAAATAATTCAGAGAAGTAAAATATACATATATATATATNGACTGTAAGAGGATCGAATCCAACGAAATAATAGATATATAGATAGATAGATAGATAGATAGTTTTAATATTAGCGCTCTTTATCAGTTCTTTATAACTATGACCCATCACTACTTGAGTTCGCAAGCCAAATCTCATGCCATCTTTCGCCATCCAATGGTAAAAATGAAAAAATATTCCTTGGTGAATGCGTAAAATCGGATGATTATCAAACGCGCCATTTACATGGAAATTGCCACAGAGAAATATTTTGCTTCTGTGACATAAATAGCATTTATTTGGTAATAGTCAAGAAATATACGAGAACCAAGAATAAGAAATATTGATTTTGTGCTGTACAATAATCTCAACAACCATAAAAACCACTTTTAAGACGAAGAAGGGCGCAATTTAATTATCTTCAGCAACATCTACGGTGAAAGGAATTAAACATTCCTTAAGAGACCGACATGAAATGCATTAATGGTGTTCTCAAAACTACTTTGTGCATTCCGGACAATCCTCCACGGACATAAACCACCGTTTAAAGTTTTTTAATAATGCTTCTTTTGGGGGCAGTGAAGGAAAGGGAAGAAAACTGGTTCTGTTGGGCAGGTTCCGTGTATTACTCAATTCTTCAGCTGCTGGTAAGTAAAGGCGTGTGATCATGATACGGGGTAATTACCACCATCTTCGTCGGTTGCCGGTAACGAGCAGCGTTGAATTTAGAACAGTAATAAACAATTGAGGTCCCTAATACATTCCCATCGATGGGCAACCTCATGAATTTCACCAAGAGTGCATTTGCAACTGCTACAATGTGCATGCTACAAAACCTTGTACCGCTCTTCTTCTCTGGTTCCTGCACATACACACGGTTTCTTTTCAATTCGTTCATTTATCAACTGCTTTCCATAATTAACTCTACTTAAAATTAAATCGAGAGTAAAGTAACAGTCGAGCGAAAAAAATTATTGAGAACAGTCAGGGAATAGTATAAAAATTATATTTAATACGTTGCCTTCCGAGCTGTAAGCTGAAATTAAATCACTTTTAAACTTAACTGTAAACCTTTGTCCTTTTCTGTCCCAACAAAAATCCATCAGGAGTTGTGCCTTATTAGAAATGAAGAATAGAATTAATCTCTCAAAGAGTTTTCAGTTACCCATTTCCTTCGCGCTGAATTTTGGAGACTATGCCATTTTCTAGAACTTTTCTCTAAGCGAAATTCAACATCACCTGCCTCTCTCAAACCACGGGAGTTAGTAGGTAATATGCGTGCTTATTTTGTGAAGAAAAAGAATTGTTCCGTCAGATCAATCATCTTAGCAAGACACCCACCTCTCGTCCATCGTCGGGGGCCGCGGGCTGCGCTGGAGCCGCTCCGGCCACTCCCGCGGCCTCTCCGCCTCCTCCTGGATCTCCCCCGGAGGCTGATTCTTCTTCTGGGATTGGCTGAAAGAGGTAGTGCTTACACACGATGGCGCGTATGGCCGTCGCGGAAGCCACTTCCTCTTCCTCCACATCCACCTCTGGTCCTGGACTTACAGGAGACATGCTCTTCTCCTTCATTCCTGGTGCGGCACGCTGAAATATTAGTCTCACTTAGATCACGTTCTGTTATTTATAACGCTATTGTAAAGGAAAGAAAAATTACTTCTTAACAGAAAAAATCAAAGGAAGTCGTTTGAAATTACAGCAGGAAACGCTACGCAATCACGTTATGCAAATTTTGCATTTTCTCTGATTTTCTTTTTCAAAAAATTAATTATTTCCCATTAAAAAAAACAATGCCAGAAGATCCAGCTACAATGACCGCTACTGAATTATGTTAAATTTCGCTTTATAATCATTATTACATTTCAGATATACTACTACTAACTACTAGTGAATGATGTCAAGGTAATTAGAGGATCATTAATTTCCTCCTTAGAAAGGAGAATAAAGTAATCAATTTGATATTCTGTTCGGTACTAGAAATTCATAAGTTACAAGACTAGAATTAGAGTGAGAAAATGATTCCATTGTCTCCGATAACAAGATAAGCTCTCAATACATTCTCGTGAGGCAGAATAGAATCGAAATATAGTCAATTTAGCACCAAATCAGGTATGGACTTAAATATTATCAATACGTTTCGTCGAACCTAATGGCACGCCATGAAATAAAACAACTTCGCAATTTTCATCAACATTTACATATTACGACAGGCTCGGTGTATAGATCTGAAGATCGTTGTTCTTTGGCCCTTTGGGGTGATATCGGTCGTAAAACAAAACTTTCGGAGGAAATTATCGAGTAGTTAGATTTGAATATTTATCATATGGGAACGTGGGATAGTTTCTGTAACCGAGAAAAGATAAATTCAAATGATATACTCGTGCATCTTCATTCCATTCATTTCTATTTCATGACAGGACTTACAAACTGCGTATTTCCGATCCCTATTTCTTAGAGAGTAGAACTGAATGGCTGAAAGCTTTTCGATAACGCTAGCGAACGTAACAACGCTCAGAATTAAAGTAAACACGAAAATTAATTACATTAAATTCTCGCTAAAATCCGGTTTCCGTATAATGCTGAAATAAATGTACAGCTAATAAGCACATCACCGAAAGCCTCCAATAGATAATGCATCATTGCAACATATGAATTCCTTTTGAAAGTTAGTCAAGAATTCCACTAGTGCGAGTCAGAGGAATCCAATAGGATCAGCCATGTAACCAATTAAAACCGTTTAAAAGAATTATCATCCGAACGAAAAGTCAACTGACGGACTACATGGCCTACTTAGAACTCTTAAATCAAATTTTCTCTTCTCGATGAGTGATCACAAAATACAAGGAGGATTCTTCATGGCCGACAAGTTTCAAATGATTAGGAAATTCATCAACGATGAGAATTTTGCATTTAGTTTACAGATACAAAAGTTAATAACTTTTTCTCGGTATGCAGGTTTTCTATCAACGCTGCGCAAAGTAACTCAAATGAAATAATATTATAATTTCTGCGAAAGTATTTTACAACTTTCACAGTACTTAATTTTGATTTTAATTGACGGGATTATCGATGGTAGGAAAACAGATGCAGTTAGGGGTTAGCAGAATATCGATATAAATACGACTACTGAAAATTGTAAAAAGAATACATCTGTTGTAAAATACGATACGTAACATCTGATCCTCAAGAGTGGAGTGAGCAGTACATACATTTCCCTCGAACAATTGGTTGATTAATTAGATAAAATCATTTGATTATTTGCGTAAACTTGTAGCACAAACCACAGCAACTTCAAGCTGTAATAGTTTTCTGAGAAAAATATTTCAGCATGAATTTCAATTAGTTTAAGAATCAAGCTTCTTTAGAGCTTCAATTTAGTTTAAGAATCAGCAACTTCTTCAGTCTAATGCCATTTTGTTCTGCAGGAGCAGCAATGACAGAAAAAAACGAAAGCTATGCTATTAATCTAGCGAGGACGATAAAGGAGTGATTGGAATGGTAGAATCCCAGAAATAATTTGAAAACTAAAATTATTTCTGAATGAAAATGCAGTTTTTCGAAAGAGAGTTTCAATTGAAAGAAATAATAAGAAATCGTTTCTGTGAATGAATCGTGAAATAAAGACGATACATAAAATGTTTTATACAAATAATGATTTTCGAGCTTATTAACTCTCTGAGAGATGTACACGCTGAAGTGCTTGGTGAGGTTCGTAAAAATGTTTCGATGGAGATACAAATAGCAATATCAAAGGAATATCAAAATTTTGAATTATAACTATGGGGCAATCACGGCTGATGATAGGGGAGACGTCGTCTTCCAGGCGATTGACCGAACTAAAAATACATCCAATATAGCTTTCGCGGAAGCTGAGATAATTGCGTCGAGTTATGCCCGGAAAAGCTTCAGGTCCAGAATATTTGCCAACTCTATGAAAGGAAAATTAGCGTAAAATATCGCTGAAAATCTATTCTAAAAATATCATTATTTCGAAAAATGATATTTCATGGATATATGAATGAATCTACGTTTAGGGGGGGCTATAAGGTGGCGTATGCCACTGTGAGAATAATATACGAATCACCCTCACCAATAATATATTATGACCATCCTCACAATCTTAACGTCCATTTTTCGTTAACAGGTTTTCCAAGAACAATTGAGCTCAATTTGAAACATGCGATAGCTAATGCTTAAGTTACTCATTCATGACCGTGTGCAATATAAAACAAAAATCTCCAAGAACATTCCCTCTCGATCTCAAAGACGAATGTTGACGAGAATTTCACTATTGAATGAGGTAAGAAAGATTTTACTATGCATAATTCTCTGTTCCATGTAAGTTTTAATAAAGTTATGAACATCATTAATTAATCAAAAAAGAAGAAAAATTATTTTCCCTGGCAGGGTATTACTTTCGGAGTCATCAAAGGTGGAGCAACTTTAGCATGTCTCTTTCAAACGAAAATAAATTGTCGGAGCGTAAGACTACTGGGTTAATAAGCAATATTAAGCAGCAGGTCAATGGAAAGAGATTTGTAGCTTGGGCTACTGATAGGTCCAGATATAAAAACAATAAAGTCATTAAAATTATTATCTAACATTTATATCAATAAACTGTCGTTCTAAAGAATTACTGAGCGATTGAATTTTAAGTACATCCTTCTCAAGTTTAATCTATAAGTAATAAGAACGATTAATTATTTGGGATTCACATTCTTAAATTATATGAATATTATTTATACATGCAAATCATGTACAAATGTATATAATCTATTAAAATTGCTGCAAGCATAAGAGAAAGAATATCAAAAAATGAAGAAGCTACACTGAGTAAGGAGGCCATGCAATGAATACGCACCTATCTTTGGCAAATTTATACCCAGAACTTGGCCTTGTATATCAATTTTCTTCGTCAGAATCCAAAAGAATAAGTGCAAAATGCTATTAACTAAAACATTATTAATCGCAAACGCAAAGTATTTTATAATCTGCACCATTTTTCTATCAATTCTAAGTTTAGAAAGTACCTTCTAAGAAGAAATTATGAACTGTAGCTGTTCGCAAACAGATGTTGAGAGCTCTGACTGAACAAGGCATTCAAACTCCTTCTCTCATTATTTATTAATACCTTTTTGTTTTGAGTGATAACCATGACCCTTTTTAAGCTTTCTTCTATCATAAAGGAAAGTAAATCGACTTGTTAATCCTTGGAAATGTTCTATTCCTCACTTTATGTAATAAGGATACTCTCCGGCGGCAAGTGAGACGGCACCTTAAATTTACAACCTTCAGTTCGGAATCCAATGAAATATTTCCGAACGCTTCGCCCATTTTAAGTATGAATTTTAAGAAAACTGTATCAAAATTAACCAAAATGAATTCTGTATATAAATGGAATATTTCCAATTCGGATTTAAAAGCAAAAATCCCACATTTGAGTAGGGGAAATGAATCCCTGTACACCACAATTCGGCCTCTGAGAAAAGAAATATTCCGACCTATCCATTTTTTGTTGATTTTCATCGCACTCAGCTGAGGAAAAGAGTTAAGAAATGATTCCTTTCGATACACCCATACTCAGTTTTAGACACTGCATATCAAATTTATCTATGCCTTGCGAAGAGCCACTCCCTATCCACTCCCTATGAGACTTCAAACATTCTATACCTTAAACTTTACCTATATTTCTTACAACAAAATCCGTTTCAGAGTTTAGTAGTTATCGATTATTAGACGAGTAAGAATTATTACACGATATTAACCTTCTTTTGACACGGCCATACAGGAGCGCACCCATGGGGGTGGTCTACGGGCTCAAGTCCGCCCGCCCCACACAGTTTCCACAAGTATGTCTATGTCTAAGTTTGTAACCTGCAAGCCGCCTTTCGGCGTGTGGCAGGGGGTGCATGCACCATGACTCTATTTCCTTAATCGATTATTTTCGCGTATCGTTCGCGGAAAAAATGAGTTCTTGAATCTATTTGTNAATAAGAAACATTAATAAAAACATCGACTTACGAATTTTCTTCCGGTGCAACAGATTGGTGCAATAGGTTTATGAACGTAACAGAACTTATATTTTGGAATACTTGATCGATTTAGTCATTTTAAGCTGATATCGAAGGACAAGATGCAGATTTACATCAAAATACGACATTTTATTCAGTAAAGAGTTTAAAAAATGTATAAAACTCATTAATTCAGATGTATTAACAGTGATAATGCGGATACGTCAAGTCGCAATTCAAGGGGTTTTAAATTATAGGTACTAATTCCAATAAATTTAAAATCAGATCATGTTTTGGCCTTTATGAAACAGCCATTTCCGAGTAATAAGAACCCGCTGAGATGTTTAGGTTCCAAAAGGTTATCAACCACATATACTGAACATTTCCGATCATTTCTAAGGATCCCGTTGAGTACGCAAATCCTCATGATATACGTAGGAGAGTTGAGGAAAGTCTGTTAATAAGGAAGATCCGTTACAGCGGAGGCGTAGGTTACCAATGTTGGCTGCATGTGCTGGACAAAACCTGAAGGCAATCCTTCCCTTGAATTTCAATGCGGACTCTAGTTTATCCCACGGAGACTGTACGGATAATCTATAATAATAGATTTTCTTTCGAAGAAGTTAACTACTGAACGTTTGTCTACATTTAGCTCTAATTGCCAATCATCGCACCATTTCATAATGTTATCTAAATCATTCAACAGGGTTAGTCTATCCTCTTTACACTCTATTTCCCTGTAAATTACCGTATCGTCCGCAAATATCCTAACTTTACTATCAATAAGATTGCTAAGGTCGTTAAGGTATACTATAAATAGTAACGGTCCGATTACAAAGTATTTATTCAGAACGAAATTCTCAAGGGTCTTACCAATCGTTATATCGAAATAGAGAATACATTTTTATGGTAAGAATCAATCAGATCATTCAATAAAATCGCATTACAACGTAAATTGGGAGTATTGGTAACAATCTCTTAGTTCAGCCCCCACAATCGAAAATTCACGATGCGCCTCAGCAGCCATATATGAATAAGATAGAAGATATGAGAGGAATAATTAGAAAAGCACCATATAGTATCATTTACCACATCCCACACATATCAGGTTAATAACATCTTGATAAAAGTTTGCCTGAAACGGATGGCTACTCACGATTTGTGCAAACTATTCAAGAAAAGGTTAATGAGCTAAAACTGTGGCAATCCGAGAAATTCTCTCTCACATCATTCATTATTTGGAGGGATCATTAACATAGTAAAATAAAGTTCTCAAGGATCTCCCTATCGAATGACCCACGCCCAAACACCACATGCTTAAGAAATTCAAGCGATAGGAGAGCCCCCATGAAATACAGATTTGGAAAAGCAAATAGAAGAACGATATTCCTACTATTTAAATTTATTCGGTGATTTTCTATCCTTGAAACACGACGAAAGTTGAGCCTTGTCCAGAACAGCTGTTTTAGATTAAAAATAAACTGATCGCGATCATTATTGGATCGACAGAGAGTTGGAGTCTACGCATCTGAAAGGAAACATCCGTTCTTCTTATTTCAAATCTCTGATTTTGAGAAGAAAAAACGCCGTGTAATGGTTAGTGAGAAAGCGATTGAATAATTCTTACTAATCAGTCTGGTTCATCCACTTCCCTCTCCTCTTGACTTTCTCACTTTCCCCCTAATGCGTCACGTGACCTCTTTGCCTTCGTTACCCTTCTTTTGTTAAGTGCTTACGATAGGCTTCTAATCACAATAGACACTTTCCACGCTCAGCTTAGTTTCCTGTACATGAACGGCTCTTAAAGGAGAATGAGGTAATTGAGTTAGTACCCTCCTTTCTCACATTCGGCCGATAAGTTCTGGAGGGCGAAAGGAAGAAGGATTATAGAGAAAACTTTCTTTCAATATCAAGACTTTATGCTGCCACTCCTAAAATCTTATACGATCATGGATAAAATCTTTAACAGATGAAGGATAATTGGGACTCCCACATGAGAATTATCAGGGGATAATAATAATAAATCGTCTTTATTTGGGAGAGATTAAGACTGAAAGTCTACTCTTCCATTTAACCCATCGTCATATTCCATAAGGTTGTTACTTAAAGAGGAAAGAAAAATGAGAAGAAATGTGGAAATAAAAAACTTAAGAGATTCTTAGGAAAAGATCGTCTACTACAGGAAAACGCCCACTATGAAGGAATCTCTGAAAAACCTGCGCAAACCTACTGATAGTAATAGCTAAAAGATGCGAAAGAAAATATCAAGAACAAGGGTAAACCTAATTCTTGATAAATCTTGCGAATTGTAAAATTTAACGATATGTACACATATATAAGAGCTATTGATTATTGCGAAAATCATTTTTTCCAAATCTAATTCATCTTGAATCTTAAAATCGTCTTAACTTGAAAAGTAACATAATTCTATAACGATGGATTCTCTGCAACTTCTTTTGGGAGTCAAAGATAAGAACATTTATAACCAAATAACTACACCGACTTATCGGAATATGATTCAAGACAGACAAAAATACTTATCATTCACAAATTTGGGTAAAAAGTGTGCGTCTACGATGCCGCTGGAAGCTAGCAATAAATTTAAAGTGAATAAAATACCAACAATTCAGAATATGACAATAAATTTCATGGGTGGGTTCCCTTTAATGTAAGTCTGCATGGGTCCGCTTAAGCATGGAAAGAAGAGGGAAAAATAAAAATCAGCACTAAATAAATATTACATAGTTTCTTTTGAAAAGCCTCAATAATAGTAGGGTTTGATAAGATATAAGCTCTAACAATAGTAATGAAGAGGAAAAGAATGATTAATTTTGATACTGCATTCATTAAAAAATATATCCGTATATAAAATCTATTTAGAACTATGACAAATATGATATAATTTCTAAATATTCAATATAGATTTATCGATATGAGTCAGGACAAAAATGAAAGCCGAATAACTTACGTATTTGTGATTGGGGAAAAACCTAATTTTCGTTTCCATACGTTTGAGTGAAACGAGGAAAAAGAAAAAAACAGCCGAGGTCACGACTGGATGCCAATGACTGTTTCCCACAAGGTTAATTACGAGTATACCGGAATTGTTCCGCGCGGTATTATTGGGAAATTGAGTTCGTGTACAATTGAGTACTTGGCTTAACCTACTTAGACTTTTTTTCTTCCATGGTGCGATTTTTATACCACCTCTTGATTTCTGATTACTTTTCAAAAGATATGGAGCCAACCTAAATACATATATTTACATTGAAGGCAATAAAAATGTGCAAGAATGAAATATGACGAAGAAACGAATGACGAATGTTTATTGAGATTGTGGTTGCGCTTTCGGCTACCGGTATGATATTTTTAGCAGTATCACGGTTGGCAGGAAGGTAACATACATACATAATATTATAGAAAAGGATCTTTGTGAAAAAATAGTTGAAGCGAGTCTAAAGTATTTACAAATGTGGAAGTGAAAACCCGAAGTTCCGCATGATTTAGGGAAGTTTTCGTTAAATGGAATATTTTCCTCACGAATAAGCAAATGGCTAATGAAGAAGCCTGAGGAGCTTCATTGCCACCTCACATCAGAAGAAATATCGATTCTTTGTCATCTACCGATAAAATTATAATTAATAAGAAACATTAATAAAAACATCGACTTACGAATTTTCTTCCGGTGCAACAGATTGGTGCAATAGGTTTATGAACGTAACAGAACTTATATTTTGGAATACTTGATCGATTTAGTCATTTTAAGCTGATATCGAAGGACAAGATGCAGATTTACATCAAAATACGACATTTTATTCAGTAAAGAGTTTAAAAAATGTATAAAACTCATTAATTCAGATGTATTAACAGTGATAATGCGGATACGTCAAGTCGCAATTCAAGGGGTTTTAAATTATAGGTACTAATTCCAATAAATTTAAAATCAGATCATGTTTTGGCCTTTATGAAACAGCCATTTCCGAGTAATAAGAACCCGCTGAGATGTTTAGGTTCCAAAAGGTTATCAACCACATATACTGAACATTTCCGATCATTTCTAAGGATCCCGTTGAGTACGCAAATCCTCATGATATACGTAGGAGAGTTGAGGAAAGTCTGTTAATAAGGAAGATCCGTTACAGCGGAGGCGTAGGTTACCAATGTTGGCTGCATGTGCTGGACAAAACCTGAAGGCAATCCTTCCCTTGAATTTCAATGCGGACTCTCAAATAGAATCCGACGTCTCAACGTGAATAAATACATGGAAAGGAGAGATCCCTCTTCCAATATCACCTTCCTCCCGGATGGTTGTCTTTCGGGAAGATGGCCTTATGAAACCAGAGAGAGGGCCTATTTAACTTGGGATAAGGACGCTCTCCAACCGAATGCATCCACTCCAGTGACCTTTTGGACGAATCAAAGCCGCTTTTTTGAAAACCAAAACATGTACTGTTGTTGAGATTTAAAAAATAATGGGAGGTTGGATGGACCAAAATGGAATTGGCTTCAACCAAATTATTCACGAGAAATGCAATTGACAGAAATCCAACAATGACTTTTTCTACTTTGCAGATGAAAATCGGTGAAAAAAACGCTAATTTTAAGCGTAATGAAGTCAATCTTCCGTCCAAGTCTACTTCTCCCTGTAGTTAGCTGTTAATAGTAGTCGTACTGTTAGAAAAATCTGTGAGGATATTTCCCACATGGGTTCCCACCGGGAATCAAACACGGGACACGGGACATTTCTAAAATGCGAAATCGTTGCCCACATTGCTATCGGGATCCCTTTGGCTGTTAATAAATCATGAAATTCATAACTGACTTTGGTAGTATAAGATCAATTGATCGCTAATTATTTACACTTCGAATAAAATTAAAATTTTATCCTCCAGAAAAGACACACTCCAGAAACCGTCGACAATGAAGTACTGCACTGTAAAGCCCTGGTTAGAAAAATGTTCGTGATTAATATAATTTAGAATTATGGGAACATTTTTGAATCGATATCCACGCACGAAAATACACTATTTTTATTTTAAAGTAATTTTGAGGGTGATTATTGTTTTATAATAAAATCTCAGGTACAGAAATGCTATGAAATTCTGGAAATAACCACAGAATAAAGATTTACGTACCGGGTGAGTTGTTGTGGAAATCTGTCACGGAAAAGAAAACTACGATTCATATTTTAACTACAAATTTATTTTCTCTAAAAAAAGCAAAACGGCTGGTTTCGGCGAATGATCGCCATAATCTGAAAAAAGCTACTAACGAAAAGCCTTAAATAACTACAGGAAAGGAGAGTGGGGATAGGAAAGGAGAGTGGGGATAGGAAAGGAGAGTGGGGATAGGAAAGGACAAGAGGAAATTTTAATGGGGAAAAGTGGAAAAAGGGTGAGAGATTTGCAGGAGTATAGCTGTCGGGTGAACTATGGTTACAGTATCGTTATAGTTATTTACACTGTTATTGTTATAGTATATTTCTCTATTTTTAGTATCGTCGTATATCCTTAAAGTATAATTATCTATACAAGTATATTATCGTTATGAACTTCACCTTCATGCATTACTTGAAATCCATTTCCATTCATCCATCCAAACACCAAATCAAAACGGTCTTCGAAGAGAGCCTACTTAATATTTATATTTCTATCCCGGGTGCAGGCAGTAGCGTATGGAAGGAGGTGTATCAACACCAACCTCCCTACCTAATCAAACTTATTAGTTTCTGTAATACTCTACGGAAATAACGACCTGAAATAACAGTTTGCTTTAGAAATTAATTATTTGTAACACATTCGATGACTCTTGGAGACGCCGCTTGTTTACTGAAATAAGAATGTCATCTACTTCGCTAAAAGAGTTTTAAGCCGATGAGTATTACAACAGTTTACGGAGGCTTCCACAAAGATAATTAATCATTCAATCATCTTTCAATAGAAATTTGGTAGCAAAATTCATCAGATACTTTCAATGGATATCTGTTATTTTGAAAAATCTTACAAGAAATTTTTAGTTGGTCCGTAGAAGGAAATGTAATAAATTAGAATGGAGCTATAGAGGGATGCTACAAAACTAGCTTAGCTATCGACTAGATCTATTGATCGAAAAGAGCACGGAATGCTTCCAGTTAATTGCACAATCCATTCGGAGACAGATTCTTTTAATTAGAAAGGGACAAAAATATAGACCAACAAACGCGGCGCCACATGTCTGGTAAGCACAGCCATCTGTGGGGAAGAAATTAAACCGATTGCCGTTTTATGGAGATTTATTCCCAGCGTTCAAGAACACCTATCGCGGACAAGTGAACACGAAAGGTAGAAATCGCTGTCGGAATTGAATCCGCAACAAGGAGCGGTAGATACATGTAAGTGGAACATAAGATCGCAATGAAAGAGCAATTTAGGCGAAGTGCGGCCTGAGGAGCAGTTCGCTTTTGATTCATTATCTCAGACTCCATTACATCTCCCGCCCTTCGGGAAAAAATGAAGAGCGGCGAGCGTCGTCGAGATAAACAGATCCTTTACCTTGGGGATATATTTAGACTAGTTTCCGTTAGTGCGATTGTCGTATGCTGAGGGCGCCTCTTTCTCTCCGCCTCTAATTATAGCCTTTGGAGGATTTGAAGCGTGGACAACGCGTATTTTAGGGAGATTATGCATCCCAGCATAAGTTGACACACCCTTCTGAGCGTCGGTGCTACTGCAAACCGAAACAAATGCTTTTTGAGGTTCATTTCCTGGGAAGAAACGGACACTGGTTTTCTATTCTTAAAAATGCAGGGTAATCTACATTGTGAAAAATCACGGTCAACATTTCTTTAAGGATTCTTTACGACATATTCTGAAAACATATTTCTAAAAGCGGAAGATTGCCTTCCTACGAACACGTGATGACACTTAGCATCCTCGAGTACCAGAGAATGATGAGTTTGAATGGCATTTGGGCCACGCCTGACATCAAGTTTGACTTTCAATTCGAATCAAATAATAAACGATTTAACTAGCACAGTTTGGATTATGAAGGAAGTAATTTATCCATTAAAAAATTAAGAGGGATAGGATGTTTATACTTGAGTGCATTAGAAGAAAGAAAAAACTATAACAAAACTGAATTCAATGCTGAAAAATGAGTGCCCCAGGCAACAGATGCCTATCATTTTAAAAACACAAATTTGATTCATGTAATGAGCATCTTCCTTCAATTTTATTAATTTAATATGTCATTCGCACGCTTTGTAGATTCGATTTCCAGCACGAGGTATTTTATCTACATTAATTCCTTTGTCATACACCTTTTCGCTTAGCTGTCTTCATGAAAAAGTTATTTTACTTGAACGTTTATCTAGATTTCCGTTTTCATTAAATAGCACTCTCTAAGATGAAGTGACCTGTTGAATAAAAAAATAGTTTCGAGCGGATCACTATTTAGTCTAGTAAGGATTATTATAAAGAAAAAGAATATCATCAACACAATAAATTTACAACTGACAATGAGATTCCTTTCTCCGTGATGAACTTATCTCTAATCCACAAGGAAAAGGGTTTAGGTGATTTGGCACGATAAGGCGTGCACCTAGGAAAATTCCCAAGGAGAAACGGACATGAAAACATCTTTATGTAGTATCATTAATAATTAATCATCCGGAAGAGAAAATTTAGTAATTTCAAGAACTTTAAACATTATTCTCTCTTAAAGATGATTCCAGCAATAAAAGGCGTTGTTGTATATTTTGTAAGACGACGGTTTTCAGGATCAAGTATACATCAAAGTCATAAATTTCTTAAAGAAATTCTGTACTCCAAAATGGAGACATACGTTTTTAAACTTCCTTGGTCCTTGGGAAATTGTATAATAATAATAAGTTGATATTTTTCTCCAATCCCCTAAAATCTGGTATCCGAGACATTTGGTATTCATCAATTACGAAATAAATTATAAAGTTAGAGGTTGAAGGTGGAGTTTTCTCACCCTATAGGCTCGTAATCAGCCTACCAGCAATGAAATATTTCCTTACGAGAAAATATTCGGAATATGATTCTTGAAGGTGAATAACAACCCTTTGTGAAAGTTTCCTTGAATTACCGTCCTGCTTTACCTCAACTTCACCAAATCCATGGTGTTCTCAGTATCCTCTCAGAAGATTTACCAACTGTACCGATAAGACGGTCGTTGTAGCATTTATAAATGACAGCTGTGATGAAATTTATTGGATGTATCACAATAGGTGTTCTAATTTCCACAAGACAACAGAAGGGTTCATTGTGCTAATAATCTTATCGTCCCGCTTGAGTGTAAGTGTTCACAGAAAGGCATGTTTCCATTTTCTGAGATTGGAAAAATGTAACAACTAAACGAGCGTGGAATAGATTTGTAATGATATCACATATAAAACTGTAAATTCGCAATAAGTTGTGCAATAGCAATTACTTAAAACAATCATAGCAATCGAAATATATGTAGTATCTTAGGTGTGTGTATGTATATATATATCTTTTCTACGAGTTGGTGATATGAGTAGTTACATTCATTGTATATCCCATACAGCTCCGAAATTGCCATTTAAGTTAAAAAAATTCGAGATACTTTTAAGAATACGAATGTTTCAGATAATAATCTGAAATTATTTGTGAGTTATCTTCCATAGTGCCCAAAATACTAACATAAAGTTGATTCAACAATTCATTCATAAATTTTCTACCTTTCGGTAGAATCATGTGCCTTCACTTTCTCCCATTAAGTGCCATTTCTTTCGTTTCCTGGTAACTTACCCCACCCTTTATGTTATCTAACAAATTTTGTCTTTGTCTTCCCCTCTATTTTTCCCTTGTATTCTACCCTCGATGACATTCTTTAGCAAGATTCGACTATGAAAATCGAAATTTCAAACACTAAATCAATGCACAGATGACAGTAAATTATCCTAAGAATAAACTTCACGGGGTAACTACTTACTCAGCACTCTTCTACTTCTAATTAACCCATGGAAGAGTACCAAGTTTCATAATTACAGTGTACCTCATACGTATTTATGTTGTCTTTTCTTTAATGCATTTTTCTAAGGCGTGTCTTTTTCTACGCAATTTTCACTTTCAATACTTTCCAGAGGGGACTATAGTTACCGCATTATGTTTAACCTTTCTTGTTACATACATTCTGACTAACCTTTCTTTAAATCAATCTTACACACTGACAGATTGAAGCTATCTCACAATTTCTGATCTTATTCATCTTAACTACGAATGAGCCAGCAAATGGAAATAACGATAAGAAGGAGCAGCTTACATAAATATTTTTCAAAGTTCAATCTTTATAAATGGTTTCTATTGCAAGGAAAGTATAAATTCAGATCTCTTTCTTTGACGCCTCTCGCCTTCCGATATTGATTTCCGATTTCATAAGCCATCTCTACCCGGCTACGTAATTATAAATTTATTTTAGGTTTATCCGCCAGCTTATATAATTTAGGGCGAATGTTTGGCATCACGAACGGTACAACAACGCTGTGTATTACAACGGAGCAATATTTCAACACGAATTCTACATTTCTCATCTTCAACACCTTTTCCAATCCTTCTAATCTTTCGTTCTTAGGCATTATTCTCAGGAAATTTTGAAGAAATTCTATACGTTAACTCAATGTCTCTCGATCGGTGGCGGACCGCTGACTTAACTGATTAATAAAAAATACCAACCATAACAAATTGTGTCCGTGTATCATTTAAAACAGACATTTAATCATAACCACTTGAAACTCTCAACTTTTCCATGCAAATTAACGAAACCTGGATACGTTGGTACGAGGAATGGGAGACAAAAGAGGAGGAAGTTCATATAAAAATGAGAATTCACTTCTGTGAAATAAGAATAGTTTTCCTAAGAAATGGAAAGGATCTCCCATGGAACATTCTGTGGTAAGTATAAGAACACTAAGTTATTTTATGAAAATAGCCTCACATTTCGCAATTTTTTATTTATGAGAATTACGTACATACATTTACCCATAAAAAACGAAAATCCTTCCCCTTGGAGATGGATCGTGATTGGAAATGAGCGATCATTGTTTAAATTCAATACGAAGACAGATCTTTGGTGACCCCCATTAATAAATGTCGGTGGTAATACTAAATGAAGCATGCCCAAATTCGAGCTAATTTTATCTCGAGGATCAGATTCTGAATTTGACAATCTTAACTATTTCATGCGGGATATTAATAGTTTAAGCATTCAGTTTTTGTTCAAATTTCGTTCCTTTTTAAAATATGAGGCGAAAAAAATAAAACACATTCATTGAGAATAAGAATTATGTTTTCCGTAAAGAGAGCTTTCGGTCTACGGCGGTAATCACGTACCCTCTCTATCTCAAATAAATCATCTCATCGGAAAATTTACTCGGGAAGATATTTTTTCTTTTAGGGCGGCGGTTTCTCGGAGAAGAATGAGGCCAATGTCTACGCGAGGCCATAATTCGAGATTTGTCGGGGGAATATGCGACCGGCCGAAAAAACAGCTTCGAGGCGGCAAAACAACTCTAGAGGCGAGAATACAGAGCGCTCGCTAACATACCGAGGAAGAATCGTTTACATAAGCGCGTGTTTACAAAAGAAATACACCAATTCAAGTTCCACACCTCTTTTCAAGCAGCCCACTTGCCGTCAAAATCACCGAGACTTCTTGAAGAAAAGTTTTCAAATATAATTTAATCATATTTGGTAGATTTTAGATTAATTCTCACGATTTATTCCGCAAGTTTAAAAAGATCCCAAACACTGAAAAAAAAATGTTTAATCCTTTGAGGGAGAGTTTGTTAGTTACATTTCCCAAGTGGCTGCTGATTCTTTAGAGATAAAAGGAAAGGACATATTGGCGCAATCCGTAGATTACATCTTGCCTGGCAATAGGAAAAAGGTAAATTAGAAGAAATTTGCATTTTTATGAGAGATAACCTCCGATATCAAATCTTAAAATCTTACTGCTAAAACAAAGATCTAGATTCAGGAATAATCCTTAATTTTAAATATTTAATGTGATATTTTTAATGGTTATTTTTATGGTGACTTGTGTTCCTTTTTCATTAAATTGAATTCCATAGCATAATCCGTTTACTCTAAAATTTTCTCTGACGCATTCAAAAGGACTAAAATTGAGAATGAGATAACATCGCGACCTTCAATGAATTAGTATTATCTGAAACTGAAGATAATTAAATTCCACTCATTGACCGGAAGAAATGAGCAGAAAAAATGATAAGAAATGCCATAAAAATAAACTGTTTTCAACAGAGTCTAAATACTGTACTTAAAGAAAGAAATATCCGAAAAATAAAAGCATAGACAGGGATGGGCTACAAAGAAACCAAAAAGTTGGCTGACTAATAGAAAGTTAGGTATTCCACGAGAAATTCAACATCTGCAACCGAATGAAGAGGCAACACATAAGATCTGAAGATCTCTATTATAGATTCAGAGAAGACTCCAGACGCAAAAACTTGCAAAGGTGAAATAATTTATAAAAATAAATCCAGTCGTTCGTCAAAGTAGACTATTGGTTACCGACCTGATGACAGGTTCTGAAAAGGAATGTGTCCTTTCTCACGTCATGACGGTAAAAGTGACGTGAGTAATGACGCGAAAAGCTACTAAAATAGGATTTTGATTGTGGGGCCCCACAGAGAAAAGGTACAGTACAGTTGCTCTTCATTCATCAATGACTTCGCGATTATCTCCTACACACCGATGGAGTGCCGGGAATGTATCAATTGAATTAAGAGAATATAGAATGGAGATAAACAAATGAGCTGCAAAATACCGCATCCTATCGAGATAAACTTGGCACATAAATAAAAATCGGTTGGGTTGCGATAAACAGCGCGAAGCATTGCTATTTTGGCGGAAAACAAGCCCCACTCCGCCACACCAAATAATCGACAGTATTCCGCGCAAATGAAGGACAAGACAAGCGTGAAATCGTAAACAATGAGGAGGGGAAAGGTTGGCAAAACGCGTAAGTCGAAAAAACTTGCGCGTGGCGGGACTTCAGAAGCGTGATAGCAAACACACAAATCCACGCACAAGTAGAAAAACAGAGAAGGAACAACTGCGTACGACATTACCGATAATAATCCTAGTCCTACGCTCGGCGGGTCGCAGTTCGCATCCCCGGTGATCCCCGAAAACAGTGAAGTCGTAGGGTACGAGGCGTCCACGGCGGTCGAGAGTTAACTAGAGCGAATGATGTCGCAAGAGAGGGGAGTTTTTTGGCCCCACGCGAGATGGCGTGCGTGCTTCGGGAAATAGATGAGGGGGATGAAATGGTGGGGAAGAATAGGGGAAGAAGGGGATGGGGAGAGAGACAAACAGAAAGAATGAGGATAGGGCAGAGGTCCTAAACACGCGGACCCCATGCGGATCACCAATTCACGAGGAAAGAAGTGTCAACACGGAGAAAGCCGAAGCAAATGGCTCGTAAATTCGCAAATAAAACAAAGACACTGAATGAGCCCACAATTCGACAATAAATTTACGAATAACAAATGAGAGAAAAAAGATAACTTCGAATGAAGTTCGTATTATTAGTCCAATAAATTGTATTTTCCGTACAATTTCGTAATTATTGTCGGGCGGGGAGAACGTGTGCCAAGGGACCGTCACGGTAGCCAAGATGACCTTTCATGAGCTCTGGAACACCTTGCGTGATCCAACGAATATTTTATAATTACAAAAATGAAAATTGTGAGTACGAGAGCTTGCTATCAATTAATTCAAGTAGATCGCGTTTGATAAATAATCTATAGAATCTGTCTGATGTGTCGAAATTTTGAAATAACTGTTATTTCTTAAAAATTAATTGTACATTTATTCAATGACATACATTCGTGACAATGAAACGGTGGCGAAAAATCAATAATAAATAAATACATCAATATTTGAGATGAAAATAGACAATAGTACACATGAAAATAGACTGACCAGACAATACTTACGATCAATACGAAGATGTACGTACAGGAGGTTGAAATGAAAATCTCCATTATCTTTCTGGAAACAAACTCTCGTTAAATTCCCTAGATAAGCTCTCGGCAGTTCAGTTTAATAATGAAATATGGGTTTCTGTTTATAAATGGATATTCTGGGTATCATTTGAAATTCAATTTGCGATAAGAACACCTAGCCTCTTATTAGCATAGTATATTAATACCCTCTGCTTCTCGACTAATAAGCTATAAGGTTTTGATGTCGCCCTTGAGAATTCTTCCCTTATTATTTACACTGGCCCTTGTTATTCCCTTATTATTTAGTCGCATTTCTAGGAATATCTAAAGAGTGATTAACTTGCGCTGAATTTTTAGCATTTTTATCCTGAGAAATTTCATACGGCACCGAATTACTGTATTAATTGTCGTAGGTATCCTTTATATCGCTTTATTCTTGTCAATGTTTAACAGATTCTTGCGAATAGAGAACGCAGCGATCCATAATAATTTAATGAAAATTAAGAATGAAACAGTAGTAAGTACTCTCCAGAATAGCGCATTCGACATTACACAAGGAAAAAAATCCTAAACAGTGTGGAGTGCCAAGAAAAACCCACGCAAGCACTCTTGTTAGTAAACGAAGAGGAATACCGAGCATTTGAAGGCCTCCAAGTTTGCACTTTCATATTCACTCTTCCATGTATTTGCATCCACTTCATGAATCACCAGAGAAGCCCGTCTTGGGTGAACAACTATCTTTAAGATAAGCATTGAAGACCAATAGTTAAAGTAAATCTGTCGAAGTCTTTAGTGTACGAAGACGAATATTTTCTTAAATGAAAGGTTTTATGGATATTCCCTTATACCTATAACTTCATAATGAAGTTTAAGTCCTAATCATATGACATCAATTAATACTGACACCTTAAACAGGTTTCGTAGGCGCGTAAAAATTAAGAAAGAGATAAGTTTTTACTTGTAAGTCGCCATTGGAACCCTAAGTCATAGTTTTACTATGAAATAAACATCTGCAAAAACAAAAATGTTTTCATATTTTCATATGCAAAGAAGGACCCTTGGCGAAAAATATCATTTCTACGAGACAGATAGTTCGATAGATTCCTGAATCGATTACTTCATAAAGCCTCCTATTGATCCGACCTTCGTATTTTATGACAACAGCCCGCAGTATCAAAATAGTGCTGCAAATTCGGAAAATAAGCCACCCGAGGAATTAAAAATCATCGTGATAAATTGTGAAAAAAACATATTCTGAATATAAATGGAAATTTTACGACTAAGATATTCACGTTTTCTCAAATAGGTACACGCGATAAGCCCGAGATAAATGCGTGCACATACGATTAGAAAAAGAAAATACTTTATACAATTCGGAACCTAAAAATAATAATGAAAATCAAACTTAAGGAATTACAGGTATGAAGAATAGCAACATGACTGGGACTCGAGCCCAAATCTCCCACTTTCCCGGCAGGTATTCTAACCACTGAACTACCATGCCGGGTCTCTTCCACACTGTTAGGGGAATGGTTTTGTAAGCACGGCGAGCAGCCTCCACATTTGTGGCACAAACTGCCGCTAGATGGTCCTCACTGAGGCAGTCAACTCACAAAGAGGTCTTACGAGGTAAAAGCCCCAAAGGAAATCGTAAGGATTAGGGAAAGGTGAATAACATAGCACGGAAGAGCCGAGAGGCTGAAACTCAAGGAATAACAGGTGTGAAAAATAGAGACATGCCTGGGACTAGAACCCAGATCTCCCACTTTCCAGTCGCGTCGCTGTTTTTCATACCTGTTATTCCTTGGGTTTCAGCCGCACGGCTCTTCCGTGCTATGTTATTCACCTTTCCCTAATCCTTATGAATTCAAACTTGTTTCCAACGTATAATATTGATTTCCGAGTGTTATCAATGTGGCTTTTTTAAAATACTTCGTGTTTGCCACAAAAGTGGCACTCACGTGGAAAATGCACATTTAATTTATTATTGTATATTACCTTAATTTTATTTTTTATTTTCAACAGAAGAATCACAGCAGAAAAAATACATATAGTTTAAATAGAGAATTTTTTTCTCATTTTATGCATAAAGAAAATGAAACATCGAGCTATTGAATTTTAATTTCTGCGATTAAAAAAAGAGGACTTAATTTACACTACTTAGTTTTTCACTGATTGTATGCGATTTGGGTGGACTTTGCTGAATATATGGGACTTCATTGATTAACTCCCTGTATCTTGTTTAAAGAAATAAAATTGAACATATACATATAAAAATATATACATATAAATTGTACATATACATATAAAAACGTGGATGCAATAATTTATTTTTAGATCGTCCCTAAGATATTGCACGCTACCGGATAAAAGCAAAATATGTCAGAAAGTTCCACAACATTTTGGCGATGGAAGGAGAAATTGATACAATGGCAGCTTTTTTTTCTAACAATTCTAATTTTTCTAATTGTATGTAGATTATCGTGTAAAATGAATAAAAACAAACGTTCACAGTGGACTCCCTATAACTTATTAGATTAATCTGCTTCTTCAAAAAACGGTCGCAAGTCATCGGCTGATAGCAGAGTATACCTTCCGCTTTGTAGAAAACTCATAACGCCTGTATTTCTTCCAAATCAATAGAGGAAATAGAATGAATTCCGCGATCACACCTACTTCTTTCAATTAATTGAAACTGAAAAACAGTTTTCTCATTTGTTCATAGGTGAAGTAAGATAAATTTAAAGCAAAATCATATCAGCTATCTTGAGAAGTTTCATTTCATTCCCACCTATGGCGAAACTGCTGTCGGAGATAAAATATACCTTCATGTATTGCACCCTGCACTTAATACGAATTAAGTTTTAGTTAACCTCGATTCCTGAATGATATGTCCACATTCATCTCGCTTAAGTGTTGACCCCTTGTACCTTAGCGTGATCGCGTGACGTACTAACGATGAGCCTGAACCTCCTATCTCAAGCGAAATGCAAGTGTGTCGGAAATTGACCCCGAACCTATGGTACAGTTGTTACAACAGAAATATTAATTATGATTTCCATGCGAACCTCCAAATTTGGCTTTACGGAAGTTATGAAGTAAGATATTAGGTGCGTATAGGAGCTGGAGATTTTAAATTAAGATGTATCTGTAAGAAGTATAAATTTCTCCCTAGAATAATATAGCGCTGAGATTAGGAAGAAAATATGGAAAAGGACATTTTTCGGTATCAGAATTGAATGCATGAATACCCAATTTTCCGAAAAGATTTCAGGAAAAAGGCAAAGGGAGGGCATTGTCTGGCAATCGTAACTAATTTTGTTATTATGTTTTGAGTCACGAGATAAACGGTGCTCCCTGAAACTTATCAATTTAAGGACTTTTGTCATAAAATATTCGCGGATAATACCTGGCTGTCAAGCCTGCACGGCTGGTTCGGAATTTCCGATGATACTTTGGATTTTCCGAAGAAATTTTTCAATTCTCTTCGCCAGATGAAAGAAAAAATAAGTCATAATACAGAAAACTTAAGGAAAGATTAATTGACTGAAAATCTATTCGAACTATTCCAGCAAATTTTCTTTTCGTTAACTTTGGGAAGAAAGGAAAATATTTTCGCAAACTAAAATGGAAACTTGAAACAGTTCCACTGAGCCGGTTATTAAAGAGACAGGAAACGTTTCTTAATACTAACCAACAGAAACAGAAAATTCCGGGAAATTTCTCCTTTTATATCATAGCATTCAGGATTATTATACGGTAAAACAGTAATATCAGGCTCTTTAACTTATTTTGCGATTGCTACGAACTTATTAAAAAACTTCAAAATCCAGGTAGTGGCAAACTTTCGTTTTGTTGCGATTCTTTCGGATACCTCAACTATTGAAATGATTTTTCAACTCTTTGGATGAAAATCTCTCTGGATTTTAGTGAACTTTGAAAGAGATGATGGGTAGATAATTNCATTGCTGACTGAGGAATATTGGAACTTCCGAACTGTGAGCTTTAAGGAGTTGGTGCCAGCTTCCTAGGGCTGATAATACAACAGCCGTTTCTTCATGCGTTCGCAGAGCTTAAGGACAAATGAAAAATATTTCTCGCTCTCACGGATTTCTTCCACAAGTACGAGAACTCGTAGAATCATTCACTACTAATAGTTACAGTTCAGAAGTTCAAAACTCATAAAATAGGAGACTTATTATACTCTTCATTTTAATTAAAAAAACATAATACCTTAATTAAACTTAATTAAAGTCCATCTTAAGTATACATTATAATACCAGAGTTAAAAATAGCGCCAAATTTCATGATGAATCTAAAAATTGAAAAGAAAGGGAATACGCACTGTATTAAGGTATGAAAATATATAGGTTTATCTATTGAATTCCATGCTTGTTATTCAATATATCCTCGTCTTGGTATTTAAGTATCCATTGTAACGTAAAATTTAGATGAAAATTATTTCTTTTATTTACCAGAGACAATTCTACCTCGAAATTGATTTTCAAGAATGATTTGTCTTTTATCGTGCGATTTCAGAAACGCCGAGAGAAGTTCCTTTGTCTTTCATCCAATTTGGCAACCAATGATCCTTAAGGCGTCTCAGAACACAGGTTAACATCTCTGGCGAACAAAAACACCTGTACATCCGCTTTCCCTCTGCAGGAGAGCTCGCTTCTGCATCGATTTCCATCACAGATTACGTATAAGCATTTCAATAGCGGAGGATACTTCGCATATTCTTGTCGAAAGCCTTTTTTCAATCCCAAGGTAATCATTTGGAAGGCCACTGTAGTGTATTAGTAAACTATCTTCACTTCCTTCGAAGGCTACATTCTCTAAACATCCGCTCATTTCGCATGGTAACCTCAGAAACGTCTACGTATTTTTCTCATCGTGAGGATGAGAAATTTTCTAATTAAACTTCCATCCTATCAATATTCGCTTCTCCTTTCGATTGTTTAAAAAATCTACGAAAATACCTGAAAACTCGAAGGAATAAATACGGCACAACTCTGGTTTTTACTTTTAGGTTCGGCTATTTTTGGCTTGCAACTGACCACATGCTTCGCTAAAATTGAGATTATCAATTCGCTAAAATTTAAAGTAACCCTCATCAAAAACTTTCTGAGAGTTATGGTTCCCTGTTTGCCTTATTTTCAATATATTTCCCCGAGGAAAAAGGAATGAAATTAATTTTGAAATGAATTCAAACACGAGGGTCGATGATCTACTTTTGCCTTTCAAGCGGTATTATATCCAATTCACATGTAAACTACAATTCCCTTAACTCCTCCAGCATTTTCTTATACATTTTTCCTTATATCCAAGTTGACTTTTATCAACTGTCTTCCTTATCGGATTCATTCATATAGTCGATATTCCTTGGAAAGCCAAACACCTTTTTTTACTTCCAAAAATTTCTTCAAAATGTTGCTTCCAAAATTTTCACCTCACTTTCACCTGTACATTGTAACCTAATTATACCACAAAATCACATTTATCCCTTTAATTTAACTCTATCTTCATCTTAACAACATACTATTTTTTTCTCTCTGAGTGTAGGATAAGTAACCCGCAGCCGCCGGGTCAGATCTGACCGCTAAATATTTTCAAGAAGCTTGAGGACTCTTTTCAAGTTTCCATTAAAGTCCCTTTCGCTTCTTTTCCCATTTATTTAAATTTAAAATTAAAATTAAATTCGTTATCTTTCACTTTAAATTTCATTTGCTTACTTTTTACAAACGTATGAACATACATTCATATTTTATGTCTTTTAGCACAAGGAAGCGATTTCCCTTAATATTTGGCCTTCGGAAACTAAACAACACATTCTGGCTCGCTCACCGTAAAAGCTTTGTCCATGTCTATGGTTATTAAAGGTATTATGCATCCACCGTAACTCGAACCAAAAAATATATCTTTTCTCTTCGGAAATATTAATTTCCTCTCGGAACAAAAATGTAGATTAATACGTTCAAGATATTCGTCTTTCACCTTAACTTATTCCTTAACGTATCCACGCACTTTGAATTATTCAATCCATTCTTATGTGTATAATTTATCTCCCTTCCCTTTTTTCTCCAACTTAAAGTACCCTCATATACATAGAGCCTTTTTATGAGCAAAATTCTTGAACAATCTGTCAGACTTGAACTATTTTCTACTTTTTAATTACTTAGAAATTTATAGTAGACCCACCAACCCAGTCTATAAAATATGTTCCTCACCAAGGGACCAGTAAAATAAGCCACGCTCCTTCTGAAATCTCTTACAAAATGAATAATGACCTTAAAGTTCAATGTCAGAGCATCTCAACTAGAGTTCCTTGATGCTGGGCAATGTCAGGATTATTCCCGGTGACATTACACAATCTTCCCTCAGAACTATCTCACTTTAAAAAATGCCAAGAAAGATGAATGATCAGCCTGCAGCAACGTTCCGCATGAAATCGAAAAAAACTAAAATAATAGCAAATTAAGTCCAATCTTTCTTGGCATTATTCGAAGAAATTATTTAAAGCTTTATCATTATGTTCAAAGAAGCATGTTTACGAAAAAATCAGAATGTAATGGAATAAGCACCTAAGACGTATTTTAAAAAATAATCAGTCTTATAGATTTTGGAGGTCATTGAGGATGGAGGTCATTGAGCAATTTTTCCTCAAGAGGATCAAACAAGATTAGGTGAATGTGAAAAAGTAACATAATTCCAAATAATATTACATTAAAGATTGAATTTATTGGCAAATGAAAGAAAGAATTCTACTAATAAGTTTTACTTCTTCACTTTACCACTAAGGTGATACTGAATAATACTTCAAATCCTTTTAACAAGAGAGTATATGTTACTCCGGTCCTTAGGGAAAAAGAATTTGACCAGCTACAACCAAGTTATGCTGTAAGTTGAAGATATACGTGCCTAAACGAGCATGAAGCGAGTGACATGAAGACTGGGACGCTGAAGCGAGCAAATATAAACTATTTTCTTGGTGAATTTCAATGAGCAAAAATCATACATGAATGACATTTTTTGAGGCATATTCAAGTATATCTGTAAAAGAGGGATATTAATTTATTTAAGAGTTGCGTAATCGATGCCATAATTCGTCTTACTCAATTCGATTCCTAATACTGAAAAGCGTTCCTTTTTCCCATACCTCTGAAAAAATAGAAGTAAAATGTTTTACGAAAAACGAATTATAAAATACGAGAAAAATCAACCTAGCAACGTTTTATTTTAGGTATTCGCAACGCCATTCATAAATTATCACCCTCCGGTAAACCATTGCTGACTGAGGAATATTGGAACTTCCGAACTGTGAGCTTTAAGGAGTTGGTGCCAGCTTCCTAGGGCTGATAATACAACAGCCGTTTCTTCATGCGTTCGCAGAGCTTAAGGACAAATGAAAAATATTTCTCGCTCTCACGGATTTCTTCCACAAGTACGAGAACTCGTAGAATCATTCACTACTAATAGTTACAGTTCAGAAGTTCAAAACTCATAAAAGGAAAAACTAAAATAATAATAAAATATATTACTCGAAATAAAATAAAATATATTAATCGAATTATTTCGATTTGTACAATACTGTTCAGCATTGAAAGTAACTCTTCTCTTCAGAAATGAATGAAACATTATGCATGCAAGAGTACATAAAATAAGTTATCAATATGAACAAATCTCTCAGAAAATGCACGATGAATTTTATACGAATGATGATATGAGAAGATTCTCTGTATTAAATAGTTTCAATAATCCTGTGACTGCCCATCCCTCGACGTGGTAACTTCTGCTAATCCAAAAGCGGTCAAGAACACGAGTATGAAATTCACGATTTATATCCTTACTTAGGCATGTGTATCTCTACTTATTCTAATCGGGAAAAATACTCCTAATTTCTCCGCACTATTTCTTCTTTTAATCAAACTTATTTAGTAAAGCTATACTCTTGATCCGCCCCTCATTCTTGACTAAAATATCGACAACTGACGTAGGACATGCCAATCTCTTCTTATTCTCTCCATAAACAGTCATTTATTATGCGAAGAATATCACATTCAGTTATAGAGGTTATCCAAGATATGAGAAAATGTTTACAATTCACAGCACAAACACAACTGATTAAACGATTTCATGCATATTTTAACATTAACCCAACAACAAACCAAAAATACACGCCTCAATGTTTTTTTAATCGAATGTGAATTTAGCCGTTTTTCTTAAATTCGCTCGCACGTTAAGAGCTAAAACTAGCTTTGGGGTTATTGATAAAACGTAATGAATAATGAAAGTTTTCTACGCCTACGAAGTCTCCGCGGTCGACTTGACGATCAAATTCATTGACTACTGACTTCTGCAAGAAGAGTTTTGCAGGTTTACAATCCATTATAGATAAAAATATATCTCGACGATCTTTTAAAACGTTTAAAGAGATTTCTATTTCATTGTGATTTGTTCTAAAACGGCAAAGATACAACATCAGTGGAAAATGATCCCTCGCTCACGTGCTTCTGGTTTTTTCTTCTTCTCTACCCGTAAAAGATTAATGAATAATAATCGTAGAAAAATCAAGAAATAGTGACTAACTAATCGGAGGACTCTTCAACCCAGAAAATGTGGCTTTACGAAATAAACAAATCAATAACTTATATGAAAAGTGCACTAACGAATGAGAATGCTAAAATAAAATTGCAATAGCGCAATAGCTCCTCCCGTTAATCGAAAAAAGTATGGTTTATCTTTTTTAATATTGGCCTTATCCTCTATTACTGGTGCTGAAACTCTTATTGAGCGGGATGAATTTTCCGGGCCCGGGGACCCCTTCGGTTCTGCAACCCCCTCCGCGCCCACCTTGGCTGCGGAAGGGAAGCTGCGTCACAGATAAAAATCGTAGAAACTACCCCTTCCTCCGTATAGGTGGCAAACCTGGAGCTTTTCGGATAAGTATCCAAATCCGGCGCAATTACGCAGAGAATTACTTCCGATCACGGCGCATGCGAAGATGCACTGCTATGAGAACGTGACTGGAGATGCACGTCGTGCATTAGCCATGAATCGACCATTTTGATAGGCCAGATGACTTGCTTACGCGACGTCAGTCTTTTTCGGCGCCGGGGGTTATTTCTGTGCGATGAAAAGGCTGTGTTTTACAAAACTATTTTTGCTTGAACTTCCACAGCGATAGGACGCTAGGCAGAACGTAAATCCAATATGATCATAAACTTTTTCGAAGATTTCATTTCAGCGAAAGTTTTGGGAAAAAAGAGAAAGTTATTTCGGAATCACAAGAAACTGCAATTCGATCACGATACTCCTTATCTTCGGGATAACTACTTTAAATCTATTTAAATTTCACGGCTAAGTATTAAATCGAAAGTAATTTTACTTTCATCGAGTAAAATGAAATCTTCCTTTCATATCGAAATCAACCCTCCCCTTTCTGTATAACTTCTAGGAGTAAAAACTCATTCCACGTAAGATGAGTTCCCGAAGCATCGTATTCAGAAATAATTACTCTTTTTGAAAGATTAAAGTGGAACAACAACCAAAGTAAGACGCTTTAAAGAAGACCGGTCGTGCTGCTTCAATAGCTAGACAGAGAAAATCGCTAACTTTTACATCAAGTTAAAATTATTCTAACCATCCTCGGTTTTAAAACTGTTGAAACGGAAATATATCATTGCGCAAGAAACCAATAAGATCGATGAAGAAGATAATTTGTTAAATAACGAAGTTCCTGAATTTTTATTGATGCAATAATACTAGTTTAAACGGAAAATTCAGTAAATGAATCTNTCAAGTAAAATGTGTCTACTGAACATAGATCTCCAATTTCATTAAGTAATTTACTTATTTGCATGAATACTAGTAACATATTTTTACAATGACCATGGGAATGAGATAAAAAGTTGAGAATTTGTGTTGATGGAACATTGATTCATAGGGAAATATAGGGTAGAATAACATTAGCCAAGGATTTTTACAAAATTTTGGAATAGTACTATGAGAGACAACATGGAAAAATGTCCTCTGAAAAGAAACTGATAGATTATTATTCAGACAGCCAGAGCAGGATGTTGCAGGATAAAATATTTTGAAAACAGTAATCTTGTTGATATGTATAAGAACAACCCCAGAAAAATAAACTTTTAGAAACTATATCTGAAACATACATGTTTGCAATACAGCCTATGAGTTTTTCTTTATGGGTGGGAAAAAGATTATATAGTTACCCATTGACTTATAAGAAAGAATGTAGATTAATTTAAAACTTTCATACATAAAAGGCAAAGTAAATTAGCTAATCCTATTGAAGAATTCACAGTGAGCAACACTTCATAGTTAATTACTACGGTAAATAATTATTGACTTATAAATTTCATCCTGGAATAAAATACCCTCTACGCAGGAAGATAATTTTACAACTGATATTACGACGAGGCGCGAAAAATCTCAGCTGATTGTAGATGACAGAAAACGTCTACGTTTTAGGGATCAATCCAATAGGACTTACCTTGGTGTTGTGGGATGGAACTGCATGGCAAGCTCGAATGCTGATATATCTCGCGACTTAAATCCAATCGATTGATCACGAAAGCCCTAGGATCTCAGAAAGAGAATTTCCCCTTTTGCACTTGCGATTTTAATACGATGAATGGATGACTACAAGCCGACCATGTATTTCGACGCTCAACTGTTCTCTCGAATTCGGGGGTTCTCTGTGCGTGGTGCTGAGGTGTCTCCGAATCAATATATCCCCGTCCCATAATATAATGCGAAATTCAGTAAATTGAAGCCATATGTACAGAAAGTTGTTTAATTCGCGATAAACACGGAAAACGACGAGAATAACCTCAGGGGGCGCGAGTAGATAAATGTGTATTTGCTAGATTTATAGCGTCATAACTCTATACGCCGAGATCTCTGAAGTAATTTAACAGAAATCGGAACCGAAGCAGAATATGACCGAAAGTTTAAAAAAATGATATATCATTCCCGAATTTCATTCATCGTGTGTGTGATTGATTAATGCCTTTCATTCGAAAAATTCTTAAAATCGACAGTACAGAGGACATCGTATATTACCGCATTCCGCCGAAATTAAGTAACCATCGCTAATAAGAATAAAAGCACATCTCATGACACAAGAGGATATTTTCAGTACTTCAGAAAACGATTTTGTATTTGCGATAAGGTTAAATTTCATTCTAATAAGAATAAATTTTAAATTGTTAAATACGTCGCACATTGAAATCCGTTAGGAGTACTACGCTGGGAGTACCGATGCAATTCACTATATTTTAAAATGGCCAATCAACACAAAGGTATATCTTCACAAAATACCGCTTGGAACTACATGGAATTCCACTATCAAATATTTACCAACACTCAAATACATAATCAAAAGAGCTGGTATCAAGTCGCGTTTCGGTGAAGCAAATACAAAAAGCAAAAATAACTATTTCGATAATTTTTGAGGGAGAAAAAATACAGGATGCTTAATAATTTTTTTTTCCAGGATTAAAGCTGAATATAGCTAGATCATATTCTATGGATGATGTTGGCAGAATAAAACACTCCAATACATAATCAAAAGAGTTGGTATCAAGTCGCGTTTCGGTGAAGCAAATACAAAAAGCAAAAATAACTATTTCGATAATTTTTGAGGGAGAAAAAATACAGGATGCTTAATAAATTTTTTTTCCAGGATTAAAGCTGAATATAGCTAGATCATATTCTATGGATGATGTTGGCAGAATAAATAACTGCAGTTACATGTAATGCGTTTACTCTTAAAACTGTTAGCTTTATGATAAAATGAGTAATTAAGTGATTTTAAAAATAATTCTGCACTATCTTCTAAATTCTATATTTGCCAACAATGAATTCAAATGTTAAAAAATTCTCATTAAAAGAAAATACTTAAGCTATGACGTTGACTTAATAAGCATACCTCTTGCCTTTTCTTCAATGGCGATTAAAATGGAAAATATCTATCTTAGTAATATCACAAAATAAGGTAACATTTAAATTAATTGTTTTTTCCTAATATGCCTACATAACAACCCAACAGGCTTTTCTAGAAACTGCTTGGTGTTTTTTTTGTAAATTTATTTGTCTATAAATTAACATCAAGCTTTGCAAGCAGCTCTATTTCTTTTTTAAAGGATTCCTAAAATAAAGCTTTGTGAAGTTCATAAGATTCTTACATGAATTCACAAGAAAATCATAAATCCATTTATCCTAGCCATAACTAAAACTTAATACATCATTATTAATACATGAAATTTTCATCAAAATAATTATTTTTGCTATAAGCTGCAATAACCTCAAACATAATGCTGCAAATACATTAAAATGTAGTTCTATGAGAAAAAAGATTGATAACTTATTCCATAGAAGTAATTCAGTATAATAAATATTACAAACAAAGCCAAAAATTTCAATGCCAAATTAATTGTAACCTTTAGGACTAATTGCCAACATACATTTAACAAGAATCGCCATATAGCTAAATTTCCATACATTTCAACTGACCTCCAAATTTGTATGCCTATGGTCTTGATTTCAGATATTTGGGAAAAACTTTTGCTTCTGGGATCCTGCATAACATGCTAAGCCTCCTGAAGTACCTCAATAATTCAAAGGCATTGTTTTATCTGTTGAGAAAGGAAGGTTCGATGCAGGCTTTTTCTCAAAAATGCATTCTACCAATTCTTTGAAATGCAAATGAAATATTTGTTTTGGATTAGCGTTTAATTTAAAAAGCTATACAATAATAAATATCATCTCCCTGTATATGTCTTTAAGACTAATTCACAAACTTCTATCACTCACTAAAAAGACATTTTGAAGCTCACATACACTGTAATACTGTAATTATACAACCCAACCCAACCAACACTTTTGGTTGGGAAATATCATTACAGTGCCACATTTTCAACTAGTTTTATGTCTGTCATAAAAATCAATTTAGTTATTTAAATGCATGTTTGTGAGGAAGATAAAAATAGTTCATACGATCATTATTGGAAAATGAAATGTGTATGTTACTAGAGATATTTTTAATAGTGAGAATTGTTGTAAAAATGTTATTTCAAAAACCAATTTATAAACCATAAATTAAATTAATTAACTTAAATAAAAATTTTATTTCAATATCAATTTTGAAAAAACTAAGAGCTAGATCCTGAGCTAACATCCTGCAAATTCTGCAAAAGGAAATCAATCAAGCACATATTATCAAGTAAATTGTGTCTACTGAACATAGATCTCCAATTTCATTAAGTAATTTACTTATTTGCATGAATACTAGTAACATATTTTTACAATGACCATGGGAATGAGATAAAAAGTTGAGAATTTGTGTTGATGGAACATTGATTCATAGGGAAATATAGGGTAGAATAACATTAGCCAAGGATTTTTACAAAATTTTGGAATAGTACTATGAGAGACAACATGGAAAAATGTCCTCTGAAAAGAAACTGATAGATTATTATTCAGACAGCCAGAGCAGGATGTTGCAGGATAAAATATTTTGAAAACAGTAATCTTGTTGATATGTATAAGAACAACCCCAGAAAAATAAACTTTTAGAAACTATATCTGAAACATACATGTTTGCAATACAGCCTATGAGTTTTTCTTTATGGGTGGGAAAAAGATTATATAGTTACCCATTGACTTATAAGAAAGAATGTAGATTAATTTAAAACTTTCATACATAAAAGGCAAAGTAAATTAGCTAATCCTATTGAAGAATTCACAGTGAGCAACACTTCATAGTAATTTATGAAAATTACTTCAATTAAAATTAAAAGGAGGCTTTCTAATTTCTCAAATATTGGAACCTCTAAAGGAAATCGTCTTCATCATGCAGACCATTATTAATGAGTATGAAAGTATTTCCCAGGATGAGGGATTAAAGGTCAGTAAATTTTAAAATTTTTGTACAAATTAGAAAATTCCATGTAAAATATGTGTGCAGTATATGAGACCTTGCAGATACAATCGCATCTCTGATTCAAGAAAGTTAGTCCAGGACAAGCCTATGAGTACTCCTTAAGAAGTACAACAATAAATTGCATGAATTACCAAGATGACCCTTAACATAGTGTGAAAATCATTTGAATAATTTAATGCATGTACGTGTTCATTATTTCATATTTATCTGTGTATAGCACTCATAAGAGTAAAACACATACCACATAATTTCAAGATCGAAATTTGGATTAAAAAATTTAATTCAATACAAAATGGCTTAAATTTTCTTAGATAACTCACAAATTTATTAAAACTCGTGGCAGTTATATAGCATTTAATAAGTTGATTCAATTTTAAAAACAGAAATAAAACATTGAAAGATATATAAAATGTCTTTTATTCAATTGAGTTCAAATAAGAAAAGTAGTATATGCATACAACACAGGTAGAATTTCAGCCCTAAATTTTCAGAAATAGGTGCATGTTATAAGTATGAAATAGGGAGTTTAGTAAAAATATAAACCTATAAATCATAGATTATACAGTAATGACCATGCTGCATAAGCTGGTTATTTGCCATAAGCAAATCAGGGAAAGAGATGATACAAATAGCTGATTCAAAGACTCTTTTCATACAGGAATCTCTATTGTAGCAAACTAGAGAAAGATATGTTGAATTGTGGCTGGAAAACTAATATGGGTGCCATTTACCCCTCCAAGATTATGGGAAATTGCTTACATAAAAGGAAAAAGTATTAAATTTTTACAATCTTTGGAAGTCTTGGGTATTAGCTTTAAGAGATAAAAAAAATGTCATGAATTCCAAGGGGAAAGATACTTAAATAGGGCTCCCAGATAGCCAAGTGGGCAATGCGTTTGACTTTGGGAAAGGCGGTCCCGGGTTCGATTCCCAGTGGGAGCCTACGTGCAAAATGACCAAAGCAGTTGAAGCACTTTTAACAATACTACTACTACGATACTTAAATAAAACAACCTGACTTTATAAATAAGGTATCCAAAAACATATGCTATTAAGAAACAGAGATAAAGGAAGTAGTTGTTGTTGGCTACCTCCTTAATCCCACTGATAATGATATTTTGAGAATTCTATTTTGTTTGTGCTCATGCAAACATCCCTTCCTGAGATTATCATTACATTAAGATCCTCATATAAAAGTAAATAAACAAAAATCTTAGCCATATACTCATCTTAGAAGTGAAACCTGCAAGGATCAAGAAAAAGTGCATGTTATAAATCTGCCACTTTTCTTTTGCCTTGTTCACATCCAAACAAATAAAAGCATTTGGTGTTAAATAGAAATAGTATTTTAATTTTTTTCCTTTTTAATGATTTGGACTATGAATGCAAAATAACATTACTTTCATCAACTGCTCAATTAACATTCTAAAGTCTTACATATTGATGGATATGCTAAATGTAAAATTTGATCTCAAACCACAGTTGGTTATGCAAGTGAAACTGTTCACTTAATCTTGCTCTAAACTCTTAGTATTCACTTTCACAACCTATTGCAATTTTTCTAATTAAAACTTATCTTCTGTAAATTTGGAGCAAAGGCTTTTACCATGTAAATTCTAAGATTTGCAGCCAAGCCTTGTGAGCTTGATGGCATAAATTACAGATCCCTGATTGCAAACTATTGCAGTACTATTATCATGAAAAGTAATACTATGAAAGGTCTCTTATGAATGGAACTGAGGGGTTACCATAAGCACAGGCTCTTTGTGTCCCATAAGCAGCAGGAATGAGAGGTAAGCAAAATGTTATCTTGTCACTGCTCAGAAGACCAGACAAGATAGGTACTGAAAATAACTTACCTGGTAAGGTATGTGACTATTATATTATAGATCTATAGATATATATTA
>KZ308181.1:1038686-1059411 GCA_000376725.2 Ladona fulva | reverse complement strand
AATCCAGAAAAGTCGGATATCATAAGAAAAAAATTTCACAAGAATTACTAATTTTATTTGACAAAAATCTCAGTATGGTTACATCATTCCTAACAAAAAACTACTTATGATTAATTGTTTAAAATGTTTACACATTTAATATAAGATAAGACTGCAGGTATATACATTTAATGTCAATGATATATTAGAATATTATGTAAATCAAGCGGAAATGTATCCTCTCATTTCATATTCATAACACCTATTTTTTAAGGAAAAAAATATAAAATATCTATCCCCTTAAAGATATGACTTTATAAAAGAAAGCTTTCAACAAATATTTTTACTACTTATTCTGCCAAATTTCACTCAATATTGTGCAAAATGAGTTAGAATAAAAACCAATACACATTTCCCTTTTCTGGGTGAACATGCAGCAAATATATATAGCATGCTTTATCCACCAGTTTATTAAGTTAATAATGAGGATGGTAGGGAAAAACTAGAACACAGGCCATGGTGATGGAGTGGTAAGTGTGCTCTAACTCCAAGGTGTAAGGTTTGAGATCTGGCTAGTCAGATTTTTCCGGTCATGGAATGGTTGTTTGTGTTTGTAGATAATGATAATTATTACAAATTCATGTAATTGGGGTCTTCCTGTTCCAACTATAGAAATAATAAAAATAGGAGGAGCACTTATCCTAATCGGATAATATCTTTTCTTGCAATTTGAGACACATGAATGAAGTTAGAAGAAAAGTAGCACCAGCTAGTAGGGCTTTAATGGAATGAAAAGAATGATGAAAGAGTATTACAATAAGACTGCTTAATTCCCAATTAAGGAGAGTTTTGCTGTAAATACCTTAAATGTGGACCCTAGGAAAACAAGTAATTAAAAGATTATATGCCATAGAGGTTTGAGCAGTGACTAATTTGGAAAATATAAATTGGGTAGACATCAAAATAACCTGGGAAATTCCTGGGGTTGATAGGAGAGAAGTAGGGATATTTTCAGAGGAATGAGATAAAAGCAGTGGAAATAGGCAATACAAATAGCAAAAAATCATTGAAGAAACTGATGAAAGATAGAATGCAATGGATAAGGTCCAAGTAAAAGTTGTTGAATAGTTAATAGTGAAATAATTTATCAAGATGCAACAGAAAGACTAAATGAAGTTTTAGGGCACATGAACTAGCCAGAGGATGGAAGGGTGTGTTTTGCCGTAGAGATGTTCAATTAAACCAGTTTGTACACATCCTAATATTTACACCGATATCGTCAATTAAATTATTTTCATTCGCTACAATCGTTACTCATGTTTACAAAAGCTAGAAATTAATTATTTTCTTGGGTGCTGGAATAGAGAAGGCAGGCTGGCAGAAAATTTTATAGTAGAGAGAAAAATCGATAAATTTAAAAATTAACTCCTAATAATGCGTATTACAGAATGCATATATCGATTGTAAATTAAACAGAAATGGATAGAAAAATTCGATTCGAAGTCTTTTATAAACCAGAGTTAAATAGCTCGCCATACATGATATTTTAACAAACTTACTTCTGGTTGCTTAGCTAATGGCAGAAACGAATTTCTTTTCTGCCAAAAATTAATATTTCATAGCCTCTTTTCATTGCATTACCTTTGAAAGTATTCTCAGATGAGAAATAACGGCCAACAGTCTTCAAATGTATTTTTTAAATCTCATTCTTCAATATTCATACAAATGGTGACGTCGATTTATAATTAGTTTGATGAATGATTCTAATACGTTCTTCCAGGACCTTATTACATAAAATAATAAATATTTTAAAATATTGAATTGATTCTAATGAAACTTGTACGGTAATTACTTTATATAAAAATATGAAAGATGCCATCGATTTTCCGTAAGAAAGTATTACGAGATACTTACTACCTGAATCTAACATTCATCGAATTATTCGTATCAAAAGTAAAACTTGAGAGAAGTAATTAAAACTTTCCTTTAGTATTCTAGGTACCTGTTTTTTAATTGAAAAGCATGTATTTCAAGTATGACCGGGTCCAATAACACAAATAAGTCTTTACGGTTTTCATATTTGTAATCGCGCTTTCAAGCAGTTTAAAGACAGTGATAGATGCCATCTAAGGGGAGGAACGCAAACTAACATGCAAACCTAAAGGCGATCAATTCAAGATAGGAAAATCCGAAAAATATGATTTGCTGCATTTCAGAACTTTTCTCGAGAAAGTGTTACGATATTTACAGATTGAAAATAGCTCTTTTTAATTATTCGATGGGATCTTTCCCTTTCTTGCAATTTGGAGGAAGATGAGAGGTGGATAACCTTAAGGTTTCTGTATAGGAAGCAATTGGCATTGATCAGAATTTAGCACAACTCCTTCCCGAGAGATTAACAGACGTTAATCTTACCTAAAAAAAATTGCCAAATACAACTAAGAAACATTTCTTGCTCTAAGGGTATGGTCCATTTTTGCATAACATCACATGATGAGCTGTGACCTTATGGAAAGCTTATGCAGAAAATGTTCCTGTTTCTATGTACGTATGACAAGGATCACTGTCACTGGTACAAATATTTACTTATTGTAGGGAAATGATTTCACATCCTCTTTGCACTGAAGAATTATAAACAAATACATCGATCAATTGTATTAATTGTAATTTCCTTAACACTGAGTCGCAAGAATTTTTCTGCAATTATCAAATATAGGATATCTTTGAATTCCATAGTTCTAATAATAGTTAAAATCATAACTAAATAGCCTGTTCTAAAATGTTAATTTTTCTTGAGAAATTCTCATGTAGTTAACAAAAGAATTACCTTTATACATAAGTTTTGCACTTCTATTTAACAGAAAATGTTTATTTTATGGATTTAGAATGAAAAAATAAGATTACTTTGATCAATTTAATGCCATTCAACCAACTACACCGTTGAAAATTGCTTGATAAGCAATGCTTCACCGCTCATATTAATCAATTAAGAGTATATCAACTACAATAGTTTTCCTTCCTTCCAATTATTTCTTGCTAAAATATTCATTTTAATTTCCAATTTTACAGTCATCAATTGAATCAAATCCTTCCAATCATGTGGTACAAGAAGTTATTTCTTATAGAAAACTTTTGTGAATCTCCAAGCGGGTTGTCTCATTCCATGATGTCAATATTTTGGATGCACATTCTGCAACCAGCTTCAGGACAATGTCATCAACATACTTGTCCTGAAGATAGTCACAGAGTGTGCATCTGAAATATCAACATAATGAAACAAGGCAAGCCAGTTGGAAACCAGAAAAATTTTTCTTCATACCATTCACCAGGAGAGCACTTCTTCTTTCTACAATTATTTCTTAATCTATCCCTTACATTCGAATTAAAAAATTATCAAATATCTCCCTCTATTTAGAATGCAACATTCAGGTCAAGATAAAATTAATCCTTTGAGTGATATTTGATTGAAACCCCACAAATGATAGAGAATCTTCTTCACAGTCATTTAAGCCTCTTATAAATGAAGAAAAATAGGAAAGAGCAAAGAAAGATAAGGTCAATATAAAAATAATTTTTTTGAGAGTCTCAAAACCAAGATTTCATTATTCTTACATTAGATTTTCAGGAACACTGTCTGTGAAGCAATTTTTTTCTGTCTAAAGCATTTTGTATATAATCAACGATGGACTGAAATACATGATTTGTTATGGAAGAAGGATGATTAAGTACATTACTGTTAATACCGTATTTTCTAGTAGATAACCTGCGTTTTATCTATACAAAAACTATAGAAAAATGATAAAAATAATAGTGCGTGATATACAATGGAAAATCTTGTTTCATTGAATATCTTGAATATTGAACTCGGAAAAAAAATGACAAAACAACACACGTCATATGTTGTGAAAGTCACTGTGTTTATACTCACATACTAGGGCAATTTTATTTCAACCAACATATTGTAAATGTTAATGCAATCAAATAATTCCATTCAAAACACAAGAGTAATTATCATAAATATAACAGTAGTGAAAAAACATTCTCGTCAGCATAATAACAATTTTGAAATGCGCGTTATCAATGCATTTATCACAGAAGAAATTTTTTATATGCATGTTATCTATAAATTATCACAGAGAAGAGATTTTTAAAATGCGTGTTATCTAGTAGGTGCATGTTATTTACCAGAAACTATGAAGGATGAAACTGAACTGAATAAAGATGAAACGTTTAACCATAAAAGGCTAAGAATATAAGCATTCCCAAGTCACATGATACTAAATTATAAGGTATTTAACGGGCCAAGATACCACATAACTTTTTTCCTTGCATTATATGTGTCTAATTTTGCACTTTCAAGAACTTCAATGGATTTTTCAAAGAACATGACTATCACAGAGTTGAAATTAGAAGGCTGAATAATGTGAACATTTTCAAACAATAGTCTAATCTTCACTCATACTAAGACTTGAAAAAAATATCTCTCCATCTGCTGAAGAGGATAGTAGAAAAATTTAACAGAAGACCATTTTGGTTTTTGAAATAGTCATGGTATAAGAGAAATTACTCCATAAAAGATCAACCTACATTCATATAATATTTAATAGAAAATAATTTTCTCAATTAGGTATCTATGCTAACAAATCCTTAAAACATAAAACCCAACTTTAATCTCCTTCCTTCACTTTGAAGATTTTTTCTCTAGAATGTATTCATTACTAGAGTGTGTATCTACATTCAATTTTCCAACGATTTCTGAAATAATGAGAGAATGACTGAATCTTCTTGGTATGAGATTAGCAGTCAAAAAGTATAAAATAAAGATTCCAAATGTAATCTATATTTAGGAGACACCACATAATACACAAATTAATTCTAGAACAAGTAAAACCTTTTAGTTCCCTAAATATTAAAGAAATTACTGAGGTTTTTAAAGAATATAATTATGTTTAACCAATTAATTGTCATATTAATTTATAAAACAGATCACTATAATTACTTTTTGCTTAAAAACATCTATACAAAACTTGGGTTCATTCTAAATATATTGGAATATATACAGGCATGTATGAATGAAACAGAAAAGATTTCTGAAGTGAAGGAGAGAGAAAAAAATGTAGAAAAATTTGGTTACTAATAATTATCACTTAAGCGAACAAAAAGAAAATGTGCAAACGTTGAATGCTATCATTCAACTAATTTGTTTGAAGAATAGATTCAATTACAAACATTTTAAGGTATAATATAAAATTACCAAACAGAAAACTTAATGGGTATTGCTGTTACTTTCAGGTTACTAGAAATTTGATGTAAATATTAAGTGTGGATGGGTTATTTGATGATGAAAGAGAAAAATTGCTGGAGCTTAATCTGTTTTAAACCTGGGAAGAAGTAAAATATACAGCATAAATATTACACCTGGTTAACTCCAAAATGTAATTGCTAATTAAATGATCCAGCAGCAATGAAATATAAATAAATTCAACTTGCTGAATGCTATAAAACTATAACATTTAAAATTAGTAGCAAGTTATCTTGCTACAGTATGAAAGTCTTACCAATTAGCTGTATGTAATAATCATAATAATAAGCTTTATTTCCATCAAGAAGCATAGAAAAAATATTTAGGAAAATTCAACGTAAAAAGTTTGATTATTATATAAGGAAATAGCATTTAATCAAATATATGAACAATTTAGAATACACTTATAACCAGACGACTTACAGCCCAACGTGAAAAGAAGTCCTATGATTTATGATGTAGAGAAGCTATTCTTTGAGTATACAAGCAGATTTCAGAATCGAGTATTTGGTATAATTATGGTAAAATATAATATCATTGAAAACATGACAATGCTGAAGATGGGTAAAAGCAGTCTGAGAGAGATGAAAGGTCAAGAAAGTATTTGATCCTTGAGATGTATAGAAGGTTAAAGAAGTTTCAGAAGTAATTGAGATAAAAGAAGATCCTATCTTGAACTATGAATTGAACAGCATGAAGATGGTGCATTTGTATGTATTCTTACATCACTAGAAAGACAATATTAAACGGTACTCTAAGTTTTTTAAATTATAGCTATAAACTTAGTTTGATAAATGAAACGTTAGGAGCTGTAAATCCACATGATTACATACAAACTTTAACCCAATATACGTTATCCATGTCCGATTGCAACGGTAACGCACGCATAGTTGATTGCTTCATTAGTCTGTGCAGCATCTCATCATAAGAATTCATGCAGCATTATATTCAACCATTTTTAGCTTAAAATACTGTTCCTCAATACAGAGACATTAGTGTACATTCACAGATGTTGCGAAGAACATCGCGAGACACAATACAGTCACCACACAATGTTCCGGCAAAACATTCTATCGTGTAACAGTAATCATGAGAGTCTGCATTCATTTCAGACCCACGAATCATTATATTCTGCGATACTTCCGAATAAAAACTTACAAGCATTATACAAAGAAACAAAATTGTGACAATAAGTTATGATTCTCAAATTCTCTCTTGTACACCAGTGGGACGAGGTGGCCGAGTGGTTAAGGCGTTGGACTGCTAATCCAATGTGCTCTGCACGCGTGGGTTCGAATCCCATCCTCGTCGATTAATTTTTACACAATTTTTTAATTGTTATTCAGTAGATTCTAACTGAAATATTTTACCACTTACATTTTCAATGATTACTTGCGTTTAATGTAATGATAAGATGCACCTTAAGACAATCACTAAACACTACACTATTGTAGTGTTTAGTGATTATTGTGATAGATAGTATTGTGTACACTATTACTATGGTCCTATTTCCGCAGTCTCAATACAAATATAATGAGCTATCACAACTATGATGTTTCACTTTCTATGTATGCATGACGTTTAGTCTCCCTGCTTATTTTGCGTATGAGAGAAGGATGTAGGTTTAGGTAGGAAAGTAACCCAAGGCTTGACTTGAAAACGTAAATTTATAGGAACGCTGCTTATGCTGTAGTATTAAGGAGTCTTCGGACTTCTACCATGGGTTAATCACTGTCGTGTTTATTTTGTTTATTTATGTATTTAATGGGTAATTCTTTCCGGAGGAAGTCCGTGAGAATAACTACATTCTACCTTCCCGACCAGAGAACGGACACAAGAAACGTCTCCTCGGATTATTTTCGTTATTGTTATAATGTTCATTTTCGCGGATTAGAATAACTAAAAATTGCAATACTGAACTTTCTTTAGCGAATTACTGCTTAGAATTATTCTTAGATTTAGTAGAGGGAAAGTATTAAATGTTTTCATACCTATATTTCAAAACGCAAGCAAACGAGGTGAATACTTAGGGGAAGGCAATAAAGATTTCGTACATCTCTTTGCCATCAATATAAACCTACAGCACACATATGTTATATACAGCCTACATGTGTTACTAAACTTCCCTTCATATAAATACTAGCTGAAGTGCCCGTTGATTCTCAACGGGGAAAATAGAGATAGGATTGAATGTAGTACTTCTTTCGGATATATACATAGATGTAGATTTACTCAGCGAAAAGAATATTTAGAAGCTTCATCATTTTAAACTTCTGTTCGCAAATATGAGCTGATTAATAGTAAAATACTCTTAAATGATCATATGTGTGTCCCTGCGATTCGTCAATGCAAATCATTCGACATTGCATATGCTAAAATTCTCATAATATCCCTTTTTTTCACACATTCCATGTGAATTCATGAGACGGTTTCTTTACAAACTCAAAATTTTAGAAAAGTTTCGTTTTATTTATTTTTCCGTTTCGATTATTTGTTTAAAATTCTCGCAATATAAAGGTGACATAGATCACCGAGGTTCATCATGATCATATTATAAAAAATAAAATTTAAAAATTGATTTTTTAATTAGTCACATGACCAGATACAATGTAATTCCTCTGTGGAATTGTAATGAGCAATAATATGAAAAAAAATGGCAAAGAATACGCTAATATTGTGGTCGTCATTCAGTAAAAGTATTGGACTGCCACTCTTCCCCACAAACCTTGCGGGAACTTTTATGGCACGGTATTTTTTTACCAATGAATAAATTTTTCTCGATCGATGGGCTTAAATATTGATTTGTACAAAAAGATGCGATGAAAATTACGGTAACTGCAATCGCAAGTGTGGTCCTTCCAAAGAAGATCTTTCCATAAAGAATCCAAGATGAGTTTAATCCTGAAATGAAAGGTATTTTCTGAAATGATTACGGATCATTACTGATATAAAACATGTGTAACCGCAAAAGGGTGCCGAAGAGTAAGGTACCAAAAGTATTGACAGCAGCGGGATTCGAATCCACGCCTACAAATAGACCGGTGCCCTTACGCATCGCAGTAAACCACTCGGCCAACTTACAAACATATTTCTAAACGTGTTTTCAGTAATTTTTCCATTCTCATTCAATAGTTTTCGACACGAGGAACGTTCTTGCACCGAATTTTCCAGAAGTCCTCAACCAATGGGACGGCGCCTTTCATTGACAGAACGATTCTGATTAGCCGATGCCCGCAATGGGTACCACTATATTGTTTTTCCAGCAGCATTTGCCACAACGCTGTTGATTGCTATCATTGCAATAGAGCGTTCGCAGTGCCCACGCAAGTGAAGATGGCTATCACATCCTACGGCTTCATCGCACGCGTTATTTTCATCGTCGTTTTAAGTTCATCGTTCTTATCATTCGTCTCAGCTCACGGGTATGTCATCCAACCAGCCAGCAGAGCATCGCTGTGGAGATTGGAAATACCCGGTTCCATAGTGGACATGGACGATAACCAGCTTTATTGCGGCGGCTTCCAGGTAATTTTAGTGACTCATAAAATGCATGAAAAGGTAGTCAAATGAAATTCTGAAATAGCCCCCGAAAATGCTGTTTGATATAACGTCGCCACCTGAACTAGTGTTATCCTGCGGCGGAATTGTACAATAATAATAATGTAAATAATCAGAAAAATTAGAATAACGAGAAGATTGCTCAGATTTTTCGAGTCAATGCCAAATTATCCTTTCCGCGCCTTTCGATTGCGATCATATTGTTGTAGATGATGAAGATATTTTTAAATCGATTGAAAGCTCTTTTTATAGCAAATTTGTTTATTAGTATATTGTGCAGTAAATGTTTAATCGGATCTGTTAGAAGTTTCTCTGATTGACGCGACAACGACTCTTGCCAAACTCAGTGATGGCTCGTATGCATAAGTATAATTATAAAATTCTCGACCTGAGCAGAAAATGATTTTTTTGAGTCAAAACTGAGTTTGATTTCATTAACAACCATTATACCTAATTCGCGTTAAGAAGGCACACGGCGTCCCAAGAAAGGGGAAAATGTGGAGGAGATGGGAGCCTTTTGAGGAGTAATTCCAGCTTTGCTAATGCTTTGCTGCCTCCCCTATATTCTGACTTGGATTAGGCCCATCAGCGCAGTAGGCTACTGAGTGAGTGCCTTCCTAACGTGCCTATTAGGTATACCACCGTAAAATAATTGAAACTATTTGAATATAGGTTACACGCAACTCAAGAACGGCTTGTTAAATAATGAGGTATTTTCATTCAAATTTAACATGCCTCGTGATGATTAAAGAAGATACCGCACTAATGTATGTACCGCTCAAATAATAACGTACGGCGTGTATACATTGAAAAACTGTATCGTCAAATGAACTCGTTTCCTTTCTGCAGAGGCAGTGGAACTTCAACGACGGAAAATGCGGGATTTGCGGCGACGATTACAGCCTTCCGCAGCCAAGGCCGTACGAAAACATGGGCGCAAGGAGCCGAGGGATAGTGGTGGGCACCTACGAGGAGGGTACCGTGTTGCCCGTGACGGTAACAATAACGGCCAGTCACAAAGGTTACTTCAAGTTTCACTTGTGCAAACTCAAAGGAGACTGGGACACTGAAGACGAGGAATGCTTCAATAAAAATCCTCTCAAATTGGCCAAAAGATCCGGATACCGATATTACCTCAACTCTTGGACTCCGGGCAATTACTCCACGATACTGAAGCTTCCTCGCGGCTTGACCTGCGATAGATGCGTCCTTCGGTGGCATTACACTGCAGGTAACAGACAATTTTGACTTTACTTCAGCAAGACTCCGGACTCAATAATCCGGAGCTTCCAGTTTGTCTCTAAATGTGAAATCCGCCTGCTGACATGCGGCTTATGGAGTTTTTAAAGCCTCTAATTCAGTGATTCCCAAAGTGGGCGATGCCGCCTCCATAAGGGCGCTGGTCTAATCTAGTGGGACGCTAGACGAAAATGATTGTTATCACATTGCCTGTCGTCTTTCTTCNTTTTGGTGTTTCCATTGAGCCAGAGCGAAAACCGTAACGAATATAACTACGGCTCGAAGTCCTGGACAGCTCTGTGGTTTTGACGAGGGCGAGATAACCGAAAGCGGTCTACCTCATTTTATTTAATCTCCAGTGCAATTTTACACTATTTATTACTTTGTTGGTTTTATCGAATAATGGAACCCCACTAAGCATCGGTTATCTAAATTAATGTAATATCATTCTATTCGAAAATATGACCGCCTAATCAGCACATACCTCTACAAACTCCCATATATTGTATTCATTAGTATTACTGCTAAAGTGATTTGACCGCTCATCTACATTTACATAAATACACTGCAAGCCTCCTTTCGGAGTGTGGCAAGGAGTGCAAACTCCAAGCGTTCGAGTAACCTCTTTCTCTTATTGTTGTTGCGTATCGCTTGCGGAAAGAATGAGGACTCGACATTCTTGAAAAAATGGAGATAATCCAAAATCATCAAATCTCTGATTAATCTTACGAACGAATGTCTTTCCTAATCTCCCTGAAACTCTTACTTCTCCCTTCCCCACTATGAGTCCTCCTAGTTAAAGGTTTTTCTCGAATCCTACATTTTCACCCCCTCCTGACCCATGATTCCCTCCCATCCTTTCTCTTTTTTCGTTTAAATATGTTGAATTTAGCTTCTTCGCTTGAAAATGACGTTAAAACTAGTCATGTTTCTGCGTGAACGTGTTTGCAAAGTCATTAAAATAGGATTTAGTTTCAATTGAAAAGTTTTCCTGTTTTTTCTTTTGCAGTAGTTAAAATTAACATTAGTACCACGCAAACCGCCGTATGGAGAATGGCATCCGAACCTTTATAGGTTCGGATGCCATTTTCATACGGCGGTTTCTCATAAATAAGCTACCTGATTTTTATTCTTTATGCTATCAGGAAAAAGACTAGTAATAGCAATCCGTTCTCGCTATAATCTCGCGAGATCTCTTTGTCGTCTGGTCTCGGAAATCGCGATCGCCGAGTACGGGAATCACGATATCGCGTATTTCGTCTTACAAATCTGTACTTGATAATTTCTGGACTAATTTCTGCCAATACTCGGTTCTTCTACTCTTAAGAAATTTCTAGCCGAGGGTTTTGAAGGGTAAATTTCACGGAAAAAGAAAATTCGAAGAATATCAGCCCCAAAATTAAAGAGCTAACAGCACTACCAAAATAGTCAGTCACCAGCTTATTTTTTAAATAAAATGAGTTTATACCAACATTTTTCTCTTAAATACCTATATTTATGAAGAAATGTGATTATAATTATTCTCTCAGACGTATATTACAATACCTATGAGGGAAATTTAACGTCGATGTTCATTGCATAAAAAATGTTGATATATAGGTATAATAACTACTGATATTTCTCGACTACCTACAGGAAATTCCTTGGGCGTATGTGATGATGGTAAGCGAGCAGTGGGCTGCGGGCCACAAGAGACATTCAGGACCTGCTCGGATGTAGCCATTCTACCAAAGGGGCAAATACACAAGCGACTGCACGTTCCTGGCTTTGGATGGAAGCTAGCAAAGCCGACCGGGAAGATTTCACCCCGAGCTCTTTCTCCAGTCACAAAGAATCCAATTCACGAAAGTGCTTGAAAGTCGGCGCGACCAAGTTTAAAGATTTCTTAGCCCATGGTTCCGAGACAACAAGAAGATCCGACGTGGAGCCTAAGACGGTTGAAGCAGCAGTGGAGGAGATAATCGCATACTCTTATTTAGCATTTGACACCAAAAGAAAATAAGTTTTCAAGTACTTCTATGAACGTCTTCCTGAACTCGTTATACGTTCGACTGCGATTATTCAGTACATATTTCGAGAAGAAAATACAGATGAGGCATACCATTTTAATGAGAATAACTATAAATTTTTTTAAAGAAAAAATAAATTATTTTGAGAAATCTGCCGTCCCTTATTTCACTGGTTTGCATTTCGTCTGAAAGATCGCGTCAGTTGGTGGCGAAAATAGTCTCACCTCCCGTAAGTTCCAAGAGTAGAATGGATACAAAATAGTAGAAATGAAAATCACATGACTTCTTTCCAAATAAGGTTTNATTCCTTCTAATTTAATTTTGCAAAAGAAATAAAGTCTGTACCCGATAAAATCGAACTTTACATGTATTTCTTATGGAAATCTATCTGAACGATCTTGGTTCAAACCCAGCAAATTTTGCGAATGAAAAGTTGACAGTACTTCCTTCCGGCTCATCGAGAACACGTACGCAAAGTTTGATGCAAATCGGACAAACGGTGTGGACTCCAATCGCGGACAAACAAACATACACACAAACCCACAAATCCACAAACCCACAGAATTTCTGCTTTATATATATAGATGAATAAAGGTTCCAATGAATTTATTGATTTAAAATCATTCCGAGTCAAAGTAATTGAAAAAACAACGAAAACTTTACATCCGAAACATATTCATCCTTAAGTAGCAATCATAGAGCAATAAATAAATGAACGAACACAGGAATCTCAAAGGAAAATATGTTACAGATGTTAAAAACGTTAAAGAAGAACGTTCGACGGAGCAAGAAGTTTTTAATTCAGTCCTCGCAACCAATAACCAGATAATAAATTGATATATCTAAGACAGCTTTTCACACAAATCTAGCACAGTTTTTCTTTGGTGATAATGAGCAGACTCTCTCAAACTTTATAAGTTCCATTTTCCATTACCTCGAAACGGGAAAGTCCCGCCATAGGGCGAAAAATTTGTTTTTCTAATTTTTGTCATTTAATATTTACCAATATTTACTTTGATAACACATAGCAGTGAAGTTCTCGAAGGATTTGCTAGCATTGGAAAGAAATGTTTGAAAAATAAATGACATCAACCTGCTCGAATCCCACCGAACAGGCTCGAAACTCCCATTGGTGGGTCACGTCCCACCGATTGGGAAACACTGATCTATAGCATATATTTTTAGATTAGTAGCTGTGTATCTTCTACGGCTTTTTCCTGCGGAATTTCCTCCCCACTCTAAGCTGCAACTGCCGCTCCTCTCACACATGTGGCTCTCGACCCTATCACGGTCGATGACTCCAGCCTTGTGTCATTTGCACTGCTCAGATCTCCATCCCTTACGTCTTCTCCCCTCTTTTCCCATTCTTCCGTTTTTTTCTAAAAAAAAGCATTCCTACAGCTCCAAGGCATTGAACCGGAACCGAATCAAAAACCGACACTCAAAAAATAGCTATTTTGCCGGAGAGACAACCGAACCCGGACCGAAAAGTCCTTGAATCTAAACCGATACCGATATTTTTTCTGTCCCTATTATCAGTTCGCATTCTCATCAGGTGTAACAGTGTTATATTTTATAAACATGTGTAAACTTAAATGTAATTAAAGGGAACGTGTAGTATACGTGTAGTGTGGCTTTCACTGGGATTGTTTTATAGAAATAAGAAAATCTTCGAACAGGTTCGACGGTTGTTACAGAAACGAATTCGGAAACAAACCAATTTTTGGTGTTTCCATTGAGCCAGAGCGAAAACCGTAACGAATATAACTACGGCTCGAAGTCCTGGACAGCTCTGTGGTTTTGACGAGGGCGAGATAACCGAAAGCGGTCTACCTCATTTTATTTAATCTCCAGTGCAATTTTACACTATTTATTACTTTGTTGGTTTTATCGAATAATGGAACCCCACTAAGCATCGGTTATCTAAATTAATGTAATATCATTCTATTCGAAAATATGACCGCCTAATCAGCACATACCTCTACAAACTCCCATATATTGTATTCATTAGTATTACTGCTAAAGTGATTTGACCGCTCATCTACATTTACACAAATACACTGCAAGCCTCCTTTCGGAGTGTGGCAAGGAGTGCAAACTCCAAGCGTTCGAGTAACCTCTTTCTCTTATTGTTGTTGCGTATCGCTTGCGGAAAGAATGAATCCCTAAAGCGACCTGTCCCGCATTTATTTCTCTTATTTTATGCTCATTGTCGGATCGGCCGAAGTAGCAGGGTGGTTGCATAATACCGATTACGTCTTCGGCAAATGCACTTCCACTTAAGCTATCAAGTAATCGCAGCCTAGCTCCTGATCTCCCCTTTTTTTCAAGGATTCTCAACCTGTGTCTGAGAGCACTTTCATAACGCTAGCTTGTATTTATTTTTCATATTTTAGACTCTTACAGTATTCAATGAGGGGACGATCATTTGTATTTATTATTATACACCGTATTTCTATACGGTGTCATAATCAGTACATTATTTTCGGAACAAGTAGGCATTACTTATTTTAGCGTCGTAAAGAATTAGAATGTCTTAAAAATCATGACATTTAATATACTATATAAGAGTACTAGCTGAAGTGCCCATTGATTCTCAACGGGGAAAATAGATGTCGTATTAAACTTAGTATACCTATTTGTACATAAGAGAAAATTACATCTCGCATCATCTCGTAGTTTAGTCCAACGGGACAGGTTATCGAAAACAAACATTTTATAATCAAAGTTCGAGGCCGAAATCTACAATCAACAATAAGAATGTGAATCAATATTGAATTTCCCTCTTATTATTAACGTCTCAAAGTAATGGTTAAGTTTGCAAGATTTTCAACTTCCGACTCTAGTAACTTTAATCGTATAATTGTCAAGAGTCCGAAATGATAAATAAAAAGTTATCTCCACTAATTTATTACGGTGCTACGCATGTTTGTTGCCCCTGTAATTCATCACTACAAATTGTTCGTGACTGGTATAATTAAAATCTCTGAAATTTTTCATCCTTTTCATATCGTCATTTACTTCTAAATAGGCCAAAATACAAATGCATTCTTATGGGAAAATACCTGAACTCGGAATCAACAATCGCATTGGTCGTCAGGGGGACGGGTTGTTTACAACCTCAAAATTTCACAAAATATTCGCATATTTTATCTAAATTCTCGCAATACCGAAACGAAAGCTGTATTCTACGACAATAATAAGAATCTGTATTCAATTTCCCTTCTTTTGATACTTATTTTGACTTTAAACGAATATTCCTTCTAATTTAATTTTGCAAAAGAAATAAAGTCTGTACCCGATAAAATCGAACTTTACATGTATTTCTTATGGAAATCTATCTGAACGATCTTGGTTCAAACCCAGCAAATTTTGCGAATGAAAAGTTGACAGTACTTCCTTCCGGCTCATCGAGAACACGTACGCAAAGTTTGATGCAAATCGGACAAACGGTGTGGACTCCAATCGCGGACAAACAAACATACACACAAACCCACAAATCCACAAACCCACAGAATTTCTGCTTTATATATATAGATGAATAAAGGTTCCAATGAATTTATTGATTTAAAATCATTCCGAGTCAAAGTAATTGAAAAAACAACGAAAACTTTACATCCGAAACATATTCATCCTTAAGTAGCAATCATAGAGCAATAAATAAATGAACGAACACAGGAATCTCAAAGGAAAATATGTTACAGATGTTAAAAACGTTAAAGAAGAACGTTCGACGGAGCAAGAAGTTTTTAATTCAGTCCTCGCAACCAATAACCCCCGTAGATATTTAATTTTTTTTTTGTTTGACGTAAGATATTTTTGAAATCATAGCTGATTTTAAAGAGTAAGGAATCACAATTATCACATTTCTACACTAAAAATCCATCGCTGAAAATCATCAAAAGAGTTATAATATAATTACATATCCCCTCGATATTTTCTTCATTGAACTTGAGGACATAAATCGGATTGATTACAAACTATTAGTAAACTGTACCACACTATTGTTAGTTTCAGACTAAATTCAAGTGACTAAAAGAGAAAAATAACAAAATAATTTGATGAAATAGATCATCTAATGTGAAGGACCGAAATAGGTGCTGAAAGAACTACAAGGAACATATATAAAGAAGTCTTTTGATTCGGTTGATAGAAGGCCCCGTTTTCATTGAGAATAGCACAGAAATACATGTAATAAAAAAGTCTTGCGATAGAAAGAAATATGGATGGGTACATATAAAAATACTTGGTTACTTTTCAATGTCATTATCACTTCAGATCTCCGGTACACAAATCTTTCCTCACCGATATACCAATCTGAAGCTTAATGGTTACCTTTGACCCCTCCACTTTCGGTGATACTTAGGAAAATCAATTTATCTAGGATATGATGAAGTCCTCAAATTAAAAAATTGGCCGTAAAAATTCTATGACTACGGTCTATAATTTGGTTTTGCAGTGGAAAATTTAAATTCATCATTGTTAATATTATACAATTAAGTCGACAACATTAACATTACATTAAGATAAGTATGTAGAGAAACTTTCCTAAATCATTGTCACCCCCTTGACAGATTTCTAGATCCGCCACTGTCATCGGCCAAAAGTGTCGAGGCCGCTCCACCAAAACAATTTAACAGGTTACTTCTACGATACGTTGTATTTATTATCGTTGAATATTTACCGTAATTAAGTTGTCCAAAATTTAGCTCTTGAGCGGGTATAAAGCGAATTTCACTAATTAGAAGTGAAGACAGAAATATCTATGTTGGCAAGCCTGATGATAACTATGAATAGTCGAGACCGGTCGCCTATAAAATATTTCCCGTGGAATTTGGACATAGCTAAATCGTTACAATCTTCCTGAAGACTACAATGTTGACGTTTTGGAAACTTTTATCTTAAAAATATTTAAGAAATATTGCGGATATATTTCATGAGAAATGGAAATTCTTTTCTAAGAAAATAGCAGTTAGCTTAGTATTACTGCTAAAGTGATTTGACCGCTCATCTACATTTACACAAATACACTGCAAGCCTCCTTTCGGAGTGTGGCAAGGAGTGCAAACTCCAAGCGTTCGAGTAACCTCTTTCTCTTATTGTTGTTGCGTATCGCTTGCGGAAAGAATGAATCCCTAAAGCGACCTGTCCCGCATTTATTTCTCTTATTTTATGCTCATTGTCGGATCGGCCGAAGTAGCAGGGTGGTTGCATAATACCGATTACGTCTTCGGCAAATGCACTTCCACTTAAGCTATCAAGCAATCGCAGCCTAGCTCCTGATCTCCCCTTTTTTTCAAGGATTCTCAACCTGTGTCTGAGAGCACTTTCATAACGCTAGCTTGTATTTATTTTTCATATTTTAGACTCTTACAGTATTCAATGAGGGGACGATCATTTGTATTTATTATTATACACCGTATTTCTATACGGTGTCATAATCAGTACATTATTTTCGGAACAAGTAGGCATTACTTATTTTAGCGTCGTAAAGAATTAGAATGTCTTAAAAATCATGACATTTAATATACTATATAAGAGTACTAGCTGAAGTGCCCATTGATTCTCAACGGGGAAAATAGATGTCGTATTAAACTTAGTATACCTATTTGTACATAAGAGAAAATTACATCTCGCATCATCTCGTAGTTTAGTCCAACGGGACAGGTTATCGAAAACAAACATTTTATAATNAGGATTCCATCCATTTTCAAAGTCAAATATCGCAATGAAAAATCATGGACAACACGACTTTTTTATTTAAATTATTAAATTTGTATTAAGAAAATAGTGCTTCAATAAAAGTGGCCGATGTTTAAAAAATAGCTAATATTCTCCATTTTATGATGCTCATGAAAATTCTGTGAATTATTGAACTTTAAAAAGCATTTTACACGAGAGTTCGAGTACCCAGGTATACCTACTATAAATGATTACTCAATTACTATGGTAGTTGAAAACCGAAATCCTTTTTATTCTCTGCTTCTACAGTTCTCCTTGCTTTTCCTGAATTCTCTGTCACATAAACACCCCATTTTATTCACCCAGAAAGGTTTCACTAAAGATAAAATTCGTAGACAAAACGGATAGACTGAAAAGAATACGTAAACATTTTTACCTACTTGTATCTTGTTTACCAGATTGTTAAAATCACCTCAAAATTTCCGCCCTCGGCAGGTACGCGAGTTAAAATTGGAAAGATTTTAGAGACTGGCGCGAATATTGCGCATCGCTGTGTTTTGGCAGCAATCTGCGCTGTAATTGCGTCTGCGGCAAATGGCTGCCTGAGAACACGGCCTCTCTCCACCACTCTCCCTCGATAAACAAATTCTCGGGTCAGGACACGAAGTCCCCATCACGGGCCATTATCCGGGACACGCCGCATGTCCGCCCACGTGCTGGTTCCCACGCCGCCGCCTCCCTCTTCGGGGCGACGACAATTCCATTTCCAAAGATGAAAGTCGAAAGGAGCGAACGGTCGGTCGAGAGCCGCCCGAAACAGGGCTGCCAACCACATCGGGAGCACCCAATTTTCACCTCCCCTGCCTCGTAAAACAAGAGAGGAACCTCTCCGAAGTGTCCTTTTGCTTATGTGTTACGTCCAAACTGTTCGGAAACCAACGATCCCTCATCCACTTAACTTTCTTCAAGTTTTTTTCCCTGACTCAAGATAACTCCAGTAGAGTTTTGAGTCAGGACTCAAAGAGCTTGATTTTCCCGTCTAAAAACATTTCCCTCTATACGTAGTTACTTCTAGATTTATTTAAAACGTGATCAGTCCACGAATTCTAATCTTTTACCGATCTTATACATTTACATTTCTCTCATTTGGACGGTTTGGGCTAATTAATTACCCACGTCTTATCTTTGGGTTCGTGTGTTTATATTTAGTAATTCGCTTATTATATGCTTAGATTTACCGTAATTTATCTCCTAAATTGTCAATTTATTTTGTAACTGATAATTCAACCCTTACTGCTCAAGAAATAATGTCACGAACAGTTCATGCGAGTAGTTACCTATCTATATTATTAATTTCATAAAAAGGAAAGTATTTAAAAGAATGTATATGAATAATCGGGAAATTATGAGGCTAAATACTTAGCGACCGAGGCTTAAAGGGCCAAAATCAGAGCTTATTGTCTTCCTTGACTGCAACTTTAAGGACAAGCAAAGGATTCATCTTGACTCAATCTATAGAAGACCTTTAACTATACATTTTTTCCCAAATAATTGCACCTGGATTTAACTAGCTAATTGCTCAGTCCGTATCCAACTAATACCTTTTGATTTACCGACATGTTTCTTCGAATGTAGAATTTATTATCTATTATCTAATAATCATATTCCGTGAAACTCGGAGAATTCCTATTTGAAGAGTGTTTCCGATCTCAGCTACGAGGAAGGATAAAGAAGGATAAGAAATAGTCGAGATTATTCAGAAATATGCTAAACCCATCCCAGATTCAATTAAGTTCCACAATTCACCCCATAACAGTTACTTTACCCAAACCTCGAGGCACCTAATGGATAGCAGGTTATTCTGCCGATAGAAAGATTTCGCTCGATTATTAATTTGTGGTACTTCCTTCTACAGATAGGAATAGTTTCATCCATTATCTATACCTATGTCTGAATTGTTTTGGCACTAAATATTTATATTTATATTTCTTATATTACCATTTATATACTATTAGGTCATATACTATTTATATTACGATTTATATACTATTAAAGCGAATACACCACCTAAGTTATTTATTATATTCTAAAAGCCTTCATTTTAGATGTCACCCTACGAGAAATTTTTGAAGGATAAGAAATTCGGTATTTTAGATGTTAAACATCAATTAAATGTGCATTTACTTCGCAGAGACGATCATACATGTTTAGCGGTAGTGAATCATACTTACTTCTTGAATTAACAATGCATTTTCCGCGAGATTTATGACCTAATTCGAAGAGATTTAAGGAAGGGAAAAATTGCGAGGCGTATCTCTAAATTATCTCCTCGCTTGATCCCTGTTCTGTGATTAAGGAGTCGTTCCTCAGGCTATTTGGAGTCACACAGAGCACAATTTAAGGATTTTGTTTAAGGCTTTTATGGCGGAGGGAGAGGAAGGAGGAGGGTGGGAATTGGAGACAGGATCGATTTATCGGCGCGCAAGTGGCGTGAAAAGGGAGACATTTACAAACTCCGCTCGGGCTGCCACGACACCACCCAAAGTGGCGATTGCCATCTTTTCCGATTCCGATAGTCGATCAGAGGAAGTCTCGCTTCGGACAGGTGACGCCGCTCCACGAACGAACCATATCCGCTATTCACATCGAGGGTCGCTTCAAGTGATTAATATTTATGCATCTAAACGCATTTGGACAACATTTACGTCTTTTAATACCCGTCCGTAGAGTTATTGAGTGACCATACATCACGTCATCCGATCGGTTAATTCATGCGCTTTTTCACACGTAATTACATGAAATACAGTAGAGTCTCGATTATCAGAGTTAATGTAGACCGGACACCTCGGATAATCGAAAACACGGATAATAACGTCTTTATTTTGGGCGAAATTGAGACATTGGAGTATCCATTTAACTCATCGTCAATGTAAGAAAAATTAATAAATTAATAATA
>KZ308181.1:1019995-1034377 GCA_000376725.2 Ladona fulva | reverse complement strand
GGCGAGAACTAAATATTTCCATAATAATAATAAATTATAGAATAATAATAAAAAATAATAGAATTTTTTCAGCATAAATATTCACTACTTAAATGAAAAACTACTTTATTCTAATAATTTGAATTTTATAAAAGGGTCTGTTTAACGCTTTTGCTTTTGCCACGCTTTTGACCGCTTATTTACACAGATACTTTCTCATTTGTCACCGGAGTCTTGACAATGATTATGGTAGTCAGGGACGGAACGGGGCGGGAAGAGAGGTAAGCGAAGCTCTGAAATTTAGGGACGCCTGTGCATTATTTCCTATACTATTTGCGCTGAAAGATAGACAAGGGGGCTGCGTGAACGACTTAGCATCGGGGCCTTAGTATCTAGAGCCGCTAGTAATAGATTTATAACATAGAGAGAGAAGTGAACAGTAATATTAATTTAAAATAATTACTAATGGCAGCATCTAATAGGTGTCATGGTGCAATTTTCTTTATGGTAAGGGAATTTCTTATTTAAAACACATATCCTTTACTTATATAATCTATTACCATTGCTTACTCACTATCGCTTTGCCTATCAAACAATTGAATTACAATCACGAATTCTAAGAAGTAATACCTAACTTTACATTCCTCATCGAAACAAAAAATATACGATAACGCCACGTTAATTAAATTGTAACATTTTCCCAAAAATAATTACCTATGTATACGCAAATTGATTGCAGTTTTCCTCGCATAGCTTATTTCTTTCTGTGACTACATCCAAAGTTCAAACGTATTTTACTGGATAATATTGTTCGTTGATTACAGTCCTCTCCTTATGTTCTCGCAGGTATTCTTTCCCTACTCAATGATTAATCTTATACGTGGTCTTCCAATAAGCCATTTACTGCTAAATAATATTTGCTGTATTCCACAAATTCATAGATAGTTTGCCCCTTTTCAGTATGTCCTACGAAATGCATTACCGGATACAGGGGGATTCCCCACTTGGATAGTTTTTAGCACTACAATTAGCCTAGAATTTGACGAGGAGCTTTAATTAAAGTCATGTAGTGAAGCTTTTCCACGATCACTATATATTTACTACATTTGTAGCGGCCAAATGGCATTTAAAAATTAGTTAGAGGTGAGTTCGTAAGGAAACTGTCTTAAATCCCCCCCTTTGGCAACTATAGTCCCTCCTTAGCAAGCTTGCAACCCCCTTGGAAAATATTTAGATCTGACGAGAAGTATGCAATTATGCGGATCTCTTATGTTCAACCAATTGCTCTGTCAACAGGTTCAGGGACGGCAAGTAAGAGTCATCACTCAGGTTGATATTTCCGAAACATTTTCAGACGGCGGAATATATATCTTATTCACTCATTATGCTGCTTTAGTTTTAGTAATAGCTGCTTTTCTTTATGTCTTTAGAGAATTCGAAGTCAGAGACCAGATCACGCATATTTAACCGATCTTTTTCCTACCCTGTTACTTCAATCACAAATACGTTTGACGAATTCAATTTCATCTCTCAACGAAGCACTTACTAATTACTACTAGCATAGTAACCGAGTAAAATGTTAAGCAGTTTAGAACAGTATAAGCAGTAACTTTGCAAATTAATGCTCCTAAAACACTAGTAAATGTCCAACACACAAACGAATTGAAGTGATACGTAAAATTCACGTTACACCCACATAAATTGCTCCTATCACACAAGGTATAGATCAAGAAAATTATATATGAATCGAAAATAATTTCGTTATTGATACTATTTTACAGTTGCCAAAAAACGTCTATTTGACAACACGAACAAATTTGGAGGTTCCGGCGATATTCCTCATTCCATGAAATTAGGGTCTTTCCTAAATAAAAATTAATAAATGAAGGGAATAAAATCTAAATGATCAGGCGTAACTTTGTGGAAAGCCATGGTAGTTGACAAAAGAAGAGAAAGACTTTGTTGATTTTCCACAGTATATTTTCAACACGACCGGTTTCGCTACCGGAGTAGCATCATCAGGTACAGAAGTAACATAGGAAGAATGCTTACGGAAAAATATTCCTGGACAACAAGCGGTTTGCAAATTGTTATTTAGATTTAGATTTATACCCCGCAAGCCGCCAGTGGCGCATGGCAGGGGGATTATTGATGTCAGTAAATCTCAGAATACATGCAGTATTTTTCGGCATTCATCTTGGTCGATTAATCATCTCTTGCTAATCAATTAGTAATATTAGGAAAGATCTCGTGTTTTCCCGACGAATCTGATGAAGGAAGTTTTCTCGGGTTTCCTGCCGGGTTACTGGTGCGATGTTGGTCGACGTTTCGAAGCCCTTCCTAGGCTCCATCTTCAGGACGAAGTGCTCTTCGTCCAGGCACTTCGTCCTGAAGATGGAGCCTAGGAAGGGCTTCGAAATGTCGACCAACATCGCAGCAGTAACCCGGCAGGAAACCCGAGAAAACTTCCTTCAATTAGTAATATATTTTAATTTAAATTTCAATCAATCGACTCCAGAACTCAAATTGATCCCTTGTAATATTATTTAAACCCCAGGGAGTCTATATTGATTTAGTGAGAAAAGCAAAGTATCACACGCGCAATGGCGCAGCGATGGGAGGCTTCAGGGTCAATCCCCCCAAGAGGGTTAAATTCTATAAGAAAGATATCACAATCTAGTCATCCAATCTCGAAAGATCGACTACCTTGCCACATAACCGTATAAATCTCGTTTTATATCCTGCTAAATTTTTTGGGGAATTTATTTTAACATTTCTTGTAAGATGTTGCACCAAATGAAAGAAAGCTAACGTTAACGATCAGAGTAGATCGTGAAAAACAAGAACACGTATATAATTTCTCTTAATTGGGAAGTGTTCTATCTTGGGATGGGAGATGTACAGATGAAGTTGGAAAAAGAAGAGCATTGGCCAAGATAGCTTTCGTAAAGCGCAGGGAAATTATGACTAGAGGTCTCGATAAGGGAATCAGGAAACCCCACTATAGATACATCTTGGCTGCACCTCAACATTCACGGCAACGCAGAAGTGAGAGAGACAGATTTCTTACGGATTTCTAGGGAGATAACGAGTGTCTCTAAGTTGACCTATGAGTGCAATTATTCAATATTCGATCAAAGATGAGTAACTTCAACCTAATCATCTTTGATCGGTTTCCCTCCACGCGTCCTAAAAGACATTATATTTCTTGCTCCGCCTCAGCAGTCTGAATGCATTTAATAGACTATTGCTTTTTTATCCCTAAGTAACTAATCCATTCAATTTAAGCTGTCTCCAGTGATAGAGCCAAGATGTTTTACTACCACCCTGACCCCGGATACTAGCTTCAAAAACAAAATTATTCAACCCTGGGTGCCCAAAAGGTGTCTTCTTAATCATTTCTTCTTTTATTCAACGTCTAAATCAGGATATTTTCTCTTCAGTTGGTCTCGGTGTCTGCATTTATCCCAAGGAAAAACGGACATGTAAAAAGCCTCACGGGACCAGGACCTCTGCCCGGAAAGCGGAAAATTCCAGGTTCTAGTTCCGGTCCTGTCACACTTTTTTCATGTCCGTTTCCCCTTGGTATTTCTCCTAGGTGCACGCCTTCACGTGCAAAGTTGCCTTTACCCTTTTTTTGTAATGTCTTTATTTATGACCCTCTCCAACCACCTGACGTTCATCATTCTTCTGTAACACCGCCTTCAATATCTTACATCTCCCTCCCACAAAAATCCACGGTTCATGAACAACCAGCCGAATCAGATGGAACACTATCGAAATCAAGAGGAAAAATACACACACATGTTTCTCGGCATATCCTTCTAAAATCCTCATTCTTCCGCCTCTTTTACCCACGGTCCTCAGCAGCGATGACCTGAAATCCTTAGCACTCCACCACGTCAAATACTTAGCACTGTGTTGGCCCTTCTTTAATGCAATTACTCCTCTTGAGATAAAAGCCGCTCTTCCTCCACCTATCGCACGCCTCCTTTATCGAACCGCCGAAGGTGCGGATGGACTCCTCCCACATCCTCATCTCCGCCAATGGACCCCACTCTCCTCTTCCCGCCCCTCCACAAAGGCCCCGCCTCCGCGCCCACGGCTCGCTCCAATCGGGGGCTGCGGGGGCACCCTGCTCTGCTTCCATTGAGCCCCAAAGATGCGAGGGTGGGGGTAATGCAGAGAGGGGAAGGTTGGAATGAGCGGGAATCGAGCGTGGACGCACCGACACATTGGACGGACTTCTTCCGCTTGATATCGCCGAATTTATCACTCTACGATAACGGTGAGTAAAACTGCCTTTTTTGTTATATAATCTCATTTTTTTGTTGGTTTATGACGTAAAAAAATAAATTTAAAACGAAAATGCCAATGATCATTCGTGTAGCATCCGAGGAATAACTTTATCAACAGTAGAATCGGTGAAAACCCTTAGAGTAACCCTCACCAATAACTTAACATGGAGCATCCGTAATATATGTGTACGAACTCTTAAGAAACTAGGATTCGTTAAGACAATAGTCTGTAGGAGTGAAGAAAAAGTCCGTGAGCGATGTTACGTTGCGTTGGTCAGGCCTCACCTGAAATATGCGTGCAGTGTATGGAATCCTGCAGAAAAGTCTTGTATTCGAGAATTAGAAAAAGTACAGCGAAAGGTGATACTTTTCGTAAAAAAAATTGTTACGACAACTCAGTCAGCGTTACCCAAATGTTTCAGGACGCAGGGTGGGAATCTCTAGAAGATATACTCCGTCCAACGTTATGAAGACACAATGGGAATCTTATGGCCCCGTGCATTTCTTACGGGAGAACGGGAGAACGGGGCGCGCTGTTGCAACTTTTGCATAGAAAAAGAAAGTTGGCAAACATTTATCTTAAATACTTTTATCATACAGAAAAAGTAATTTCGCATAGCATAATGTGATTTAATCAAGGTTAAATACTATCATTATCGAAAGTAAAATAAGAAAGTGATAAACAATTGGAGAAATCGGGAATTAGTTGCAGTCTTCTTTGAACTGATATATTTAAGTTTACCTTTCAAGAAACACGGTCTTTCTTGGTATCACAATCTACCTGATTTTATTAACTTTCCTCCAATGCTATTATTTTTTTCTGTTAAATATTTTGGAGACAAATGCTAAGGGGAAATCTATGGGAATGCCGAGAGTTTTCGGCAAAATGCATTAAAAAATGTAGTCGTCAGCTACTTTTCGTTATATATCCGTAGGAAAAAACTTGAAGTGAGAAAGTTTTTGAGAAAACAATGAATTTATTTTCTGTGAAAATCAGAATCCTCTAACTTTATTGATAACGTTAGAAAACGAATTTATATTTCGGAGGTAACGCAGACCTCGGAGTGCGCGCCATTTACTCCAGCTAAGGGGGTTATAAATCGATTCGCCCATTTCTCCGATTGTTTATCACTTTCTTATTTTTCCTTCGATAATGATAGTACTTAACCTCGATTAGATCACACTGTGCTATGCGGAATTACTTTTGCTGTATGATAAAAGTATTTAAGATAAATTTTTGCCAACTTTCTTTTTCTATGCAAAAGTTGAAACAGCGCGCTCCGTTCTCCCGTAAGAAATGTCTGTCTCATTTCTAATATTCCACCGCGCTCTCTTGCGATACTATCCTATTTCCTGTTCATCCCAACAAAGTTTGCTCAAATCAACTACTGGCGATCTACCCACGGATTATCCGTCCTGTACGTTTAAGGGGCTGGGGGGAAAACGAAGAAAATTCTCTCTGCAGAAATTCTGTTCGCTCCAGAAGTAAAGATTCTGACATATTTAGGAACGTGATAACTAAAGATTTTCAATATACGAGTATAGTGCATTTAGTATTGGAACGTATGAGAAAACGATTCAGCAAATGAAATATCGAATCGAATCTCTCGATAAATAAATGTATGTATATATACATACACAGAGCTGTAGTGATGATTTTTGAGGTCCTAAACAGAGGAGATCAAATCAATTACAGTAAGTTCTCAATTATCCATGCTAAAGGATGCATGATGGGATATCAATAATAAAAAACCTGGATAACAGAATAAACTAGAAATGTGGTCATATTATTACTGTATATACCCACGTATAAGATGCAAAAGAAATAAGCAACTGTCACTTTCATAGCAATGAAACAAATATTATTAAACTCTTGCAGCGAATTAAACCTAATAAAGCTCCTGGTCCTGAAGAAATACCAGCTCGTGTATTCAAGGAAGTTGCGGAAAACGTAGCCCCCTTTCTGAAAATAATTTTCGAAAAATCTATGAACGAAGGAAAAGTTCAGAGAGATTCGAAAATTGCGAATGTTACTCCAATATTTAAAAGTGGCTCAAAGGAGGATCCAGCGAATTATAGGCCTATATCTTTAACGTCACTGAGCGGAAAAAATAATGGAACATATAATAGTTAGTTCCCTAATGGGTTTTCTCGACACGTCCAAATTCATAGTGAGTAACCAACACGGTTTTCGTAAGACACGATCCTGCGAGTCTCAGCTAGCATTGTTAGTTCACGACATTTTGAAATCGGCCGAAAATAAAAAACAAGTCGATGCGATATTTTTAGATTTTCGAAAAGCATTTTACAAGGTTCCACATAAGAAATTATTGTACAAATTACAAGTTGCAGGAATCAATTCGCAGGTAATAAATTGGATAAAGGACTTTCTCACCGATAGAGAACAACGAGTCGTGTTAGATGGTGTAAGTTCCAATTCGNAGAGAAAACTAAATTTTGCTGGTCTCCTATTTCGATGCATGGGGGATATTTGAAGAGGAGGAAGATAGGTAGTAATTCATAAGAATAGCTGCTACCTGAAGATGATGATTCCAGTTGAAGTTCTACACCACCATCATCTCATTTGGTACCTCCAGTAGAAGGCTGAAGACTTCTGTGGACCTCAACCCTAAATCGGAAGTTCGTCTGGGAGAAGGGCTGGTGCTTCGACGGATATTACAACTGAGAGATCCCGGGGACTTTTTCTCCATTTTTATTCACAGAAATTATCCAAATCCTAGTGGACAGGACTAATAGAAGTTATCAACGATATCTTGTCGCCGCTGTCGAAGGTCCGTTACCAAATCCTGACTTTATGAAGCGTGTAATGTATCCCTTTTGGCGATTATTCTGTCAATAGGGAATCACGTTAGACTCTCATTATTTGTTGACGTTGACATAGTTCAATAGTCCTCCGTTCTCTTCTGCCATGAATCGTGACGAATTTCCGAATATACCCAGATTTCATCATTTCATTAACAATAGTAAAGAACCCGATACATTAAAGACTAAGCCAGACAGGACCCTATTTGTAAGACTGATGGCTGCTTCGTTAAATAAGGCTTTCCCGCATAGCACTCAGCAGCCGATAAAATAATTGTTATTATTTAGGCAGTGTTGTTTTTCAGAAGTGCAATCCAAAAATATACAAAGAGTTCGAACACTAGTAAAATCTACGACAACAGAGGTAAAACAAAATCACAAAGGTTTATGAAGATAGGGACCGACTGAATGACGTCTCATGCTATTATAGATAGACGTATAGACGAGGAGGGTGGTGGAGGCTGGACTTATGGATGGAATTTCTTTTTCTCTTCTTATATCTCAGATGATCGAAAAAATTGCTGCTGTGGTATAGTGAAACCAGGCCGTAAAGGAATTTCGGACTATGATCGAGGACGAAAGGGTAAGCAGCTACAGGGTTTTTACACCCTGTATCACCCGAACGCCACACGTCGAAAAGCGGCTTGCAGGGTATTTATGTAAATGTAGATATAGACAATTAGAATGATACAGGAAGTCTTACGAGATGGAACAAGACTGCAGTAATTTGGAAGGATATACCAGAAGTGTTCTTGCTGGAGATCATGCATGATCCACAGTAGATGGAAATTTATAGGATGAGGAAGATTGAGCGAAAACGCGTCCTCAGTACAAAACTACAATCGCTATCACGTACTGTTTGAGGCACGTGGACAAATGTTACCAGATGAAGCGCTGCTACCGAATATTTTTGACGCCAATGGTATTGGACGAAGAAGCTTCTCTTTCATTTCGTATCTGTTTGTTAAAATCATATCACAAATAGGACCATCCATCAGAGTAAATGAAGTAACGGTCAACGGAGGCCGATGTTGACTACTACAGCAGGTTACGCAACTATCAGAGGTGTGAATCGAAATACGGCAAGAAAAAATATTTTTAGTTTTTCATGTCTATGTCTATGATATACGTTAAGGGAAAATTAAGATGACACATTATATAATCAGAGAATNGCCATACGGCTAATAGGTCGAATGTGAAATCACCAGGGCCATAGCGAACGTATAGTTTGTCTCCAACTAGACCAATATCGGAATCGTTCTTAGGAATATACAAGATCTCTATTCTACATAAAAGAGAATATTTCCTACATTATTTTCATTTGCCGCGCCCAATAAAGACTAGTGTATGTACTATGTATGACATCGTACGTCAGGACGTTGCTGTAAATTGCTGCAAATGAAATCTAAGATGATTTGGTGAGAGGAGACCGATGATATCCACTTAAAATTAGCACATATAAATGCAGTTGAATTATTCCATATTTCCAGGAAGTTGGTATACAACTCCTTACAGTTATACGTTGAAATAAAGTCGCTCGCATAAACTTTATTAAAACATTCCGTTTTATTTTGATATTAAGTGTATTATGTTCGGATTTCTAAATTGGTAGGGCTTATGCAGTTTCCTTTTGTGGGCAGCCTTTGCATCACGAGCTTCCCCGCTTCTTTTCTAGGTAATCTCTTCCTAATTTTCCAGCCTCACATTGTCCTATAATAAACATTTGGACAACTTTTTCTTTAAGTTTGACACGCATAACGTGAGCGTATTGGAACGTTTAGATTGATCTTCGAAAATAAACGTAGTTTTCGTCATAGGATCGTGAAATTTATGGGAATCTGCTTCCATGTCATATTCTATCTATTCTTTCCCTTTTGTAGAAAAGAAACACTTGAAGGAGCTGACAGTTAATGAGTAGAGAAGACGGCTCTGTACAAGTAGTCTCCATGGAAGTGTTATTTTCGGCACCACTTGCGCTGTTTAACATCTTTGAATAGACTAAAATCTAAGCAAATATGAATACGTTTGGGATTTGGCTTGAATGTTTTTTCGTCCAGGTAGCGAGAGAATTTTCATTCCGTTGCGCGACCATCATTCTACTATAACATTTTGACCTCCATCGAATGAGCAGAGCAGTTTCGTCAAAAAAAGCACCCCATTTATCCATGGTTCAATTACTAGTCTTTAGAAATATATTTTATGCCAAAAGGTGTCACGGACAGCAAGCTTCGCGACATGGTGAGAGAAAACTAAATTTTGCTGGTCTCCTATTTCGATGCATGGGGGATATTTGAAGAGGAGGAAGATAGGTAGTAATTCATAAGAATAGCTGCTACCTGAAGATGATGATTCCAGTTGAAGTTCTACACCACCATCATCTCATTTGGTACCTCCAGTGGAAGGCTGAAGACTTCTGTGGACCTCAACCCTACATCGGAAGTTCGTCTGGGAGAAGGGCTGGTGCTTCGACGGATATTACAACTGAGAGATCCCGGGGACTTTTTCTCCATTTTCATTCACAGAAATTATCCAAATCCTAGTGGACAGGACTAATAGAAGTTATCAACGATATCTTGTCGGCGCTGTCGAAGGTCCGTTACCAAATCCTGACTTTATGAAGCGTGTAATGTATCCCTTTTGGCGATTATTCTGTCAATAGGGAATCACGTTAGACTCTCATTATTTGTTGACGTTGACATAGTTCAATAGTCCTCCCTTCTCTTCTGCCATGAATCGTGACGAATTTCCGAATATACCCAGATTTCATCATTTCATTAACAATAGTAAAGAACCCGATACATTAAAGACTAAGCCAGACAGGACCCTATTTGTAAGACTGATGGCTGCTTCGTTAAATAAGGCTTTCCCGCATAGCACTCAGCAGCCGATAAAATAATTGTTATTATTTAGGCAGTGTTGTTTTTCAGAAGTGCAATCCAAAAATATACAAAGAGTTTCAACACTAGTAAAATCTACGACAACAGAGGTAAAACAAAATCACAAAGGTTTATGAAGATAGGGACCGACTGAATGACAACGTCTCGTGCTATTATAGATAGACGTATAGACGAGGAGGGTGGTGGAGGCTGGACTTATGGATGGAATTTCTTTTTCTCTTCTAATATCTCAGATGATCGAAAAAATTGCTGCTGTGGTATAGTGAAACCAGGCCGTAAAGGAATTTCGGACTATGATCGAGGACGAAAGGGTAAGCAGCTACAGGGTTTTTACGCCCTGTATCACCCGAACGCCACACGTCGAAAAGCGGCTTGCAGGGTATTTATGTAAATGTAGATATAGACAATTGAAAATGATACAGGAAGTCTTACGAGATGGAACAAGACTGCAGTAATTTGGAAGGATATACCAGAAGTTACATGAGTTTTATTATAATTACAATGAGTTTATTACTACCTTGCGGTATGAAACTTACTTATGAAGTACTCGTAGGAAAGCATATTCTCTCTCCGAGGTTCACGCGGTCACGTTTTTATCTCATTGTCATCAATGAAAACACATAGCATACATTCAGAGAATACTTTAGGCCAGTGTTTCCCAAATTATTTTTCTTGAAAAGAAGAGAAATAACCTAATGATTTTCGATGTTGGATGAAGTTGATAAATTTTAAAATCAAGAGCTACTATTTTTCTGAGTAAACTGTTATCTTTGACTCTCAATTGCATCAATAATTTACTGCGGATAACGAACCGGCATTAAAAAACATCCCAGGTGCTCAGTTGAAATCTCTGAAGTGGCGGAGTGTTTCTTCAGAGAAAGAGTTTGGGAAACGATGCATTAGGCCATGATCTTATATTTGTCGCATGTTCATGTATTATAAAAATGTTTTCAAAGCAAAATGTGTTTGGGTTTACTAGCGAATTGATCTTCTGTGTGTTACAAAGGAAGCATTATAAGGAAAGGTGGGCGTTAGCATTACCATAATTGGTCTTATTTTATCTGTGTACTTCGAGCGGTTGAATGCTGTACGGCAGGGGTGGGAAATCTTTATCAGAAGGCCGCATGTACGTGCCATACGGCTAATAGGTCGAATGTGAAATCACCAGGGCCATAGCGAACGTATAGTTTGTCTCCAACTAGACCAATATCGGAATCGTTCTTAGGAATATACAAGATCTCTATTCTACATAAAAGAGAATATTTCCTACATTATTTTCATTTGCCGCAGTAAACGAGGCTGAGAAGTTAAATAATATAAATAAGAATTTTTGAAGTGATCAAAATGCCGCAAAATGCCAAATGCAAAACACCGATAAAGGCGTTCAGTGCGTTCATTTGCCTTGATGACCTACAGTTCCAAAATTCTGTTCTACACAATATGACACGTTTTTCAGAAAGAAATTGTCCAATGAACGATTCCTTTAATTCACCGAGTGGTATCTTCAATATTTTTGGGGGAAATTTTAATTTCTTAACTCATTTTTGTAAGTCTCATACAGAATTTTGTTCAATTTCTGTCTTCTATGCTATAAATTTCCTACAGAAGTTATCACTGGTTTTTGACTCACTACCATCAATTCTATAGTATCCAATTATACCGAAGAGTCGAGAATTTTTCCCGTCAACAGATCGGTCCCTGGAGGGAGCCCAGAATCACCTATTATTCTCATAATAGTTTATGCTTTCTCAAATGTACAATTAACGTAAATCGCAAACGAAATGCAGTCGCATTTTCCGGAACAGTCAGTGAAATGTTGATTACTTACTTCATTCCTTGAATGCTTGCGAATTTTAACGAAATGTGGGATAATTTTAAACTCCTTATGAGAAATGCTGTAAAGTTTCTTCTGTTTCATGAAGATATTTGCACAAGTTTAAATAATATACACAATGCATTAGTGTTAATATTTGGGTCATTCTGGGCTCCAGAATCCGGAATGTCAAATCTAGAGCCCATCAATAAAAATGAAGTAAAACGATATAATTACCCCAGGCAACTACTTCTGTTTTAATATATGTCCGCATGGCGCACAATAAGCTCATTGCAGCAAAATTATTAGCGATATTTCTTTACGGAGTTTGGGAAGATTAAGTAATACTATAAACAGCTGTAATCAGCATTAATATTCATAAATAAATGAGCGAGGCATCAATCATCAAACGGAATCTAACAACGAAACATGTTTGCTTCATAAAATTGGTCTTTATGAGTCGGAAATACCATTTACCTAAGCTTACCAAATGGCTAAATATTACTTCAAGACTAGGCCTGCAATCGTAGAGTAGCAGCCTGATTATCTATGATATTCCTCGCACAATTTCTAGTACTTTATATTATGATATCTTTTTGTATCTTTTAGTTTGTCTTTCAATTACCACCATTTCGAAATTCACGTTTTTATTATGATATCTTAGCGGAAGAGCATTTCCTAAAGGAACATTAGTAATATCATGGAATTTTGATCAAGAATTATAAATCAAGCCAAAAGGAATTTCAACTCTGAATTTTGGAGGATTTGATAAATATCTTTTATATCTTAATCTTCGATGGAAATAATCAAAAACACTTCCTTTATCAGACCAAAGACCCTTCCTTTCCTTAAACATTCCCCCGATCTAATTCAATGTAACGTAACATTTTCCATACCAGGAATCAAAATATTTTGAACAAAGAAGAACGGAAAAGGTGAACTTTTTGTTTACCATGTAATAAAATTGGTTATTTTGAGATATTTTAAGCTCATTGTTTGGTAATGTGAAAGCTCGCCTATCCATCACTTACCGAAAAATTAACAGAAGTAAGCGTTATTTCATTGGCAGTCACATGTTTTATTTCATGAAATTTGGAAATGTCACTTACGATATTATTTTGAAATTAAGGAATATAGTACAGAAAGGAAAAGGACGATAGTGCAGAAAATTAAAAACCTCTATAAAAATTCCGGAAAACAGACCCAGAAACGGGAGATTAAAATCCAGCGTTTAAAGGCTGATTATTAACCTGATACGTACTCGTTTTCCAAGCCTCTTCCTCACGAAAACCGAATTCCATCCGTTTCCTTTTTAATTACAATGAGTTTATTACTAAACGAAAATGGGTAAGGATGACTTTGCGCAAGATGGTGCGCAACCAGTCTGACGGGACCGGTAATCGAACCCGGGTCTCCCAATTGCCGGTCGGGTGCTCTGTCCGTTGAGCTATCCCGGCAGAACATTTCTTCTAGCCATTTGGGATACTTTGTGGGCAAGGACGTTGCGAGTTCGTCCGCATGGCGGCATCGTTCGCGGTCTAGCTTCATTGAAGTATCGGCCACACAAAGTGATGTAAAGGAAACCCCCTTCGATTCGATTTTTCGTATGAAGTACTTGTAGGAAAGCATATCCTCTCTCCGAAGTTCACGCGGTCATGTTTTTACCAACGATCTCAGCAATGAAAACACATAGCATACATTCAGGGAATACTTTAGGCCAGTGTTTCCCAAATTATTTTCCTTGAAAAGAAGAGAAATAGCCTAATGATTTTCGATGTTGGATGAAGTTGATAAATTTTAAAATCAAGAGCTACTATTTTTCTGAGTAAACTGTTATCTTTGACTCTCAATTGCATCAATAATTTACTGCGGATAACGAACCGGCATTAAAAAACATCCCAGGTGCTCAGTTGAAATCTCTGAAGTGGCGGAGTGTTTCTTCAGAGAAAGAGTTTGGGAAACGATGCATTAGGCCATGCTCTTATATTTGTCGCATGTTCATGTATTATAAAAATGTTTTCAAAGCAAAATGTGTTTGGGTTTACTAGCGAATTGATCTTCTGTGTGTTACAAAGGAAGCATTATAAGGAAAGGTGGGCGTTAGCATTACCATAATTGGTCTTATTTTATCTGTGTACTTCGAGCGGTTGAATGCTGTACGGCAGGGGTGGGAAATCTTTATCAGAAGGCCGCATGTACGTGCCATACGGCTAATAGGTCGAATGTGAAATCACCAGGGCCCTAGCGAACGTATAGTTTGTCTCCAACTAGACCAATATCGGAATCGTTCTTAGGAATATACAAGATCTCTATTCTACATAAAAGAGAATATTTCCTACATTATTTTCATTTGCCGCAGTAAACGAGGCTGAGAAGTTAAATAATATAAATAAGAATTTGTGAAGTGATCAAAATGCCGCAAAATGCCAAATGCAAAACACCGATAAAGGCGTTCAGTGCGTTCATTTGCCTTGATGACCTACAGTTCCAAAATTCTGTTCTACACAATATGACACGTTTTTCAGAAAGAAATTTTTCAGAGCTGTCCAATGAACGATTCCTTTATCGGTGT
>KZ308181.1:733852-1016803 GCA_000376725.2 Ladona fulva | reverse complement strand
TAAAAGAGAATATTTCCTACATTATTTTCATTTGCCGCAGTAAACGAGGCTGAGAAGTTAAATAATATAAATAAGAATTTTTGAAGTGATCAAAATGCCAAATGCAAAACACCGATAAAGGCGTTCAGTGCGTTCATTTGCCTTGATGACCTACAGTTCCAAAATTCTGTTCTACACAATATGACACGTTTTTCAGAAAGAAATTTTTCAGAGCTGTCCAATGAACGATTCCTTTAATTCACCGAGTGGTATCTTCAATATTTTTGGGGAAAATTTTAATTTCTTAACTCATTTTTGTAAGTCTCATACAGAATTTTGTTCAATTTCTGTCTTCTATGCTATAAATTTCCTACAGAAGTTATCACTGGTTTTTGACTCACTACCATCAATTCTATAGTATCCAATTATACCGAAGAGTCGAGAATTTTTCCCGTCAACAGATCGGTCCCTGGAGGGAGCCCAGAATCACCTATTATTCTCATAATAGTTTATGCTTTCTCAAATGTACAATTAACGTAAATCGCAAACGAAATGCAGTCGCATTTTCCGGAACAGTCAGTGAAATGTTGATTACTTACTTCATTCCTTGAATGCTTGCGAATTTTAACGAAATGTGGGATAATTTTAAACTCCTTATGAGAAATGCTGTAAAGTTTCTTCTGTTTCATGAAGATATTTGCACAAGTTTAAATAATATACACAATGCAGTAGCATTAGTGTTAATATTTGGGACATTCTGGGCTCCAGAATCCGGAATGTCAAATCTAGAGCCCATCAATAAAAATGAAGTAAAACGATATAATTACCCCAGGCAACTACTTCTGTTTTAATATATGTCCGCATGGCGCACAATAAGCTCATTGCAGCAAAATTATTAGCGATATTTCTTTACGGAGTTTGGGAAGATTAAGTAATACTATAAACAGCTGTAATCAGCATTAATATTCATAAATAAATGAGCGAGGCATCAATCATCAAACGGAATCTAACAACGAAACATGTTTGCTTCATAAAATTGGTCTTTATGAGTCGGAACTACCATTTACCTAAGCTTACCAAATGGCTGAATATTACTTCAAGACTAGACCTGCAATCGTAGAGTAGCAGCCTGATTATCTATGATATTCCTCGCACAATTTCTAGTACTTTATATTATGATATCTTTTTGTATCTTTTAGTTTGTCTTTCAATTACCACCATTTCGAAATTCACGTTTTTATTATGATATCTTAGCGGAAGAGCATTTCGTAAAGGAACATTAGTAATATCATGGAATTTTGATCAAGAATTATAAATCAAACCAAAAGGAATTTCAACTCTGAATTTTGGAGGATTTGATAAATATCTTTTATATCTTAATCTTCGATGGAAATAATCAAAAACACTTCCTTTATCAGACCAAAGACCCTTCCTTTCCTTAAACATTCCCCCGATCTAATTCAATGTAACGTAACATTTTCCATACCAGGAATCAAAATATTTTGAACAAAGAAGAACGGAAAAGGTGAACTTTTTGTTTACCATGTAATAAAATTGGTTATTTTGAGATATTTTAAGCTCATTGTTTGGTAATGTGAAAGCTCGCCTATTTTTTCTTTTTTCATGGAGTTCTACCACAAAGTCGTGATCCAGGCAATTGATTCCGCATTTAAAATAATTTTTGTGCATTATTATTCCAAATTAATTGGTTTTTCGTGCATCTATCACGACTCATATTTGAAAATTTTAAGATATTTCCTCCAACCTAATCAATGAAGAGAAGTAAGGAAATCAGGATACCTCACACATACAATGTGTCGGAAATTTTTTAAATGACTCTCAGTGCTTAACAGCTGCTTCTATGAAATGAGACAACAGCATTGTATACATGATAATAAAAAAATCTTATTATATGTTCAGCTTGAGGTAATAATTAATCTATTCGCAGCTTGCGGTCGAAGAATGCTTACGGAAAAATATTCCTGGACAACAAGCTGTTTACAAACTGTTATTGATGTCAGTAACTCTCAGAATACATGCAGTATTTTCCGAGATTCATCTTGGTCGATTAATCATCTCTTGCTAATCAATTAGTAATATATTTTAATTGAAATTTCTAATATTGAAAAATGTAATATATTAACTCCAACCTAATCCATTGTAAGAGATTAGAGATTCTGAAATCATGATTTAGCAGTTCTAAGAATTCAGAGAATATAGATGCTAGAAGTGATTATTTTTTTAACTGCAGGTATTACTTGAAATTCACTCTAATCATTGTTTAAATGTTAAAAAAATTATATAAGGTATCTGATATTAATATGAAATGTATATTCTTTGTTGATAGATTATTGAAGAAAACAGAGTCATAACTCGCGTTAGCCTACGAGTGACAATATTTAGTTTTAGTTTGCGTATGGCAGTTTCAATTTGCAACATCTCATAAATCATGTCCCTAAATTGTTTTTTTTTTTTGTTGAGACGGATTTTGATTTCTAAGCTCTAAATTTTATCTTTTAACCAATTTCCAATACCCAAACAACATCCGATACTTTTCATCTGATGCCAGAAATTCCCTTGTATTTATATACGACATGTTGGGAAAGTTTTCGGAATTTGAATAACGAAAACGGAAATAAAAATTCTACCTGCAAAAAAACAACATCTAGTTTTCCAAATTCATGTACGCTTAACCCGTCGCAGAATGAATAATAATTTCTAACTCACTTTTTTCTACGTGAATTTATTTAATCTGCCATCATAACGTTTAGTTAGAGTGAATATTATTGATACTCTCCTAAGATTAGCTTAGATATTAACAATAAACTACGTTTTAACTCTTGCAAAACAGCATAATACTGTGCCCTAAAGAAAACATTAGCTTACGCCCATTTGATGTACAAATTGTAAAGCTGAACCTAAATCAGGCAAATTAATCGGAAATTGAATTAAACAAAAGAAATGAAATAATCTATGGCATTAACCCTGAGCTTACATATTAAAAGATACAGAAAAAGTGTTCGTAAAAATGCAACTTTATTTTAGGTTTGAAACACGTTTATCGTGAGTCGATACGAAAATAAGGAACTGAAATTATAAGTCGAGAAATTTGGTCATTTTGCTCACCATTAGAGGGTTGCAATTGGAAACAAATTTCATGCTACGAGCCTCAGTTATACGAGGTTTAATAACGGTGAAGACTATAATTCAGATGTGCAAACCATTTCATGCATTCGCCTCCCCCGATGTTTACTTATTCATTTCAATATAAGGAGCACTAACGACGGTGCGTCATGGGGATGTAAGACGCGTATTGAATATCGGATTAGAAGGGAAAAGGGGTGCAGCAATTAGTCCGAATGAGGGCAGAAACATTATACCGGAAGGAGAAATCAGGGCAGAGTTAGAGTGTGGGCAGGTGGTAAGTGCGGGAAAACGTCAGGTGTGGCGGAAGGAACGTCACCTGTGGCACAAAAACACACCCCTACGCCGATTCTTTATTCATCCGTGGACACAAGGCTCTTTTATGTGGACCTTTATCGCAAGAATCGCTCGATTCGAAGACTCATGAGGCCCACATTCACGATGTTGGATCAATCTAAATATAGTTTTTATGTCTCAAATCCATTCGATATAATGAAAAAAATCTAAATGAGACCGCTTTATGCTTTCGAAGTAGTACACCGACCACGTGGATCCCAGATAGGCCAATATATTGTCAATGAACGGTTCAAGATTAGCCTAGTTAGGTAATAACTAAAAATAAGGCGGTATTGAAAAATAGAGAGGATTAACTATGAGTAACGGTAACATTTGGGTTTCTCATACATTCACTGTGGGTATTCATCATAACAATATGTACAGTCACAGAAGAGAAAAAAAAAGTCTTTTCACGAAGTAACGCCTGAACATATCGATTTTAATAGAGATAGTTTAACTCTACATGGATAAACAAATGCAAACCCTAATCGTTACTGAAACTCATTATAAAATGGTAAAATGAAATAAAAAGCACTACTTCCACTGTTAGGCATCAACTTTGTGGTACTTCCTCATCATTAAAGTGGCTTATAATATCTCTTCGGGCTCCCGGATAGCCAAGTGGGTAACGCGTTCTCCTTTAGTATAGTCGTCCCGGGTTCGATTTCCTCGTGGGGGAATGGGGGCCTCATGTGCAGAATGATGTAATCTTTCGAAGCACCTTTATGAGAAAGTGCCAAGAAAGAAAATTAAATACGAGGGAAAGGATAAGTTATTTACTTTGCACACTGAGGCGTGCGCCGAAAACCCAAGGATAAACAGATGTGGAAAAAGCGAAATTCTGGGACTCGAACCCAGGTCACCCCTAGAGTACATACCTGCCCGGACAGTGGGAGTCACATATCGCTATTTTTCGCATCTGTTTATCTTTGGGAAATCAAATGTACACGGAGACGCGTTGACATTACATCGCTCGAGGAGCTAGATCAGTTTTAATTTCTCGTTATTTTAATAATAATAATTTTAATTAAACATCCCGAGTACTGGTGATTGTTGCTTCTTAATGGTAATTAATTGGAAAAGTGGTGTACACACAAATAGCGTACGCAGTTTTCAGAAATACTGAGTGGTATCAGGTTTATCAGGTATAGACAGTTCTATGGTATATCTAAAATTTTTAATCGAAAAATAGCAAATCTATAATTATTTACGATACAATTATTTTTACGGAAGGATATGCGGTATTTTCTTCACCATTTGCCGCGTATGCTGGGGCGTAATGGTGACCCTCGCAACGTAGAGATGACCCCGATATTCATGAACATCATGTTACTTTCCGCGAAAGGAACCTCATGTTTGCGTGGCAATAAAAATGTATCTTAGTTAACGACGAGAGGATGTGATCTAGGAATGCCTCGGGTAACGACGTAGGCTTTGGTTTACGACGCCTTCTGGTGAAGATTGACGATTAAATACTGCTTTATATACTATTCATTTAATTAATGATAATTTTTACTGGAAATATAATTGAATATATTATATGAACATACCATATGTTAATGACATTTAAATTCATTTTATATACATATTTGATATGCAGTATGGTTATGAAAAATCACACCTTGGATAGCGACGGTTTTGGTTAACGACGACAATCTCGGAACAGATTACCGTCGTCAACCGAGGTACCACTGTATATCCATATATTCTTGTGCTGAAAGAATTAATATGAGTGCAAATATGTAATATGCAAATGAATAAAAAACAAACTAAAAGCACTATACTACACACACGCAGTTACGCGGTACATTTGAGCTTGATAATCCTTTGCTTTTGCTTCGATACTTTAAGTTTATAAAATATCTGAATATTAAGATTACTCAATGCTTAAACACATCCGATAATTTTTCCAGGCTGCCTCTTCATTGTTGTTTCTTGCTGTTAATATTGTAACAGTAAAAAATATATTCACAGTTTCAATAACTGTAACAGTCAGAAATATTTTTAAAACTTACAATAAGTGTAACTTTAAAAAGGATGGTTCGCACTTTCATTTCGGATTCCTCCGTCGAAATTCCCTGAGTGACCCTAGTGCAGGGCGCTACAGTCAAAGCTGTGTTGGATTGTGTAACTAGTGTTAAAACATGATTCCTGTTCGCTTATCTAAATTAATCTTCATTGCACGAGCAAAAGGCATTTTACCGAATTAAGATTTCATCACTGCAATATAAAGCAAAATAAAACTTACTCGAGAAAAATCAGGGAAGCGAAAGCTGGATAAATTCATTAACATAAAGTCTTGACATGCAAAACGAACTCAATGAAGCGTTAGCTGTTTCGAAGAATAGCGCAGCGATGACGCGACCAACGAATGCATTTCCGACATGCAAGCAAGCACAATTTTAACGATGATCTCGCACATTCGAGTAAATAGTTTACGTCTCGACTTGGTCACTCGTCACTTTTCCACCGATCCCCTTCCTTCCACCGCACCCCCACCGGTCCTCCCTCTTTTGTCCCGTGATAGGTGGCGCAGGTGATGCTATTCCCACGAACTAACTCGACAATATTCTCCTTAAATGATGTGAGAGAAGCATCGCCTTCACACTGTTTGAACAAGTGCGAATTAATTCAACTCCGACCGTCAAGCTTGCGTCACACCATACACCACGAACCGGTGTTGATTTTTGGTCGGGCGAAGTATAGCTCACTAATTGATTACACAGAAATAGCTCCCGTGGAGAGCACTTCCCTACAACTTTGAATAAACGTCAGCAAAGCTAAGCGAGGCCACAAAATGTGGGAGTGAAGATAAGCTGAAGGTTTTCCACATCCAGTCATTGTCAGTATCGAGTGTCAAAGTCAAGATTTAACTTAAGTTCCCTTCCTGTCTCCAATTTATCAAGGACTAAGAAATTCTCACGAAAATATCTTATACCAAAGGAAATATATTGTGCGACGGGAATATGAAAGGGTTCAAATGAGAAAAAAACTTAAGAACAATTTTTACGGATGATATATTTCTGAAGTTACCGGATCCCAAGAAATTTTTGCGAATATTTATACGTATTATCTTTTTCTTTTTTGTCACCTGAATTATTTCCTAACAAATATCTTGCTTTAACCTTAACTACCCACACTCTATAATCTTTTGTCTCTTATCTTTCTGTGCATTCGTTACTGTACCATAGATAGATATCATCTTTTCAAAATATTCTTTTTAAGTCTGTTGATTTTCAATTATAATAACATTCAATGTGATGTTCTAATTCTATCTTCAGACCGTTCTTACACAGTATGGATCTGAATTATCTCCTTGTGCTATTGACCAATCGCATTTTCTAATTTCTGCATTTCGGTCCATCCATAATTTTTGGAAGCCAATGGAAAATTGAAGATTTTCTTGGTCAGTCTCCTCTTCCCAGCGTCTGTTATGTAAAATTCTAAAAAGTTTTCTCATTTATGTATTAATCTTTTCCAAAAATTATCTCAAATTTTCATTTTGCAGAATCTTATCAAAAAGGAATTATTGCTTTCTTAAACTTAGATGGGTTTCCGTCGAACAAAATTTTAAATTCAACATAGGAACGCAAGAAATACTCACTGATTGTTTCAGTTATGCTGTTTTTAATTTGGCGCTAAAATCTTTCAGTAACAGGGAAAAGTATCCGAAGAAAAAGTAGTAGGTGTACGAGAGAGCGTGCGAGCATGCTGCTGATGAAAACAACACACCTAAGATATAATTTAGAGGCATATATACCAACGGAATTGGATAATGATAATTATAGATACTCGGCAAAATAAAAATCATACATTTTTAAAACTTAATATTGCTCATATTCGGAGAATATCTAGTATATACAGGGCTAAGGTTGGGAAAATGAGTGGACATTTATTGTTATTGTGCATAATTACTAATCCATCCCTGTTTTTCCAAACAACTTCAGTTTTATTTCTTTTTCATTTCTCATAGACGCTGGAAAACGGTAAATCGTTGAGCTATATATTAAAATAGATTCCGGTGCAAAATAGGTTCTTTTTTTCTTCTCTGAGGAGATATTGACGAACAAGCGTTTCGCTGCGGAGTTTAGAAAGTGATTTCCCTTAAAAATTTCCAGGAAGCAAGGCCGTCTGTTCCAGAAAGAATTCCTTTATAACGCAATGCTTCGCTTTAAGCCCTCTTCGGGAAAATTTCGAATTAAAAACACGATCAATCAGACCTTTCTGGATCCGCTGTCAGTCACTACATCAGTCAAAGGGCCTTTGTGCACCTCCTGCGAGTGTCATTGGAAGCGCCGCTTAGATCCAAGTGTTTGTGTTGGAGAGTGTCTTAGGGGGCGGGGGAAATGGTGAGCCAAAGGAGTGTTAAGGGATGGGAGGGCATACAGGGTGCGAAGCAGACGTGCCGTTGACATCTGCCTGCAAGCGACAGCATCGTGTAAAGTGGCAGATAATGTGTCCATTGGAAAACTCTTTCGAAATAAAAGGCCCGCCTCACTTGGGATCGTTAGCATCCTTATTTTTTCAGCGGCGGGAACAGAAGCCCGCGGCGAAACCATGCTTATTTTTTACGTAAATATTTTGCTATCCAGAGGCAAGGATTCGTTCTGATATTCCATTTCAGTTGTGCAACTGCCTAATCGGCGCACGTTCACTAACGAAACCAAATGATCAGTTGATCACTTGGATCTACAGCGCAGTCATTAAATTGAGTCCGGTTAGGAGACAAGGAAAACAATGAGTTCTTTGAACGACAAACTAAATAGTTCCACGCGTGGGTAATCTGGAAAGGACCCCTGAAAGCCTTTGAGAGCCGACTACAATTCTCCTTCAGATGAAGATGAGAATGGATTACCATCAACAGCACATTAATTGAATAATCAGTCCGACTGAGATACAGCTTTCACTAATGTAACTTTTCTTTGCGGTCTTTACCGACTCTACCGTCTTCAAATTATTCAATTATAAGCTAAGAAGAAAGAGTTTGGAACCTGTGAAGTTTTCTTGAAATTTTGTTTACCACATGTAATTACCATATGCAGTTACCGATGGCTATGAAACGTAGATAACAATTGTCGTCTGATAAGAGGGCATTTCTTGGTATGAGATGTAGAAATACGACGTGTAACGAGTAATTCAAGTGGGTAACGCGCTCGCCTTCGGTGAAAGCAGTCCGGGTAGGATTTCCTGGGGTCTCATGTGCAAAATGACCTAAGCTTCCGAAGCACCTTCATAAGAAAGTACCAAAAAGCTGAGACACGTTGGGATTAGATCATTTCGAAGTGGAAGGTCAGTTCTAATTTCCCTAACATCTGGTCTTCTTAATCATCTCGTCCCTCTCCGCGAAGTCCGAAATTCAATTATCCAACCTAAATTGTTCCTTAAAGAGCGAGAAGTGTCGATAAACATAATGGGCTAGAAACAGTTTAAAATTTTAATGGGAAAAATATAAAATTTCAATTCTTTTATGTGCTCGTAGAAAAATAAAAACAATATTTCGCCGCTTTTCTCACGGGTTATAAAAAGAAACTCCTTAAAGAAGACTAAGCCACATTCCTGTCGTCAAAATTTTTTCGACCGAAAGAGTATCGTTCCGTAGAGAACGATAGTACAACTCAGATAACGTATTCTTCCAAATTGTTGTGGGAAAACTCGCAGCTGCGGTTCCTGAATTTGTAAGTTCTTTCGACTTACTTACGTTTTACATTCAACTTTTTTCTTATCGAATTATTATCTGCTATATTGCGTATGATTTTCTGTCTTCATATTGCAAATGTAGCACTGTTAAATACGTAATAGTGCTCTGTAGGTCATCACATACTAGTAGCAATAGTATTTTAAAAAATGCTTCGACAACTAAGGTCATTTCGCACTATGGGCCCCGACCGGGAGCCCGTATCACATAATAGCATCTAACAGTAGCATCATTATGAGGAAATTCAGAACACATCTATCAGCATTGTAAATTTCCTTTTAGATTTCCCAAGGCATACCGATTGTGAACATGGTAGCGTTAGAAGTTTTAAAACACTCCGTAAGCCGTATGTAGGCAAGCGGAACTCACGTTTAGAGTCAAACGGGAAGCCCCAGATTACCGATTTCTGGGAAAATCCCTATGCGCATTTCAGAGAGAATGTCTCCATTATCAAGGGCCCCACTATCAACCAACAGAACGAATGTAACTGGAACGATGACGAAAGTATCGTGTCGATTACTCGAATACTCAGATGAATCATTTTGGAAAGAGCCAAAGAGTATACGTAATAATAATAATACGTATTATTCAGTAATCGATCTGAGGAAACTCTTTCTTTTGAAACTCTCTTATCAAAACCACGAAATCCTCAGAACATCTTCCCATCTTAAAATGTCGTTATAGCTCCGTCCCCGGATTAGGAAGTCATCGAAGAATTCCGCAAAATGATATTGGAGGACGACTTTATCGAACCGATGGGTAAATCAATCAATGTCGAGAAAATTTATTAATTTAAAATGACTCCGTAACTTCTCGCGCGTTCCCTGTGCGCGTCTTCACAAAGGCAAATGTGAAAGAAATGGGCATCAAAAGAAGGTATCCTCACACCTGTTTTCGGAGTTTCTGCTTCATTGGCACGCGTCGCAAGGAACCGCATAATATAAGGGGCTGAAGAGGTCGCTAATGGCGATCGAATGGGCCATCTAATGGCTGTTCCATGAATTGTACGGGCGATATTGGGGCGAAGATCCTTGGCGGAGGAAAAAAATGCGGGTCATTCCCGGGTCGTCCATATGTCGAAGGAAAGTTATTGACGCGCGTGCAAAATCAAGCAGAAAGGGTTGGGAGGCGAAAGCCGAGATGCGTTGTAACACGGAGCATACGGAGCTCCCTAGAAAAATATTAAATATTCAGAACATGAGTGCAATGTACTTCATCCTAGCGAATACGTACACCCAGAGCCGCGCCGTCCTATGGGTGCAAGAGATGCATCGCATCCGGGCGGCGGCATTTAAAGGGCGGCAACAGAAGCGTAGCCAACCATTAATATTGTTACAACATTTTCTGGTACCAAGAATAAATCCTCTTCAAGTTTTGAAACATATATTTAGTAGAGATTTCATCGGCCGGAATTGAGTTGATTTGGGTCTTTTCTCATAATTTGCAAAAGCTTTGCGTGTTATATTGGTGGAGACTGTTGCCGCTGAGATAATGATACTCAAAAGTAATGTTAACTAATGACAATTGACTACACCATGACACGGAATATGCGTAACTGATTGTTAGTAAAGTTTTGTGACCAACGTAAGCTGGGGAACGAAGTCATAAAACACTGGTTTTTCAAAGAGTTACAAAATAATTTTTACCTGAATATTAGGAAATACCTATATGGTTTTGGTACCTATTTAATTTTAAGGGCGACAAATTATGTTCGTACCCGGGCGGCAAATAGGCCGGGCGCGGACCGGTTTACACCATGAGAATAACATACTTAATACTTCTTAGAGATTGAAATCTTTAATTGTTTAACAGAACAATTTTATTTCTTCGATAGTAACCCCAACCAAAAATTGGACAGGAATGCGTAAGAGACACAATTAAACTCCTGAAACCGTAAAAATCGATGGAGCCTAAGCTCCGTCAAAAACCTACAAAATTTTAGCCAGAGGAAAGAAATTTTACCTTGAAATCTTCCGACGAAGGAGACTGTGGGAGTAGCCACAATTTTGCTCAGCGACAAAATCGGTGAACACTGATGATGAAGTTTCTCCGTAATCTTTCTTTGGGTTTAGATGCTCCGCCGATAACAACATCATCTACATCATTTCTCATTTTCATTAATACATGAATTCAAGATAAACGAAATTAAGCAGAGGGAAATAAAATAATAGTTTCATGTCTTTCATTTAAGTGCCCTCAGTTTTAATTCGAATGCAATCTGCGAACTTTTAAGCCATGTCTTCTCGTTAAGTTTCATATCTAAATATTTATTCGAAAGGGGATGAAATATACATTTCTTCCGATCGTTCCAAATTTTCGCCCAATGGAATTGGTGCAAGACAGCGAATAAGATGCAAAACTCTAGAATCGTAGGAATCCAAATATTTAAATTTTTTAGAAAATACTTAATCGGTAACTCTCTACGTTCGAAGTATATCGTACACATCTGGCAATACCCAATGCATGTAATTAAGAATAGTGTACATAATAATCATACTAAAAGGTATATCAAGTACCCATAAATTAACTATTATAAGGAAATATCATTAAGTTCCTCGAACGCTATTTTGAAGTACCTAGAGGTACTGCTGAAAATTATAATATTGTAAGATGTTAATATTAATGCAGAGGAATCCAATGTACAAAATCCATTATATCTATTCTAATTTTTTGCTATATTTTTTTATTAAACATAATTAATGCCTATTCATCAATTGTGTCCCCGTACACTAACAACGCCACGGCTAGAAGTGAAATTAGAGATCAAAAATAACCACAGCTATTGATATACTTGATAGAACGCTTGGAAAAAGTTCACGACGGTATTCAGCCGAAGGAAACAAAGTACCAGAGATTATAGGCTTGAAGAATTTCCCTAAAGGAGAAAAAGAATAGTAAGAATTAACTCACAGGTACTACACGGAATATTCACAACCATTTCAAATAATGGAGCTTGGCGGAGGAAAGTTACGGGAATTGGTTTTAGGGGCGGATTTACAAGTAGGTGCCATGAGCGCTAGAGGGCCTCATCCAGAAAGGGGTCTCAATAATGCTGTGCTTAGGAGTTAACTAAATATCATACCTTATCATATTCCTATAGAGACAAGGCACATTCATAGGATTGTGTATTCTCTTTACTTCAAGAAAGCAAGCTTTATTTATATGTTAAGTCATTCTACATAATATTCTTATAGTTATATAATGTGTCTATATAAATTATACCTTAAGTCTATCTATCATTTATAGTAATCGACCGACATATTACTTTTAAATCAACAGTTTTTTTATATTTTCTCCGGAATTAAGCGAAATAGTTACCTTTGGTAACTTCTACGTATTTTTTTTTAAATGGGCATATAATGGGGAACTCAATCCGACTTTCGCGCCTTGGGCCCCTGATAGCCAATATGCGCCGCTGCTTGGTATAGCAATTTTCCAAGTGATTAGATATTCTATTTATTAATATTATATTCTACACGTGGAAATAGAGAGTTCTCCGGAGACCAAAATCGAAATATTTTTAACTTGCAGTTACCAGTTCTTAACACAGCCTTAGTTGTCAATGAAGGATGCTTCTGCGTAAATTTCCCACTTGATCACATCTTAAAATCCTAAAGATTTTTGTTACGACAGAAATGAGATCAATCCTACTAAACTCATAATTAAGGGAAATTTAGTTAGTTTTTTATTTAAGTATTGTGATGTACTCCTCCTCCTACTACTCCAAACGCCGCAACGGAAAAATGTAGCCGTGATTATTAAATCCTTTTAGTAAAATATCCGAATATTTCAGCGAAGAGCTGCTCCCAAATCAAGCGAAAACTATCGGACTCTCGATTCACATCGAATCGAAAATGTTTCGATTCCTTCTGGATCAACGAGGGCACTGAAAGCATAAGATAAAGGAGGTTAATTTCGCATCGCCGGAACTTCTCTCTCCAGCACTACGGCCGACTGAGCGGAAGAGGGGTATTTCAACGAGAGAGCATTGGACACGGAAAGGGACGCATTTTGGGGGAGTAATCCCCGTACCCAAAAATCGTAGCTACTCCACGGGCGGGCGATTTAAGAAATTTAAGAGAAGGGCGAGAGTGCAAGGAGGGAATGAATATGTAGGAGGTGAGTGCATGGGATGTAAAGGTGCGGTGGTTGGAGGAGTGAATGCGTGAGTGCGCTATCGGGAGCATAGAATGCGAAAGGAGTCTCAGTGGGCGTGGCCTCCGTTGCCGAGCAACGTGTTCATGTAAACATGATCGACAGCCGCGCCAACGGAAAAATTAATGGCGAGAAATACGGCTGCGTAATAGACCCATAGATGCAACCAAGCCACGCCTCGACGTCTATCAATTCTTTACAGATAATATTCGATATACATATAAATAAAGAGTGGGAGCGCACAGTGGGCTAAAATCGGAAAAAGCCGGACAAAAGTCCGAAATTGCTTTTTTTCGAGATACAGACCTGAAACTTTGCATTTATATACAAATAATAATTGCTGATCATGAAGTGGTAAGTCATTTGCCATATATCCTATCCGTTACGTAGCTACCGAGATTCAAATGACTAAATTTCCAAAAACACGCCCGATTTAATTTTTCTTCGAAAATCTCATAAGTTACGTGGATGGTGGACTTGTGGAAGGATTTTAATGGATAAAAAACGTAATATTCTGGCAACATGGTACTTTCCCTATATTGTCTATAAATTTCGATGATCTTGGTCAACATTCATGCGGTATTACGTCACAAAATGGAGGACGCTTTTTCAGGAGAAATATGACAGAAAGTAGTGAATATCTTTTGTTTAAGAAAAATGGTCTCCTGGAAATTGCATCAAAGTATTGATTAAAGAGATTTTAAGAATATCCAGCTGAAATATTTCAAAAAAGTTTGCGACCACGAAAATGAACGCGATTTTTTTATTGCGCTGCACGACCCGGGTCCGCGCAGCTGGACCTGGTAGTAGTTTGGGCCTTAAATCTTCGAAATCGCCGTTTTTAAGCTAAGTATGTTATCACTGTTGTCCAGAAGTTCTATATTGAAGGTATAAAGAGGATATTTGATCGTGCGAATGGGTCAATGGATGCATTACTCTGGTAAATACGATTTGGTTACATTGATTACATAATGTACATTATTCGGCAATTTATAAATAAAAACCAACTACAATTCTAAGCTCGCTTTCATTATTTTTGGTGGAAATTAAGCTAGTTTTGATTTTTTTAAAATCATTGATTCTAAATTCTGAAACGGATAACATTTTTGGGAGAGTATGCTACCCTCTTACGCTCATAAATGTAAAATAATTCGTCTGACTCACATAAAGTAAAATACTTCGTGAATTTCACAAAATTATTTTTATTGATTTATTTCAATACAAATGTTTTTGTGGAATTCACCAAGTATTTTTCTTTATGTGTGTCATCATGGAGAAGTTCCACCAAGTAACTCCTGAGTACGTTAATTTTTAACTTAAACTGTTATCACCGAAAAGTTCATATACACTAAGCTTTCTTAGTACTGCTTCATACTCATTTTCTGTGCACTTATAGCATGGAGTGCAGTTATAATGATTCACGGACTCATTTTCTCAGTGCCCACTTCTTAAATGCCACCTATAATATCTTCTGTTTTCCGCAGTTATCCACCCACTTCTCTTCGGCTCTATTCCCCCACCCCTCCCCTGACCCCTTCACTTGTCTAATTGCTGAGAAATGGACACCTCCACTTCGATTCGAGCTGAGACTTCATCAGTGGCCACGAGCGTCTCAGTACCGAGTTCGACGCCCGGTCACAAGCGACCCGAGTCGTTGTGCCGCGTGTGCGGTGACAAGGCTTCTGGAAAACACTATGGAGTGCCAAGCTGCGACGGTTGCCGGGGATTCTTCAAGAGAAGCATTCGAAGGTACTGATACCTCATATTCAAAGGGAAGGAATTATTCTTACTGCTAAGTAAAGTCTCTAAGGTAATTGTAAAGGTATTATTGTCATAAATATTTCGACGGAATTACTTTTTCATAGACACGGCTCGACTCTAAACGTTTATTTTCAGTTTCGTGGCAAGACAGTACGAAAACCTCCTCTAATTTGATGATTTACATCCATAAATAAGCAAAATTTATATCGACATCGTTGCCCTTACGCGATCTTTCGGCGTGCTGGTCTAGGCAGGAAGGAAAACTCATAGATTCAATTACGTTCTCCGATAACCCACCGGACTACCTATGACCATGACTTTCTGTACATATCATTTAACCGAATTTCCAATCAATTTCAGTTTTTAGAGAACGATTAACGTTGATAATGGCATACAGTTAGAGTGCATGTAAGTACAGTAGTACCTTAAAATAAATGGTATATTTAAAAAATGATGAAATGGTCTACATCCATTATGTAGAAATCCACATTATAATGGATAATTTTGAGTTGTATATTTGTAAAATTTCCGCTGTAATGGTCATTTGAATTCTCAATTATGATGAGGAGCAACCGCACAGTTGAGGCAGAAACAGTGGATTTTATTACTGTAGGAATTATTATTATAAATACCTGAAAATTACTCATATGCATATCCTTTAACAGAAAATTAGTTTAGGGCCTCATTCGCAAGCATTTATGTCAATGCTTTGGTTTAAGATGGCATGTGGCCATCTGGATAATGGGAAAATTATAATAAAGATAAATTATAATACTTCCCAATTCAACACTCGATTAATTGCCAAATATCATACCAATAGTTTTCAAACTCTATGGGTATTTAAGTTCGTGATCTACCATTCCTACGGAGTAGGTAATAAACAAAATAATTTAGTAGAAGTAAAATCCGCAAAATAGTAGAGAGATAAATGTAACTTTATCCAAATACCTGTATTTAGAATTTTGCTGATTCTTTGGTTTGGATGTTTACGGATGAAACCATGGTTGGCACAGATTTCAAGGTCAGCATCAGGTCTATGTTTTAGTTCTGAATTGACTCATTCTCCCGATCAGGAATCTTGACTACGTTTGCAAGGAGAATGGGACGTGCATCGTGGATGTGACAAGGCGGAACCAGTGCCAGGCCTGCAGGTTCAAAAAGTGCATCGATGTGAATATGAAGAAGGACGGTAAGTTTTAAATTAGTTTGCAAAGAAGATTATATATCACTGTGTATAATTTCTGCTAATGTAAACAGTAAATATTCTACATATTGATTATGACGATGTACTGCTAATGAAAAGAAATACATGTTGAAGCGTCTGAGGAGGCCGAAACAATTTCTTCATGCTCAATCCCGATTAAAATAGCAATACATATATCAATAATTCGTTACTAGGTTGATATTTCAGCTTACAGACAAAATTCTAGAACTAACACAACTATTAAGAAAGTTATGTTTTGGAAAGTCCATTAAAATTTTTGTTAGAAAAACTCAAAAGTTTTATTGGTAAAATTATTGCGAAATTAGTTTTTCCACTGTCAAAAAATATTTATGTAAAAAAATTAATAAACCAGAGGCAAAGAGAGATGGTGCTATTTTGTTTCCATTTTGTTGTAGTACTTCCGAAACCCAAGCAGATATCATATCTACACATTGTGTGATTTAGTGAAATTGATAAAATATAGATAGATTCTTTTGAAAAAAAGTTCTCTCCACCAAAGTTGAACCTATCTCAGATTGTCTAAGATAATATCTGTTCCATTGTACATTACATAGTATATATTGTACATTATCCCTTCCCACGTATTGGAATTCCCGTATAACACTATTCTGGTGCACACAATCACACCTATGTAACAAGGAATAGAATGCCAAGAACGGTATACAAAAGATAGTCTTGAGATGTAAGGTATCAAAAGGTCGAAGAAGGAAGACAAAAAAGGAAGGAGATATCAAAACAAAATAACTACGTTTGTTTTGCACTCTCCTTTCCATTTCCATCAGAATATTCATTTTCATCATAATGCAGGGCCTACCTGACAATATATACGAACCGAGCATTGCTTGTGGCAGTAAAATTTTGGGGGCGAAGATTTTGATTTAAATTTTTCATTTGATTAAATTGAATTATCTCTCTAAACTAATCACAACATCGATTACGTGTACATGGTCGATCCAAGGACATCCAAAGTTCTTCAGGTATTCTCATGGAAAAATGTGTGACAGTATATTAATAAATGTAAATTAAACATACGAACGTCAAATACATGGTCGCTTTCAAATGGTGCTTTTTGCTTCCAAATCCATTACCACCCGGGTCCAACATCAGAGCAATAAAATCAACGAAGCTTAAAGGTAAATGGTATGAATTAACCGAAGTTTAATACCAAGCGAACTCGAAAGCGCATTGCTTCAATTTTTCGGGATGCCGAAGGAAAACCTAAATTATCAACACAGAATAAAGAAGTGCGATTAGGAGAGAATTTTGGAGATTTTGTAGATAAATTTTCAATCATCTTGGCCATTAAGTTGCTGACTGTAGTGAGTTGATGACACTGCTTTATTTCTTTGTGAGAAATTTGTTTGTGGAAGTCACTGAACGAATGCATTTATTATAAAAATTTTCAACGTTTTGAATGTTACATTTATAAGTATCGAAAGAAAGAACTGTCTCATTCAGCTGGGAGGAAACTCTGCTCGTGACCTGTCTGTCGCCAACGGATATTGATCCACCACTTGAGAAGTTCTTCCGATGGTTAAGATCTCTCGCCTTTTCGTTGATTTCACCTCCATAAAGCAAACCATCAGGGGCTCGGCCCCCTTGACATAAAAGCAAGAATGAATTCTTCCCCGTATCTCTGGCCTTCCTTCGTTAACGAATGTATAACAGACTGAAAGGAGCACTTGGGCTGCTGACAACTGCACACCCTCTCTCCGACACAGCGTCAAAACAGCTCCCCGCATTGTGACTCTTTCAGTTTCACGCGTCTCCATACACTTCGGATCTTCTTATCCTCTCACTATCTCTGACATAACGTCCCCATTTTCCATTCCTCTTCACAAACGGCTTTTTCCCGAAAGCAAACATCCCTTCCGCAAGGGAAACAAGGGTCGAATTCCTTCTATTGAACACTTCCATCTCCTATCTTCTCAGGATTTCGCGAATTTCTATTTGGTCGATTCCAGTTATTCAGCTCGCGTCGTTGATTTTCGAAATCCGTTTTATTAATTAAGAACGAGTATCGGATCCCTTAGCCCAGAGGTGGTCAACTTTTACGGTTCGTGCTTCAATTGTTTCATTTTTTATTCTAGATGCACCATTCTAACCATTATATTCCGCCATAAGCTACCATTAATGTGCTCTCTAGAATTCATCGGTAGGTTATATTATACGCAAGTATTTGTTTGTGTAAATGCAAAGCCGCGCCTAACCTACGTACCTGCCGCCAGGGTGCAAACATAATTTGCCGCCCCATAAATTAAATACCAACACCTGATTCCTTTCCTATTTTTCAGATAAAGATTATTTTTTAAGACTATGAAAAACCAGTGTTTTATGACTTCGTTTCCCAATTTACCTACATTGGTCACCAAACATCATTAACAATTAATTATCCATATACTGTATGCTGACACAGTAAATAGTCATTATGAGTTAATAGTTCACATTAGTTTCGAGTATCATTATCATCGTAATGCGGATAAATGAAAATGATATGTATGAAATCTATTTTTTGCTACTAAAAATGAACGTTTCTAATAAAAATCGTATTGCAACATAAATGATCAAATATTAAGGGAGTGGAGGAGAATAAGAAATGCAGTATAACATTTAAGTTGCATTCGTTCATCGCGGGATCTCATAACTGCGAGATCTCATAGGTCATATAGGATAACTGGGAAATTTATAACACAGGAAATGACAGGTAACGATGTTATAATAATAATAATGGTTGGCTAAGCTTCTGTTGCCGCTCTTAAGATGCCGCTGCCCGGGTTCAATGCACTCCTTGTACCCATAGGACGGCGCGGCTCTGTGAACATGTGAATTGTTTAAGATATTTATTTTTTCTCTGAGTTCAATGCACCACTTATAATCATGTAATGGGCATGTTCTGGCGGATATGCTATAGGTTGGACACCCCTGCCATAGCCTGTAGCTCTAGCAGCTTGCTTCAATATTTTTCCAAAATAAAAACGGAATCAATAGCAACCTATCTCACAATATTAGTAATTATTAACGGTCAATATCTTCCAGAGCTATCTTAACCAAAATAGCAATGGGTCCTCAATATATAATCAACTCCAGTCCGATAATTCACTTGCGGGAGCCGAATCTATTTCCAACCTATTTGTGCCTACAAACGTAGAAGTAGCCTTGAAGAGTTTTGAGAGTTTATTGCAACGAATCTCAAGAAGAGTGATATCGAGCTATCATAGTTTCCTCTAATTTTTTTCCATCTCTGGCGGTGAAACATTTCCGTGGATACCAAATTTACCGAGCAAAATTTCTGATTATCTCCATTTAAAGGTCGAAGTGAACTATGTAGTCCAGCCATCCAATTCACAATACGGTGCAAAAGTGGTCCGATTCACGGTTGTAGACCATGTGTTTAGCTGTCGAATCACATTAATTAAGTCTTAATTACGATAGTAAAACTTATAGACTCATTTTCACCCATTTTTTCTTAGTTTAACTTCTTAGCATCTGTAAAGTAAAGACGGCAATAATTGTAAGGAATACAGACCAATAAGCTTTCTTCCTGTCCTATCTAAAGCCCTCGAGAAGCTGGTTCACCGTCAAGTTTCCGAATTCCTCGATCAAAACTCCCTTCTCAACCCTTTGCAATCAGGCTTTCGTAAACTTCACTCCACCGCTACTGCGCTCGTAAAGATAAGTGAGGACATTCGTAAGTCTATGGATAGTAAAAAATTAACCGCGTTAGTACTTCTCGATTTCACTAAAGCATTCGACTCAATTGACGTAGACATAATGACGGCAAAACTTAGGATGCTGGGTTTCACTGACAACTCTGTCTCCTGGTTTTCTTCCTATCTTCACCATCGCCAACAGAAAGTAGTTTCCGACGAATTGGCGTCTGTATGGATTGAGATAGATCGCGGACTTCCTCAGGGCTCAATTTTGGGTCCCCTGCTTTTCACTATCTACATAAATGACTGTATCAAGGAACTGAAACATTGTAGTTACCATCTCTACGCCGACGATCTACAGATTTACTTGAATTCAAGTCCTTCAGAATTGCCTCAATCGCTGCGTAAAATTAATTGTGATCTACAGCTCATCAGTAACTGGAGCAAAGACAATTTTATCAACCTTAATCCAGTTAAATCTCAAGCCATCATGATCGGATATCCTAAACTACTTAACTCAGTAAATAAAGATAACCTACCAGCACTTAAACTGAATGGCAATGAGATCCTGTTCGTAAAATCGGTGAAAAATCTCGGCCTCTATATGAACGAAACACTCACATGGTCTGATCACGTCCTTCACATATGTAAAAACGTAAATTTCTCGCTTCACACTCTAAGGCGTGCAGGAAACTTCCTTTCCCCCTCCGTGAAATTACGACTTGTTAAATCCTTAGTCATGCCACACTTTGACTATTGTGATATAGTATACCAGGATCTATCAAGGGAACTTGCCATGAAGCTGCAACGAATGCAAAACACCGCGGTGAGGTTTATTTTCAACTTGAAAAAATATGATCACGTTTCCGAATACTACTCTAAGCTATCGTTACTTAAATTAGAATCGCGACGGAAGCTACATATCCTACTATCCACATATAAATTTCTGAACACGAAGTCTCCACAGTATATTTATACCTCATTTGTATCTCTAAATACCATTCACGACCGTAACACGAGAGGCTGTAAGAAACTCCTGATCCCCCAGCATAGAACTGAAATATTTCATAAATCTTTCGCAGTCACAGCTAGTAACCTTTGGAATTCACTTCCATCCGCTATGGAAAACTTACCATCCATATATACCTTTAAGCGTAAATGCCACAATCATCTATTAATCCAACAAAGCTGAACTCAAACGTTTTGACCGCATCCCAACTCTTTCAACACACTATGAATGCACCAAGTCTTGGCCCTCTCCCCACTCTGTTAGAAAATCTGTCTATTCTCTTTTCTTAAGATCTGTTCTGTCCGTCTGTTCTCCACCATTATTTATGTTATTTTATTAGTGTAATTTTGTATTTTATTTTTCTTCTTTTTAAAGCTAAATTGACATAACCAATGACGATATTGTAAATATCTATGTATAGTGATTTCCATGGCTTTTGTTATTTTTGGTAATCTGTAGCTTTTATTATTTATTCCTTTTTATAGATTCTTTTCATTTATTACTTTTATTGCTAAATTGACGTAACCAATGGTGATACTGTAAATATCTATGTATTGTGTTTTTCCCACTTCTTTTATTATCTTTGCAATGTTTCTTTTCTTGTATTTCTAATCGATCTCCTGTCCTCATCTTTTTTCTCCCCCTTCCTCTTCTTTTTTTTCTTTCTTTCATATCAATGTACATTTATCATGCTTTTTTTTATTCTTTTCAGTAAGGTTGCAGTCACTTTTCATTTTCTAATTTCCCCCTCTTCTTTAAAATTTTAGATGCTACTGTCTGTAGGTTTCGCAGGTTTTTCACGCCCCCCTTCCTGTGGGCGTTTTCCTGCAGGGTTCTATTTTTTCCTAAGTGCAATAACTTAGGTTTTTTTAACCCGCAAACACATCTCTTTGTTAATTTTCTTTTATTTTAACCCCATAAACTATTTCTTTTCATCTTTTATGACATAGGGTTAGATGTAAGAAGAGACTTACTAGTCTCAATCTCTCCCTGAAATAAAGTCGATTTATTATTATTATTATAAAGTACATACATTTCTCCGAAATGCACAAGCGTGCGAGAAATAACATGCTATTTTCTTGAAGACTGCTTTAGGGGATTTTTCGGCATTTTCATCGCTAATGGAGAATTGCTTTTGGTTTACGGCTCATCATATCATAAGTAATAACAATTGATTAAAATTAACTAGTGCCATGTCATTGAAAATAATATGCCAAAGAATGCTTCAATAAAATGAATTTTCACTCATTCCTCCAAATATCCTTAATTTATGCGGAGCTGCATTTCCATTTAAGCCAAAGAACTTTACTTTGTGAATAATATGCGGGAAACATCAAACTATTCGATTACACGGATCAAATCTTGTAGAAAGGGGGGTAGACCTAGCTTCCTGCCCAGAGTAACTTGGAGCATTTAAATTTATCTTTGTCCCTTTGACAGCGAGGCCCTGCTACTGCTCACTGCACCAAACTTAAAATCCGTCCCTGATTCATACCCAACATTTAACCTTTCTTTGTAATGAATTTGGTGTTGCTATAATACAGTTTACTTCAAGAAAAAAGGTGGAATGTAACAGTGCACTTTAATCGCGATAAGAAGAAAACTTTCCCAAGGGAAAACGGATTTGAATTAAGTCTGTAAGGATCGGGACTCGAACCCGGATCTCTATTTTCCGGGTGACAGCTCAAGCCAACGACGATGCTGTTTACAGTTAGTCAAAAGAACCACTAGACCTTGCCCACAAAGTCTCCCGAACGGCATGTCTAATTGTTCTGGCACGATAGCTCAATTGGCTAGAGCAGTCACCCGGAAAGTGGAAGATCCGGGTTCAAGTCTCGGTCCCGTCAGACTTCTTTCACGCCCGTTTCTCCTTAGGAAATTTTATTTCTGCAAACAAAATAAAAATTAGCTATTACAGAGCAACTCATTCAGGTGAAAATTCTCTATGATGACATGGTAAAGAAAACAACTCTTTGTGGTGGTGAGGTCTACGATAAACATTTTGAGGAGTTCACCTACTGTTTTTCTTTAAGATTACGTCTAAGCTATCGCAGCTTCGCAAAGAACGTAAACAATGACGGGTAAAATAGTGACTCTACTTGCAAAAACTGTCTTTCGGTTTCATTCCTAATTTCTCAGAGGAAAAACCTCCATTATTTCGCTATTTTCACTTTTGAAGCGTTTTAAAGTGCCTTCTGGTTGGTGAAATAAAATCCTCTCTGAAGATAGTGGCCCAATTCGTGTTGCAGCCGTCCAGCACGAGAGGGCTCCGCGGTCTGTGCACCCAAAGAGATCACCGTGCGCCGGATTGATGGGTAGCAGCGCACCCTGGACTCCGGGGATCGATCTTTTGCCCCCAACGGCATTCGCATTCTGCCCCTCCGCCGTCACCCTGTCGCACTACCTGGCTTCCAGAGGGCCCCACGCCCCTCCAAGGATGCACCCTTTTCCAAAGAATGGTCCTATCTACGCCTCCCCGTTCCTGCCCCCAGGCCTGCCTCTGCCTCCACCGCCCCCGCATCATCTCCATTTTCATTCCGCGTTCCCCCGCCCTGGGCAGTCGGCACCTATTCTTCCTGCCAGCGAGGAGGAGCAAGTAAGCAGCTCGGACACCGCACTCAAAGGTACGTTCGCTGTAGTTTTTCTCAGGAATAAGCGTCACGAGTAAAAAGTGAAACATTTATTCAAAAAGAAGCGGTCAAAAAATTGCTCTAAGCGAACACCGAGGGCGCGCGCTTTGGGATTGGGGGTTACAAAGGGTTTGAATACAGTCCGAAATACGATAATTATATTCGCATCCAGAATTTTCGATTTGGAGGTGGGGCGGCTGGAACTAAGGAATCGTAACCAACAGTGGCGCAGGAAGGAGGGTTTCAGGGTTAAACCATGCCACCAATAGGGTTAAAGTCTATAAGAAAGTAATATATATGATTCCACCTTATTTCGTGGAATGCCATTTAGTAAATGAGAAACTATGGATTTCGTATTTTCTACGCAATTTTATTAACTGACCGGTTTCGGCCTTCCAGCCGTCATCAGGTACAACCCATTGAAATACTGAGTGAGAGCCAGTATTTCCATGGGTTTCACCTGACGACCAACCCTACCCAACAATTAATTTGATAATTTAATTTTAAGTTAATAAAATTGTGAGGAAAATACGAAGTCCATTGCTTCTCATTTATTCAATAAGAAATATATCACAATCTAGTACCTCAATCTCGAAAGATCGATTACCTTGTCACATAACGGTATAAATCTTCTGATTTTCCATTCTGTTAATTCTTTTGAAGGGAATTTTTTTAACATCGGTTGTAAGATGTAGCGTGTACACCGGCCTCTATAAGGTAGGCATATGATCTGATTAATTCTCATCATTGGGAAGTATCGCCTACAACTTAATGTTATAAGCGACGAAATACATAATAATTAATATATACTAGTAGAAACTTTGGGGGGGCTTAAGCCCGTCATTCACCCCCAGGGTGCGCGCCTGTTCACAACCCACATTTGCTATAGTTCTTTGGCGATGTGATGCATTTTTATTGTCCCACAATATGTTTCACTTAGCCTAATGAACGTATGTCAAACTATTATTATATGATCATGCAACGATAGAAGAAATTGTACATTGTACATGGTAATCGCTGCTTGTTAACTATAGAGAAGATATTCTAACCCTCTCGAAATCATCTTTTCAACAGTCGCTCATAGTAACTAATCCTATTGCTAATCTTGCGTAGAAAAGCAACTAATAGAAATTAGCCGGAAGCTATTGCCAATGCTTAAACGTATTGTCACCAATCAAAAAATACGAAAAAATAAAATTTCATCGTGATAAATAACTTTCGAAATGAACATTTCGAAATGAGAACTATTAAAATCCATTATAGAAATGAAATTACTTGATCACAAAATATTTAACGTTGATACATTTGATGCTTCCGTAAAATCCGAAAAATTTAGCCAAAACAATTTCCTAGGTATGTATTTCTTAGTAATAAAAAGTTTTTTTTTTACCTTAACCTTACCAAACGGGTTTTTTTTTCATTTTTACTGCAATATTTCCAGAGATGACTCTGAACTGATCCTTGCGTCTTGTGTCTCAGAAAATCTAAATTCGTTTTTGTTCTCAATTGGGTCTAAAATTTTTCAGGGGCATCTGAAGAAGAACCGGGAGGTATAGCTGAAGGCAATGGTTGCCTATACCCAGTACCCTCCACTCCACACCTTCCACCAGAGGCCCCTCTCCTGCAGGAGCCAACCACGCAACTTGACGGCGTTTACGAATTGGCGGCCAAACTTCTCTTCCTATCAGTCAAATGGGCGAGGAGTATCCCATCTTTTCTGCAGGTAGAATCTTTCAAAGAAAACATTCTGTTTCCTTAAAAAGAAGATTCCGGCCAATGATTCTCATATTATTGCGGAGAAATTGGTCGTTAGACCGAAACAATTTTTCAAAAACTATGTTGGTGACGTTGCGTGAACAGATATCCTTCAGGGGAGAATAAGGATGATTTAAAAATCAAATTCCATAAAATGTAGACATCTCTCCAAATGTATAATTATGCTCATATAGTGATATGCTTCTACTTTTAGAGAAAATTGCAAATATTAATACGTCAGTAATAATATTCATATAAGATTATTACCAATAAGCACCAATACCGATTAGCGTACTAGCACTCCAACCCCAAGGTCGGGGTTCGATTCCCGTCTAATCGAATTTTTTCCAAGTAGGGAATGGTTGTGTGTGTTCATCTATTGTTACTGTTCACATCACTCCTGTAACTGTCCAATAATGAGAATGAGTATTCCAGTGAAAATGATGCGAGATCTGTTAGCATTAAGTGGTGGCAGATTACCAATTTGAAGAATCAAAGTTGCCCATTTAAACTTTCAGTTTTTCATTTTCATTCTCCTGTTCGAATTCAACTTCCTTTGAATTCGAACAGGAGAATGAAAAAGAGATGGATTTTTGTAAACGAATTTTAGACTGTATCGTCCACGAAAATCCCTGAAAATTTCTTAACTGCGCTTTCCAGAAGAATGGCTTTCTGGGAAGAAGTAAAATATGCGCTCCGAGGAGACTCGAAGTGAGAAAATTCCTCTATTCATTCTGTAAGGGATGCGAAAACTTCTTGAAGCTATTAAGTTAGGAAAGGGAATAAATCAATATTTACAGATGCGGTGGATTTGGTGTGGAGCTTACTGGAAGACTGTTCATTGCATTCTGATCATTTCTGGAGCAGCGTTTCCAAAAACGTGCTTATTTAAAATAAAACTCAAATAAACGTAAAAGGGTCCTAAAAATATTAAGTCGAACGAAAGAAACATCTTTCTGGCGTATTTTACGTATTTTATACCAATATTTGTTATAACTCATTCACAGTTACCATTTGCTGACCAAGCCATACTTCTGGAGGAAGCGTGGAGCGAGCTGTTTGTGCTCAGTGCAGCCCAGTGGTCTCTTCCTATAGACGAAGGTTAGTTAAATGGAAAGAATGCTTCTTCGGCTACTTTCTTACTCGATATCTATTCTTTTTCTTATGCTAAAAACCTTTACCACGTTAGAAAAATCCTTCTCGTATTGTAAGTGCCCATGAATGTTGTGAAAATATCTCAATATCAAATCTCAATATTATATATCCAAAGTAGATCCAGACTTTTAAACATATTTCATATAATGCATAAAATATACATTGTATTATTATTCTTATACTAGTGCATAGTTTTATTGAACAATATGAAATAAATTTCCTTTGTAAATTTCAATTTTGGTAAAAAATCCCCACGGTTTGTTCCTTTTCTCCCTCTGCAATTTTAAATAAATAATATTTGGATGTATCCTCGCTTCATTCATCGAATAAAGCAATATGTAGGTCCCTCTTTACAAATCCTGCTTATTAAGAAACACTTCAACTTGGGTCGTGCGTACCTGCGATTTTCATATCGTTATAGCAAATAATGGAATCACTACAAATCTAGAATGCGATGTTCTTACCAATGCTTTCAAATGGGCCTGGATTCCCCGTGTCTTCTTACGGGGAAAAGTTACGAGCTGAGATTCAACAATTGCCTTGTTAGTCAAGGAGAAGGATTGTTTATAACCAAAAAGTTCAGCAAATTTTTCGTATTTACTGTCCTAATTCTGGCAACTTCTAAATAATATGCAATAAACATGCATAATAAATAATCTAAAACGAATTTATACTACCAAAATGAGCATATTTATTCAACTTTCCCTCCTTTGGTGCTTGTCTCGGTTTCGTAAGTTTTCGTAGCATTATTTCTATTCTATTTTTGCAAAAGACCAAAAGGCTGAAATCGATCAATATGTGCTTTGTATGCATTTTTTATGGAAGGATATTAAGTCAACTGGAGTCGAACTAAGGATAACTTTGCTAAAACGTTCTCGATATGTAATAGTCCATTGGTCCTCCAATGAATCCCTTAATATCATATTTCTGTCTAATCGGGAAGAGCGAGAAATTAATTTTTTTAAATATCTTCAATCCATTTCTTATGAAGAGTAACTGAAATCGGATGAATAAATAAATATATACACGAAGATTATTATAAGACTAGAGAACTCCTCCCTCAAAAATAATGGAGTTTTAATTTACATTGATTATGAAGGTATAATAATAAAATCCAGAATGTATTAGTATTATTGAGCTTTATAAATATGTCGTATTAGAATTTAAACCAAAACCTGTAATTGGAATTCCTAAAAGATAGTTTAATAACATTTATTTGGGTAATATGAATCACGTGAGAACGAAGTAATGAACTTTCTTCTTACTCCTATTTTTTCTAAATAGCCATTCGTCTCCTAACATCTTTCTCTTCCCTCTGTGGAGAATTGCCACAATAAATCAAAGAGCGTTACTCAGATGCTTCAGGACGCAAGATGGGAATCTTTAGAATTTAAAAGATTTCAACAGAGGATTAATTAAGTGGATAAATTTAGAGAAAAAAAGAAATCAAAGATTTAAATTTAGGGAAATCACTTTCAGAGATGATGTAGCCGATATAATGCGTCCACCATGTCACATAGGTCGTTCCGATACTGTGAGAAAGATCAAAGACATAGATGCTAAAGCGAATCGATTCAAGAACTCATCTTTTCCGGAAACGATACGCGAAAGTAATTGATTAGGGAAAGAGTCATCGTGTTTGCATCCCCTGCCACACGCCGAAAGGAGGCTCGCAGGATACTTACATAAACATAGAGAGGAAAATATGTTAAAGATGTTAAAAATGTTAAAGGACAACGTTCGACGGAGTCAGAAGTTTTGAATTCAAAGTCCTTTCAACCAATGACCCACCTAGATATTTAAAATTTTTCTTTCTTTAACTTAAGATATTTTATAAATGATACACTGATTCTACAGAGTAAGGAATCACAATTATCACATGAAATTTCTCCACTACGAATCCATCGCTGAAAATCATCAAAGGAAGTAGTATGTAATTATGTATGCCGTCAATATTTTCTTCATTGAACATGAAGACGTGTTTGCACCCCCTGACACACGCCGCAAGGAGGCTTGCAGGGTACTTACAAAGATATAGACTCATCTACATATGTACCCTACAATCAGCCTTTCGGTATGAGGGGGGGGGGGATCTTTGCACTGATATATCTTAATGGCGGTTCGGTGTCACTTGGTCGAAGGACAACTGGTCGATGGGACAACCCGTCGCTGGACATTTCGTCGCTGAGACATTTGGTGGAAGGACAACTCGTCGACGGAAGGGAATGTTGTTATTTATGATAAAGTTTTCGGTGCATTAGTATCGTGATGGTGTAATATTCATTGTAATAACTCGGAGTATTGCAAGGAAATGGGTTAGATGACTTGGCACGATAAAGTCGTGCATCTCGGAAAATTCCCAAGGAGAAACGGACATGAAAAAAGTCTGACGGAACCGGGATGTCCCGGTTCCGTCGGAGTATTGGGTGACCCAACCCAACCCAACCAAACCCAACCCAACTCAACTGCACGTACCAATACTCCGAGTTATTACAAGGAATATTACACCATAACGATACTAACGCATCGAAAACTTTATCATAAATAACAGCATTCCCTTCCGTCGACGAGTTGTCCTTCCACCAAATGTCTCAGCGACGAAATGTCTAGCGACGACTTGTCCTTCGACCAAATGTCTCAGCGACGAATTGTCCTTCCACCAAATGTCTCAGCGACGAAATGTCCAGCGACGGGTTGTCCCATCGACCAGTTATCCTTCGACCAACTGCCCCGGAACCCTTAATGGCTTATCACATCCTTGATCGTGACAATGTAACATAAAATTGCTCATGAGCGAAAATATTGCCATTGAGAAGCACTTGGACATGGTCCTAACTTTTCATCTGCGAAATGTTAATTATAACAGGAAATATTCGAACCGTGTATGTGATGGGTGATATTATTTATAGCCATCAGCGGTTTTCCCTTGATACTTGATGTTGGCATTCATGGGCTTAAATTCCCCGTGTAATCTTACGGAAAATACATAATACATAAAATAATACATACATTTTCAAATGAAATGAAGTCGTCAAACAGTAAAACAAACTGCATTTCAAACGAAAGTTTTCTCGAATTGTCTAGAGTAGAGTCCAAGATACTTCTGGTAAAAAATATCGATGTTAACATCCTATTGGCTCTCTAATTCATTATCAAATTGTACATTTTTATCTTATGTGAAGGAGGGTGAAATTAATGTCCGTAAACTGCTTCAATGCATTTCTTATAGAGAGTTACTGACATCGGATAACTATATAAATTTAGATATATATATATAATTATGTATACAATGTTGATTACTATATTAGATAAGGTGACGAAGGTACGCGAAATCACGGCCCAAGATTGTAGCAACAGCATGTACTCGTCAGGTCGCAATTTTTCCTATAATCTGTTGGTACATTTTTTAACCTTTCCCTTACAAGACTCATTTAACAGGAACTAAGATGAAATTTGAAGTATGTAACTTCTTACGTTTATTTTCAATTCATCTATTTTCCACTCGCTACCTCAGAAGCAGCTACAGCTGAATGTTATGAACATTGAAAAAATCCAGAAAACTGACTATTAGTAATGTATTCCTATTTTTGTGTTAATTATGTGTAATATATATTAAATTTGTGTATCTCTATACAATTGACATGTAGGTAGTGAGTATATCTGTTTGTATCATATATTAATAGTGTAAATATCACGTAATTATGTAAGCACATGACTGCCACAAGGCAAACAGCCTAACTACAGTTTAGCTATAATAATATGCTTCTTTCTCAGCATAAAAAAATATTGATATTCCTAAAAATCCGATAATTTTCCTTTTGTGTTAAAGGACTTGGTACAATTATTTGCTGCAAGACCCTCATTTTAGTTCTACAATGACATCTTGACATTTAAATCCGCAATTCTCGTTTACCTCATCACATTTAAAGAATAGATATCGGAAACATTGATGATGGAAAATTGTTCATCCACAGCAACTCTAGTGGCAGGAGCGACAGCCTCTGCTGCACGCCATAGCATTCTTTCTCACGACGCTCGCAGATTGCGGGAGACTGTGACGAGATTCAACAGTCTCCGAGTGGACCACACGGAGTACGCTTGCCTCAAGGCGCTGGTTCTCTTCAAACCAGGTAAGGTGACCATTGCCCAATGCCTTTGCGCTTAAGCATTTTTCCACGCATCATTTTTATTTGTTACTCTCTTAGTCTCAGATTTTGGCCCAACAATCTTGGCTTCGAAATCAAAGACATTCCGACTACCTGTAAACTTTCTTTCCTTTCCTTTTTACTCTATTAGTGGTAGTGGTATTTTTTAAAAAGTGTTTCGAAATGCTTAGGCCATTTCGCACGTAGGCTCCTACCGGGAATAGAACCCGGGAGCTCTTTCACTAAAGACGAACGCGTTGCCCACTTGACTATCCGGCTTTTACCCTATTTTTGTTATTGAATTTTATTTGTTGTTGAGTTTGACATTAAAGTAAATAAAAAGACTGTGTGTACTGAATCCGTTAATCATTTATTTTATATAACATAACATCGTGAAACGGATTACCACTAAAAAATAAGATCTGATTAGTGCATACTATTTTCATATAACAATAATTTCAAATTAATTCTTTGCGTACGGGCGACACGCTGCCAAAATATAGGCATTTTTCTTAATAAAGAGGATAAATTTCCTTTTCGGAGGGGAAATTATGCATTTCTTCTATTGTGTACCATTGCAAAGCATCTTACTTTATTCCGCGTAGAAAAAATCTATAGGTGAAGAATAAGATATGAAATATTTCCTTGTGATTATAAATTGGCGTGAAAAATGTTAGGGTTAATTTCCAAGCCCTTATTTAAGTATCTTTACATAAATTACTTTATTTAAGTTCGAAACCATTGGTAGCAAAGATAAAAGTATATTTTTAGAAAAGTATAAGTTATATTTATTATTTCACTATAGAACCGTTTCCCAACCGGTGGGACGCATCCCACACATGGAACTTATAATTCGGCGGGAATCGAGCGGGTTGATGTCGTGGTATTTTATTCGTTTTACTTCTTATTTTTCTAATATTTCTCTTCATTGCAAGTAAATATTCCAACAGTTTCAAAGCTATTTACCAGCAAACTATCAATTTTTAAGATATTAAATTACGCCAATCAGTAAAAGGAAGTCTTGGCATATTGGTGGGACCGGGTTGTTTCGAGGACGCAGAAAGTGGGACTTGAGATCATTAAAGTCGGGAAACAATGATGTAGAAGATAATGTTGATCGCGGGTTCCCGGATAGTCTAGTGAGATGTGCGTCCGCCTTTGGTGAAAGTGGTTCTAATCCTGGTGTTAGCCTTTATGTGGGATATGACCTCAGGTTCTGTTGAAGCTTTTGTATGACAAATACTACTACTAATAATTTTGGTCGCATGAGGGATGGAAAAGTATAGGCGGGGGAATGAGGTCAGTTAAACTGGTATTATTATTGGAAAACGATTTCGCTTTCCTAGAATTTGAAATTAATAGAAAGCCAGCCATTTGAATAAATAGGCCCGTTGTTATAATGTATACTTAAAATGAACTTTCACTAATCTTCACTTTAGGGCCTGATATTACAACGTTTTGTAAGAGTAAAGATTAATCACCATGCTGATTCATCATATGTCATGGAGATTAACTATAATCTTCACTTTAACAAAATATTACAATTCAAGCCCTAAAGAGAACACAAGTTAAAATCCATTTAAGTATACATTATAATACCTAGCCTTAGACTAATAGAATGACTGGCTCCTTCTTTAAACCTCACCTAAGGAGAGGCCTGCCGAATCTGATCTCTTTTCAGAATAAAAGCGCATAAATGGCAAATATACCATTTTACCAAAGGCCATTAACTTCGGATTCATAGTCTCCCATGATTCCATTAACATTTTCTTCCATTGATACGTAAGTTCACTAATATCTCTGCTTCTTCTTGTTGGCCCCATATCTTTAATGTGGGGGGGGGGGGGGCGTGGTGACTTGCCATCCGTGTTGGATTCTCTTTATCCTTCTTCTCTTTACTTGATGTGGCCCATGTCGTAGAATGCTAACTCATTCTGCGACGTTTGGAGGCGGGCCAGAGCACCTTGTCGATGGAGGCAACAAGCCTTTTGTAGGAGTCCCTGGGACGTGGTTCATTGCGGAACTGATCCGCTACTATCTTGAACTTGGAGCGCCTGGCCGAGGTAAAGAACTCCTTTGCTCTTCTTCTTAAGTATTCGGCCAGCTCCTCCGTTTTGGTCTCTGCTCGGATGGAGGCGCTGCGGGTGTAGGTAAATGGTGGAATCCCCAGGCAGTTCCGCAGCGCCCTGTTCTGCTCCACTTCGATGGCCTTCATTCTTGAGTTGGCAGCCGAGCTCCACAGGGGTCCTCCGTAGGCTGCTATAGGCCTGATGCAGGACTTGTACACCATCAGTTTCTTCCTTAGGGGAATTCGGCTATTAGTGAAAAGGGGACGCAGCCTTCTGTTTGTTCCCCTCATCATAAGTTTCACATATGCTGTGTAGTGTTTCCATGTCAGCCCTGCATCAAGCCGTAGCCCAAGATATGTTGCCTCCTGGCTCCAGTGTATTACATGGCCATCTAGCTCCATCCTGCAGCCTCGGCTTAGCTCACTTATACGGTTGGAAGAGAAGCGCTTTCGTTTTCTCCCGATTCAGGTTGATTCTCCATTTTTTTTAATAGCTTTCCATCTACCGCCCTTTGGAGGTATCGGACGGCTTCCTCCTTGTTAATGGAGGAGGCGAACATGGCGAGGTCGTCTGCATAGAGGCCTATCTCCACATGTCTCCCAAAGTCTCTTGGTATGTCGTGCGTGAAGAGGTTGAAAAGCAAGGGGCCAAGGACCAAGCCTTGAGGTACCCCGGCGTAAATGGGTCTTGGAGGGGAGACCCCTGTCCCCCATATGACTGAGAATGTGCGTCCAACTAAGAAGGACTTAACCATTTTCACGCACGCAATGGGGAAGTTGGTATTCATCATTTTGTGGAGGAGTCCTCTATGTCAGACCTTGTCGAAAGCAGCTTGTATGTCAAAAGAGGCGGCCGCCTTCACCAATATATTTTAATAACAGCGTATATCTGTTGCCTAGAGGTATGTGCATGGGTGTAATCATAAGATGCTTTTTTTGGAACAGATACGAGAGGCCTCCGGAATGCTAAGGAGGTGGAATCCCTTCAGGAGCAGACGCACATTATGCTGTTGGAGTACTGCAATGGGATACACGAAGCGGGTGCATCGCAACCAACAGGACAGTCGGTTCGCCTGGGACGGCTCTTGCTCTTACTGCCATCTGTCGGATCAGTGAGCAGGAGGAGTTTGGAGGAGCTGTTCTTCCGGAAGACGGTGGGGGACGTGCCCATAGAACGACTCCTCGGAGACATGTTTCAATCCAGTTGATTCTGTGATGGTTTCATCGCATAACTGCTACGAATCTTGCGTGAACCGATTTTCCACAGTTGGACATGGATTTTTATTTTAATTACTGTCCTCCAACAAATATTTCGCAAATGAAAGGAAAGTATGGGCTTACGATGTCTCGATAAAGGATTCGGGGCAGAAAGTGCAAAATAATCAAACATTCAACTCCCATCCCAGTATGAATTTCAATAGAAGACTTCGCAATACCGTAAGAAATAATTTTTTATTATTTTCATATCCTGCCTATAGTATGCTCTCCAATTGAAAAGGCACCAGAGGCGGTCCCTCAGTCCACCCATTCCTTGTACACAATCGTTATTACGGGTAAGGTTTGCCTTTCTCCATGGAAACGAAATCCTCTTAACAGTCGCTTTAGTGTCAGAATTGTCAATTCATAATACTAATTTACTTTCCATTCATTACATTCTTGAATTCTCTTTATAAAAACAGACATCCATCACTTTTAACCTCTTTTGTTTAGGTTTACTTCTCCATCTTCTCAAAATCTAATATCGTGTATCTTATTCGGATCATTGTCAGAAACAATTTTCTTCGAGCAGATTAGAAATCCATTTGAACATAGTTAATTGTTTCTTCGTTAGAGTGTTTACTCCCTTTATAAACTTTACCCTCTTAACTCGTTCATAAAAGAGAGCGCGGAAAAACTATCCCCAACGGGGAAATTTTACCACCCCTACAAGACAATGAGGTTAGACCGATTTAGACCGTGCTAGTTGAGATTAAAATGGGTGAATAGCTGGGACTGGCGATAGACAAACAGTCACCTTCCTTTCTACTCCTTTATCATCTTGCCGTGCGACACTCATAACATGGTGTACAGACACTGAATCAGGAATGCTTCCCTTTACAAAATTTTTCACCGAAACTGAAGACTGCACGATTCAAAATGCAAGAAGCGACAAACGTAACGCATACAAGGAATACGTACGGGAAAGAAATACCTTAATTCATCGAATCAAGACTGGTCCAACGGTAGGAAATATATCCCGGACGTTTATTCGAGAAGCGAGTGATACGTCTTCTACGAGTGGGTTCCGTTTCGCAAGGTTTTAGGAAATCTCTTTAAGGCCCTCTGATTTGGCATGGTTTTCTAAGGAGAACCAACAGATAAAACGCTTACGTCCCGTAAGTTACAATAAGGATCGATACAGAGAACGGAACATTCCTGAATATGTTGTTGCGTTACTGCGTGATGACGCTATGAAGATAATGTCAAAAATTGAAAGAACAAGGAAATCTGCTGCTCAAATTTAGACGATGGGACATATTGAAATGAAGACGGAATCGAAGAATGCATTTATGTGAGCGTAGTCCGAGAAAACTGCAGCTTCAAGTAAGTTGCACTGTTGGCTGACAGGATATAGTGATTGTAGTTCGAAATGCCTAAACGATTAAGGGAAGACAATATTGATCAATCTAAGTGTTGTTTTGTAAAGCGATTTTCAAAAATATTCTTTGTAAAGTGGTTGCATTTAAAGGTCAAAATTGTTATTAAATGACCGTGTATCAGTTTCTCTATAGAGCTACAGTAGAGTAGTTCTACAATACTCACAAAAATTGTAATTATTTTCTTTTGTAACTGCTAATTAAATGTTACTATAACTATTTTACCCTATCTTCGTCATTACTTTGTTAAGAACCAATATGGTAGAAAAAATGGACGAAAACAACTGATAATCAATATTTGATTCAATAATTTACTTAAACCACATGACATGGTTTAAAGCCAACTTAAGCTTAAACAGAAATTTGATATTAAATTACCAAGCATCTTGGTTCAGTAGCCGATTAATTGAAATTACGAAGTATAAGTGCAGTGAATGAAATTATCACGTTAGCACGCTGTCACTCCAGTCCCAAGGTCCCGGGTTCGAATCCCGTCGTCGGATTTTACCGGTTGAGGAATGGTCGTGTGTTCGTCCTTCGTTATTGTTGATTAATTATTAAAATGAATGCAATTGGGATTAACTTCCTTTTTCCATCATAGAAGTTATTATTATTATCTTTTTCCAATGTTTCAGCTGAAGTTTGTAGTGATTGGTCGACCAGGATCGGCTCAACACACCAATCAATTATTTCATTTTTTTTATAGAAACTTTCAGTAAGGAGCAGATCATTACTGCATATGTATGTAAACTACGTTAACATTATATATTCGTGGAGGCTACCTCCTGAAATGCCAATAAGGTTTTGCAGAAGGCATCGTTATCCTCAATCAACTTGGATAAATAGATTATAAAGAAATTACACAAAATATAACCAGAATTCACGAGTGAAAGTTCACTGGCGACAGCGACAAACATATAATTCCCTCTAGAGATTAGGTAGCAATTATTACTCACTCTGAACAAACATGAAAATGAGTAATGAAATGTCAATATTGGTACACATTGAATGTTCTCATCCAGCAATGTATCTCATGGATGTTGAGGGCATCAGTGAGCGCAAATTTACCCACTTAATTCATTCATTTAAATGTCTTTAATTGGGTAGAAACGATGAGATTGAAATTCCGGAAAGGAACACCCTATAAACCAATTGCAGATTAAAATGTTATTTACTTCGTCTACAAGTCCGATGTTAAAGGTGAGTAATGATTAATAGTAGAAATGGAACAGAGTTATTCAATTAACCTGCCAAAGATATTTTCAGATTATTGCAATTTAAGCACATACACAGTAAAAAGATTACATAAGGTAAGAAAGCTACAGGTATTTTTAAAACTTATAATCTCAGATTCAGTCGCTAACCTTACATAATTTTAAAATATTAATCAGATCATGGGTGCTTTGTCTGTTAGACAAACTGCTCAAATCGTTCATTCTTAAGATCACTCTTGAATTTCGGTTTTGAGACTGTGCTCTCCACATTACTTCTTTTCCTCCAATACTTATTTGAAAAAAATCTCCAGAAACCTGTAATTTGCAATCAAATTGTTGGGCAATTCAAACTGGCGGGAGTTAGGGTTCTCTGTAGCTGCGTTTCTCATAGTAGAAGCTACAGAATTCCATCAACACTTTCACTCAACGTTTGAAGAAGCAAGTTACTTCTTGCAATCTACAACTTGGCTTCGATTGAAATCAATTGAAAGCAGTCCGGAATACTTTTATGAGATTATTTGGTATTTTTCTATATAAAAGCAGATCAAATAGTGTGAGCTTATAGCAAAGGGTCATTTAATTCTCAGCCAGCCAGACTCAATTTTAGGTTCTAAGTAATGATTCAAACTCCAAGTACTGATTCTTTTGTTTTAAGAATAAAAAAATATAACTTCTTAAAACAATATCAGTGAGATCTACTGATTCTGCTTTAAAATTTAAGAACAGTTACTGACTGCTGTTTGCACATATACAAACTTTGATGATTTCAGATCATTCCATTTTAAGTGGATATTTATCATGTAACTTTTTTCGATCAATTTCATTTAATACATCCTTTAATTAAGTTAGTTTGAACTGTTAGAAAAAGGAAAATGTTCAGAACACCCTCTTTTAAGAAGAGAAGTCAAATTCTAATCTCAAGCAGCTTAAATTCATTAGTTAACACTCAATTTTCATGTAGACCAATCACAAATCTCATATGCTTGCATGCACTCATAATTACTTTAAACAAAAAACAATTATAATTTTGCCATCATACATCTCAAATACTACGATTTTCCAGTAATGTTCACCACTATTTTGATATAATGTTATATTTTTAAAACAACACATTAAAGTAATGTCTAATTGAATTAAAAGTCTTGTGTTCATGTCATTCAAATACCTATCAAAAAGGTTATTTTCCATAATTAACTCAACTTCAGTACTTTGTATTAACTGAAGGCTACCTTCCCCAAAAAATCAAAGATCTCAATTTAAAAGCATCAACTGATATCTTTAGAGAAATAAATTTACATCAATCTAGAGCAATACAACGATCAAGATGGTTATCAGCATTTTCCTAGATGCAGCCAATTCAGATACTAGGTTTGACCAAAATATTTTTACTCAAAATTCAATGCTTCAAAACGAAAAGAAATTGAAAGGTAAATAAGGATTAATTTATGTAAAAGTTTTTTTTTCTGCAGTTTCTCTGTAACAATAGACCCACATTTGCTTTGGATACATCAAATTTAACATCCCCACCAGCATCTCCAAATAAACACTTTAAAAACAAACTTGAAATACCTCAAACCAGCTTGCAAGACAGCCACTTAATTCAAAGTATAAAATATCATGTGCAAGGATCCATATAATTTTAAAAGGAATCAAAGGGTGGAGGGAAAAAATCAATAAAATGTACATTAGAAATATTTAACTAGAATAATTTAATTTCATGGTAGAAAAAGGAGAATGCATGCTTTGGACCATAATCATTATAAGCACTTTTTTACAAAAGAAAGTGAGAAAGTCGCTATGTGCTAAATAGTTATATTTTAAAGGTCAAATTTAATTTTCTTCCTAAAGACCTGGGCTAAGTACTCTGAGCAGAGGGGGGAAAAGCAGCAATGACAAAACTGTCAACAATAACGATTCAGTAATTGCAGAATTTTGTTATATTGAAGGGTTAGAAAACAAATTAGCCCCTAGTGATGCTTTTGTAAGCCTGTCCGCACCTCAGTTAAGCCTGCAAAAGAAATTGAACCAGACTTGCCCAACAGTGAAATACCTGAAATTAATACACTTCCAAATTAATGATTATTTCTGATACAATTAAATGATGTGTCCACAGCAATTGAAACAACAGAAAATTACTCTGTAGTTAACTGAAATTTCTCAAAATTGAACTTTAAAATATTATGCCATCAGCATTAAGAAAAAAATCTTCCAAGAGTGTGGCAGGCTTAAGAGGGTGGGAGCATTGGGAGGTAGTTTTTGCATGGTAGGTAAAGAACCACACAGCTTGATTATATCAAAAAGGATCCAAAAAGTTAAAGGATTTTTTTAATAGCAAAAAATTTGAGGTAGCAAGTGCAGGTGTGTGTGTTCTTGTCACAGATTCAGAAGGGAAAAAACAAAAGAAGGATGAAATATCACTCACTCATTCTCTTTTGTAGCCATGCGCACTATGGCGCACAATCACACACACTCACACACAAAGAATATCTCACTGTAAACAAATAGCGCTATGAAAGCAACAGAAAAATGCTCCACCCATTTTCAACAGCATGCTAATTCTTTTTTCTTTTAAGAGGGTAATAAATCATCAGTGTGCACAGTGTGGGAAGTTGATGTGGCATGGTTTATTCATTAATTCCACCAAAACAAATAACATGCAGATTATTCACACTCAACTCTCCTAGATTGCTGCATTATCTTGACATGGAAAGGAAGTATCTGAAAGAGCTGCGACATTACCACGGAATATCCCAAATTGGGATGTGAAGAAACTCAACCACTCTTTGTTGCAAAAAAAATAGACAACTGTTTTTTTTAAAACTAATCTTTTTGTCAAAGGAACATTTCCAGATAACATCGATTCATTGAAAATGCTAACCAAGCATACCACGGCCAACAACCACAACTGCGCACAATTAACATTTGTGAAAACACTCAAGACGCAAAGCACACACTGCTTCAAATTATATCAATACAACTAGAAGTGATTACCCAAACCTGCCTCACATTCTGTACAAGAATTTATTTCACCGATATATGCAAGGGGACAGCAGAGAGAGATAGAAAGGATGCCAGAAACCAGATAAAACACATGGCTATGAATGGCACAAAAATATGCCGTATTGTGGTGCCGCCGTGCGCCTTTCTACTCTCAACTGAGCAGCCCCTTTACAATTTCAGATTTGTGTCAACCCACAGCCATGCCAAGGTACACCAATTAACAGTTTTGAGCAGGCTTTCGGTCACATACAAAGTTGTAAAATTGGCAGGTTGGAATATACTTTTTATTTGTACATCAATGTGTAAAGGAAACAGATTATCTTGCAAATAAAAATCGAAATTTGATGACCATCAGCAATATTTAGACGACTGATATAAAATCTAGAAAATAACCAAGGCATGTTACAATAGAGAAAAAAATCTTTTACACAGCTACTCCAATTGCAGAATAGTTGCTCATACAAAGCTCTTCCTTTCAGTTATGATTCACCTAATATAGTACCATCAATACAACTGTCAGCCATTTTGTTCTGTATATGTAGGGAGGGGATTTAAATGGTTAGTATCATAACAGTTTTCAAAAGTATACTTTAGAAAATGGATATTTTCTTTTGTATCAAGTACCTACCCTGGTCAAAGAATTTCATTCAAAAGCTGCTCAATTCATAAGAAATTTTACAATGGATAAATTTTACTCTTGAAATTAAAACCAAAGCCCTTGTCTGGGCCACCAAAATAACGAAGACTTGTGTTGAACAAAGCCTTTTTTTATTTTTAAACCAACTTCTCTCACCAGTTATTATGGTCACCGTGACAAGATGATCTCCAAATAACAAGGTTTTTTTTAATTTGGCATTCCTCTTTGACCACTATTCAAATCTCACTAATTCTGAGGAAAAATTTATTTTATTTATATTTACCTGAGAATAATTTGTACAAGTTTGTACCTGTTATGACACCAATAACCATGCTCTGCAATTAATATTATCAAACTTTTGAGTGAGTGTATATAAAAGTCGGTGTGTGAAATGAGTTTCACTTGGCCATTTAATCTGTACATCTTTCCACCAGCCTATAGTGAACAAATAATTTTCTATATAATACTCAGAAGTTGATCCAGAACACAGATTTGCATGCACTGATCATCTAATCAACCAACAATCATTATTTGGCAATTGATAAATGACACCAGTAACAATGAAGAATGAACAAAAATGAACTGGCACGTTGACCGTAAGGAATACAAATAAACCCATATTTGAAAAGTAATTAACATAGATATGATGACAAAATTAAAAACTGACAAGAAACAGCAGTAGCACACGGAGCATAGCACTTTATCAGCACTGGTTTCTTTATGAGATGATAATAGAATGGGGAGCGAAGAAAAACTGTAGTGACGCCAACACGCAACCCATAACATCCACCCAAGAGGTATTCACCGAAACACTTGTGCATTTCAGTAATCAACTAGTGTATGTTATAGTGTGTCCTTACTGCTCCTTCACTGAATCAACTATTTTATCATTATATAAAGATGATAGCCTCTGAACCTGCGTAAATTATGCGCTCTCTTTTAAAATCTTTAACACTGTCACATTCTCCTGAGTGACGCAACCAATTTACTTCACAGGCCATTAAAACAAAACAAGAACCGCAATCTTAAATATTTATTTCTCGAGTTGATACGCACATTCTTTCTTAATAAAAGAAGCTATCTTTATTTCATGTGGCTATTTAGGCATACATATATTTCATTTGTATCATTTGACCATATTTTGTTTTTATGAAGATTTTTTACAAGTTTTCTGCTATTTTATCTATTTGTCTTCCCCATCTGTCAAACTTCTTCAGTTATCTATCTCTCAACACAAGAAGAACAACAAGTATTTTATGAGGTAGTGGGTTTGCGTGGGTGGGAAATCAAGTATTTACCCGCATGCTGCCTTAGCAATGGCTTTTTGCAGTGCTTGAGGCAAAGTGACCTACGCAAATCATTTGGACAGGGAATTTCATGGGGAGAATTTGGGGGAAGGAATAGGGGGAGGGAAGGTGGGTGTAGTGCCCAGGGTGGCCACTCGCCCCATGGCACCCCACCTTCCCTCCTTGGTGCCACCCAAGAGCATTATGCACTATGCTGCACAAAACTGTACACTATGTAAAGAGTCCATACATAATATATTTATCCGGGAGTGTCACGAGGGCTGTTCTAATATGAATGCATGAACAATGGTCATTTAGTATGCATTTAAAAATCATAAACTTGCCCCTCAAACAGAAGTCACCCAATTTTAAGAACCTATTCCCTGAAGATATGAATATGGCTTGAGGGACTAAAATGCTTATACACAGTATATAAACTACTCTTTCTCTTAAGGCTTCCGTTAATTTGTGAGACCTAATTAACACCTGTTCATGGACCAGAACCTGGCTCAACCAAATGAGAACAACTTTTGCTAGGCTAGGTAACAGTGATTGGTCGACAAGCATTTGGATGGAGAATGAGCAGCTATTAACAGCCGATACAACATCTGAGAAAATCACTTTATTCGTGGCTCACAAATGATTCTTGATTGGCTTTGAAGTAGTATTTTTAACTGGTAGTGATTTCTGGATGGCTGTACTTCACCTAATCATTTACCATTGGCTCAATGACCAGGAGTTTCAGCTGGGAAAAAGCAGATATCAAATGGGAGGCGAAAGGGTTATTTACTTCAGGTCTTTTCTCAAAAATGCCAAAAGAAAAGGCATGGCACGTGACGTGGCATACAAAATATCCTGAGGTCCGTTGAAAAATGAATCCTGAGTCAAACCAACAAAAATACGTCATATAACATCTCTTACCAGAGAAAAGTGTGTAAACATACAATATATTATCATTCTGTGGACAAATAGAGGATAAGATGCGCCTTCATCCCCCATTTTTAAGATGCGGTTTCCCAGTCATTCCTCCAAAATCCAAGCATGTACTCAGTGTTATTGTGATCATGTTGCACCAGTGAAATATGTGAAACCACACAGATCCACTACGAGACTACAAATATGGCTAATTTGACGAGTACACCAAAGTACTTCATTTTTTAGTAAAAGAAAATAGACAGTCAACCTAAAGACACTGCACTTAAAAAGTCTTTTTTCATATCTATAAAAATGCCAAGTACTTAGCGAGTTTACAAAAATTGTACCCAAGTCTTTGACCCGTGGGTAGCCAAACTTGGCTACCTTTTAGAGAGTAACCATTAACCCAACATTAGCGGGATGAATTCTGCAGAAATTTTTCGTGGAAAATGTACAAAAGAAGTATCTTTACGAGGATGAAATGTAACATTTTCTTCATTTAGTGACATGGTTACTGTCAAAAGTGGAATTGTAGTGGCTACAATCTCTTTCCGTCAGGCTAAACTATTGCTTGGTTCACAAGGACCCTGCCACACCACTCCACTGAGAATGGTGATTGAGATTACGTTGGACCACATTCTGCTTTGCCGGACATCCCAACCTGCATTAAAAGATATGGCTTTTTCAATATTGGGAAGCTTTCGAGGCGTTTGTTTTCAAGCTGTGATCCCAGTGTTTCGATTGGGGAAATTTCATGTTCAGAAAAAAGCATGTCATATTGGTATGTTTTGTGGGTGTTTATATACATATATAGAAGTGACCATCCAAGTATGCACAAAGTGTCCCCCTGTTAGTTGCACTGTAGTGTAGTTCGCATCCACCTTGGTTTTTTATTTTTGCTAATAACAGCAAAGTACTTTGTACTTTGTTTAATCACAAGTTGAGTGATATCTACTTTAGAGAGATTTATCAATGCTTTGAATATGTCAAATGTGTCTTGCTCTAATATTTTTAATGGAGGCATCGATAAGAATTCTTTCCTTATTTTCCTGTTAATGTAGTACCTTTGTATTTAGCTTATGAGATGAAAGGGATATTTTTCACATTAAAAATAAATAGTTCCAAAGAATTTTATGTTGTTAGGATATTTAAAATTTGAACCAAACATTACAAGAATAAATGAAAGAAAAGAAGAAATTGAAAATGTGAGGCTCTGTTTTTTGCATGCACATGATGGGAAGTAAGATGTCGATTCCGCTGTTTGCATTTTGTATGTACTACCCACGTGTACAAATGTTCATCGTTTTTCAACTCTATTGTTATATCTGCCAGAGTATGGATGTGCTGCGTTACTAGCTCCCCTCATATTTTATCAAGTTTTCTCCATTTTCACCATAGCAAAAAACTGCTATGTTTAAATGTACTTTTTTTAAAAGTCTAACAAAAAAGATTTTCTCCCAACAATGTATCAAAAATAAACTTTTATAACTTTGTGTACAAAAAAGACCACGATATATTAGCAACAACAATGGTCCTTAAATTGTAATTTAACTTTTTGTACTAACTAAACTCCAGGGACTCCTCCTAATTGGAGGGAGCTGAGATGCGTCTCCCTGCCATTCTTACATCTCCTCTGCCCTGATTGCCTTCCTTTTGCCAATGCTCTTTCGCTCCTACCTCTCACCTACTCCTCAATGCAGTTCTCTAGTCTTCCTAACCAATAAGTCTTTATTTTATCACCCAATCTTTACTAGATCATTTTTGTTTAATTCATTTAAAGGTTTTAGAGGCTGCGAAAATACTTTCGGTATCTATCGCCGTCCGATATCCTCGGCACATCCCTCCATTTAAAAAATTTATACATATAAAGTTTTAAATACACATTGACTTTCTCTCAAAGAGAATCTTTATCTCTTTGTGTTAATTTTTTTAAATTTTTTTACTTCCTCGGTGGACGTCACTAGACATACATACACGTTTTATCGTTCACTACTTCGATCCCGGATGGCCAGCAAACATACCGGGACAGAAGCGACCACTCCTGGCCTTCCTCGAACGGCAGCACCCCTCTTTAGTCTAGAGGTACCTTCGAGGAAGCCGTGTTGCAGCATCGGTCCCCCTAGTGGACGAACGTGAGAACTAAAGGGGCCAGCTGTTGCAGGGACGGAGGGGGTTTTGCAGGGACACTGGCCTCGGCAGTCAATACTTCTGAAAACATTCATCAGTCCGATACACATAGGAAAAGGCAGGCATGACATCGGCATTCCAAAAAGAAAAATAAAGGAGAGCACCTTTCGTAATGCCCATCGTCTGGAGAAAATAATCGATTCCTTCCAAAGACTCTTCGAAAATCCTCTGAGCCGACCTGCCTCTTCCTGAATGTGCTCTTGTCAAACTACTCGCATCGGTCCCCCCGACAACATCCCTTTAACACACACAGGACTATTGATTTTGTGTGAATTCACACACTCACCCAACGGCACACACGCAAAAAACATGCACTCTTGACTTAGCCCGGCATAAACTTGACATCATCATCTAAAGCATGCCCAAGTAATCACTCTCTTCAATCATTTAAAAAAAATCAAGGCAAACACAACAGCCTACTCTCGTACTATCCCTTCCCAATTAATTAAAGAAACTAGTCCCACCAACACACAAAGCTACAAGATCACTTTGTTTTATATGCATATAAAAAAATTCACGGTAAATCCCTGAATTGAGTAGTCAGGAAGTGGAAGAAGAGGAATGAGTCACGGGGTGACTAACAATGCCCATTCCTTTTCACTTCCACTTCCTTACATATTTTCTTCTTTGTCCTTTTGGAATTCTTTCCCCCAACTAGAAATACCACCTATTACAGCCGTCCGCACTCCACTCCAGCAAAACAAAAAAGAAAATATACGTCATTTAGTCCCCACCAAGATCCTGGGCTTATGGATCTCATTCATCTTCCGAACCCTTTCCTGCACTTGGGGGTGCGAGCACGTCTTGCCTTATACATCAGTCAAATACACGAAGTATAACAGAGATGTGATTTTCCTCTCTTTGGTATGGTGTGGGGGTGAGGTATGTAGGTTGCATCTTGTTCACCTGCTCAGGGGAGGAACTGAGTAAACACTGCCCATAGGTCCCTCTCCAAGCACCTTCTCCTGCCTTTGGCCCTCTCTACTGCTGCTGTTGATGCGGTCCTGGCGGGGAGATGTTCACTGACGGGTCCCCTGCTCCTCCTACCCTGCGGTTTCCACTCGTTGAGCCACTATTGCTCCCCCCACTCCCTCCCCTCTCTTGACCCATGCGATCCCCACTGCCTCCCCCACGACGGCCAGCTCCTGCTGGCTGAGCTTGCATCACCATTGCTCGAATACGCCTCTGAGCAGACTGTTAACACATTGGGTATCAGTTACTGATCTTTTATAGCACATGAAGAACACAGCATGCAGTGTGTAAAGGACTTCTCTTGTTTGACATGACACTCAAGCAACAAGATTTCAAACAGGAGATTTAAATTTACATTTACAAAATAACATCATAATGAACTAATTATTTACTATGAGACAAAACATTATTCACTTTTCATTATTTGATAAAACTTCTAATAGATTTTCCATTAACTTTTAAAAGCAAAAATCTACCTCAACTAATTTGTAGCACCACGGTTGAAAAGGCACTATACTAAACTACTAGCAAATAAGTCAATACATTTTTATCAATCATAAATCAAATATCAAATGAATTTAAAAGGGAAAAAATGAATATTTAGGCATTTATAAGGAAACAAGAATTTCCACCATTTAGGTATATACATTAAAATAGTCAAGATTTTTAAGAGGCTGAAAGAGTTACATAATAAATATCCTAGTCAAGTAGAATAATACATAATAATATAAATTAAATATAATACATAATGAATAAACCATACATGAAGAAACTTGAGTCAACAATCAGTAAACACATTAACAAAATGTCAAAGATAAGTATGACGACATATGTACGTTAATACTTAAGGAAGTAGCTATGGTAAAGATTTTCATAGTGAGGATTATATGGAGGGTTAATACCAGCTGATGGCTAAGATATCCAAATAGACCTCAAAATATAATTTTCAGTGATTAAATACGTGAGAATGAAGATCATATTCACCTGTACAGAGTAGAACGGCCCAATAATATGGACCGTAGTTTCTTCTCCCTGGGTATGGCTGGGTGCCAATGAAGATGAAGGTGAGCCCTGCCCGGATGCTCCAGCAGATGAAGTGGGTTGCTCTGGAGGCAGCTTCACTACACTGCCTGTCATTCTCTGCAGCTCCCTCACATTCTGGCCTCCCTTTCCAATTATACGCCCCACCTGGCTAGATGGCACCATTATCTCCACTGTAAGTCTTACTTCTTCAGCGCCACCACCACCCACAAAACCTTCTTCCCTCATCTTCTCAAAAATGAGGTACTGGGCCTGAAAAGTAAAATAAGTCTTCCAGAAACTGACATCTAATACTTCTCCATGCACTCTAAAGGTGATTGAATGAATTCCCATTTGCAGCATAGAATGACAGATTAGAACAATTCTTTTACAGTAAGGAAAAGGTAAATATTTAGAATTGATTATTTGAGTATATAAAAAACAACTGAAGGATGACACACAAGACAGAAAATACATGACAATATTATACTACTAAGAATTCAATTAAAATCTTCAACGTTTCAAAGATATATTCTCTAAAATAGCATACAATTTATAGCAATGAATTTATTTCTGATAATGAAAACTATAAGATAAAATGAATTTATTCTTAGCTCAGATGATTAATAATATACTAATATATAATTTCCAAAAAGTAAAAGATATTTTATGTTTTACGTATTTTAAGTTTTTTCCAATTAAGAGACCTTAAAGGCTTCCTCTTTACATAAATATTTTTGATACATAAAAGAAAGGCATGGAGCAGCAAATATTATCCTGGATTTTTGATAAGCTAACTTTACTAATGATTATTCTGCATATTTGGCCTCATTCTCATAAATGAAAATAAAAGAACTTTTCCATTTTTTTTAATCTCTACACCATATAAAATAAGGATTTTTAGATATCAACTTAGAATATACCTTTCAAAAAAGATATTACAACACAAATTGCATAACATTCATTACATATCAATCAATATAATGTCATAATAAGCCATATTTTTGCTGGATAGTGTAAATTATTTGAAAATTAGCTAAGAAAAGAGTTCTTGCATACAAAATGCAGTAAATTTTGAGCTAAGAAGAAATTTCAATGATTCATGCAACAAGCAAAAATTTTTCTAATTTCTTTCCAAGTTTCATACCAGGGGTTGAAAAGTTAGAAAAAAATCTTTCAATCAGTGCATGAAATTGATGGCTGGCAGGAGAAGCTACCAGCAAATATTGCATTTGACGATTACCTGTAATTTTCAAGAGAGGGGTCAAGAGGGTCCCTCCTGAGAGAGACAAATCATTTCAGAATCACTGCATAATAAAGATATTAATAGCAAGGAGATACACTATTCCAACTAATTCATACCAGGAAGAATGACTAACCTTCCACTGAGCTTCAGGAGATCCCACTATAGTTACTCTCCTCTCTGCCTGTGGCCCCATCACACCCTGCTGCTGCGCTTGCTGCATCTGGTTGCCTTCTCCCATTGGGCCACCTGGCGCTCCCTTCTCCTGCTCCAGAGGTGCTATTTTGACTGATGCACCAGAGAAGCGAATTATATTCCGAATGTGCGTGCCTTTTGTGCCAATAATTGCACCAACTGCATTGTTGGGGATATAGAGGTAAGTGGTTTCCTGAAAACAAAACAGATGAGATATTAAACTTTGCCAGTCAGCAAAGTCAATCTATCACTAAGGAAAAATGTATGCAGCTTAATAATTCTAACCAAATCAATGACAAAATGATTTTCAGTTTTCTTTNATCTAAAACCATCATTCGATGGACCTTAATAGGCAAGCGGAACTGCATCCGGACTACACTTACGTCGGTACCGATAAGATAGGTCGCTTGGTTGCCGGTGTGCTTCACAAAAACCGAGCGCGGCTAGGAGTTCCGACACTTTACAACATTTAATTCTTCATGGAGGAAGTAAGATTACCTCTTTCTTCTGCCACGGACGGCAGCGCGGTGCGCGACAGGCTGATTTTGGGGGATCCACTTCCACCCCATGCGACAAAGGCACCACATGTCGATAGGAGCAGCGAAATAAGCGGCCAAGCACATTTTTTATACGCAGAGCATGATAAAAAATAGATTAACTTTTCTTTTATGATATCAAAATTATGACCCCATCTGAGTATAATAATCCTATAATTACTTTGAAAAAAATCTTTTGTAAGAATCTACAATTTTTATGAATGATTCAGCAGTTCAGGATTAAATTTAAAATAAAATTTATAACATACAGGTATCAAAACCAACATAAAATTAAATTCATCAACTTACCTGTACATCAGCACCATGTTGAGATCCCGGTGGTCCCTGAGCTCCAACCGGTGGTGGTCCCATTGGTGAGGGATACATGGAAGGATAGTGAGGGTGATGAGGTGGAGGGGCTGACCCATACAGACCACTTGGTCCAGGAGGAAACGGGCCTGGTCCCCCGCCAGTGCCTGCACTTCCACCACCACCTCCCCCACCCCGAGATGGGAAGCCCATACCAGCTGTTGACATCATGGCCATGGGGTGGAGGCCTGGGAACATTAGGCTCTGGGGCTGCGTCATAGGAGAGGACCAACACTGATCAGTGCTTGAAGCCTTGCGATTTCAAAAAGAAAAACCTAGTTGCGCATAATCTCAGACTACGTTTCTCACATGAGAAAAGGGATTTCAATGAATGTCACTTCTCTAACTACATCTTTTACATATTTGATAGTACAAAAAACTTAAGTTAATGAGATGTGAAGTGAATGTGGGAAAAAAGTAGAACCTTGCTTTACAAACTTCATTTGCACTCAAACATGGTTCATATCTTGAAACAAAATTTCCCATCACATGCAATAGAAAAATCTTCATTTTTCTCAAACAAAGATAACATCATTAGAGAGAGCAATTAGAAACAAAGTGATTGAGGATTTGAAGGATAGAGAAAATGTGACACCACACAACTTACAATTAAGTTCAAATCATGCTTTCCTTGGATAATTATTTTATCCTATAATAGTAAAATAATATTCATAAACAATATTTATCTTTATCTTGGTGGTACACAGAAATTTATAGAAAAACCTGGGCAATTATAGAAGACATTATAGTTAAAATGAAAAAAAAGGAAGACTACAAACAACAAAATGGTATTAAAAAGTAGAAAGTCTTTGACAATATCTATGTCAAGGAAAAGGGAAGAAATCTAACATTGCACAATGTCTGTTAAACAAAATCCTGGGGATGTACAAAAGGAAAAAAATCTGACTATGTGGAGCCAAACCCAGATCTACCACTTCCTGGGTGAGTACTCTTACCAAATCTATCTCAAAGATCACTCTCATTCTGGTTTATGTGGCCAAGCCAGATGAAATTCTGACTTACAACTGGAACATAAGTTCATAATCAGTATTTTATCAAGACTTTCAGGGTATGTTCCTTGCTTTAAATTAAAAGATGGATGGATGGATGACCAACTTTTGACACGGAAAACCAATATTGATTATATATAGATGGTTCTCAGTTATACATAGGATATAAATTTCAATACAAAAGTAAGTAAACTATAATAAGATAAATATGGTCAAGAGTTTCGAGCATTGTAAATTACTGACCTTAGAATAGCATTTTCATTTAAAATTTGTACCAGTTCTCTGTTATGCTAATATTTTTTAATGGTACCTCATCTCACCATACTCATATGTATAATGGAATCCTTAAAATTAAATATTCAACTTTACTTTCCTTTTCTATAAGCTTTTTAATTTATTGCAACGATTTGGGTGCTACTTATTTTAAAAACAATTGAAACAAATATTTCTGACACCAAATGCTGAAGAAGAAAGTTGGTGCATTACATGAACTTTTTATGAGTTTTCATTTGAAAAAAGAAACTGGTTTCTCTTAACTAATGAGGGTCTACTTTATGATAACCAGGAGGAATACCATGAATACTGTAGCATAAATAGGTCAAGTCAATGATGCTGATGGTTGGGTATGAGAATGTATTGTGAATTTAGCTGAGAACCATTTGTAAATAATAAATTTTGGAGTATCTACCTAACATATATTTGAATAAATATTGACAAAAGAGTAAAAAAAAACTGCCTGGAAGGTAAGAAGTTAAAAATTAGTAGCCAAAAATAGCTAAAAAAAAGGAGAAAATATTTTCCTAAATGGAAAATTTTATGAATTTTACAGGGCAGCGAATTTGTACCAAATGGTTGCTTAACTACAAATTAAAGATGTAAATTTCTCATAACATTGGGTTGTTAGTGTCAGAAGTTGATCATCCGTGTGTTTTTTTAGAGCAGGGAATATGCACTAAAGGTCTTGAGTGAATTTGTATTGTGTACCCATGGTGTACCCCTTATTAGAGATGAGATTGGTCAGTGAGATAGCTGAAATTATATAGTCAGAAAAAACTCCAGACAGAAAGAAAAAATTTTCTGCCTCAGTTTTAACTTATTCACCTTTAATTTGCCCTCTCGGCCATTGAGTCATTTTCAGACTTTTATGTTGATATGCATTTGTAATAACATTTAACATTACTGTTTAATATCAATTTGACATTAATGGAAATGAAAAAGATATTATGCAGTTGCTTAAATTATGAACCAAAAGCTTTAGGCACTTAACAAGAGAAAGTAAAAAATAAGTAAAAGTAAAAATTTGCTATACTGATAATTTCCACAGCCTAAGTATTTATCTCAGATCCCAATTTGTACATCAAAGGTGAAATTAGCTAAAAAATTAGTAAGCAAATAAAATACTCAACATCTCGTAAACTAATAAGATGTTCAATATTTGTCACTAATAACCAGCTATACAGTATATCTGGGGTAGATTAAAATTTCCCAAAGGTTCTTATAGAAGTGAAAGAAAACTTGGCAACCAAATTGATTTTTTAAGACAATCTAACCCATCATATGATTAAAGCATATCTATTATTTTACAGATAAATTAAGGATATAGGGAGAAACATAAAGGAGAGTATGTTACCCAAAAAGCCAAGCATCTCAAAAATAATAGGGTTCAGTAATAATGAATTAATGGTATTCATGGATGGAATTAATTAAGAAAAGCACATTTTTTATACGCAGAGCATGATAAAAAATAGATTAACTTTTCTTTTATGATATCAAAATTATGACCCCATCAAATTCTGTGACAATATAGAAAATCATACTTCTGATAAATATGTTCAATTCTAAAAACGTGTTAACCCTTTAAAAGCTAGAGAAGAATGAACAAAAAAGTTTTAACAGAGCCAAACATCAAATTCAAATCATTATTCAAATGATACTTACAGCCATTGCTTGTAGGTCATTTTCATAGCTTTGTCGAAGTTTGGCACTAATCATAGCCTCTGCCTTGGACATATTTTCTATGGATCCTTTAACAGTAATAATCCTCTCAAGATTGAAGTTACTAATTTCAGTGATGCTGAAATAAAAAAAATGTTTCAATGACAAACAAAACAAAATTGGTTCTCAGCGTTCGGATCAATAATTACAATTCATGAATCCATCACAGCTGGTCTCCTTATATAATATTGAGACATTTTCTTCCAAGTGGCTGTTATTGGAATCTCACACAGACTAACTATTCATACATAAATTTACTTTGTTATACAAAATTACAGTTTGAATGCTAAAAATAACTGCAAATAACAATAGTGAAATTTTAATGATCATGGAAAGGTCAGCACAAGATACAAACAGATGCCACTGGAAATGACTACGAACTGAGGGATTTGATGGTAAGGTACTACTTTTATAATGCTAATAGTAATACTTAAGCATTTATCTTAATTTATTAGAAGTCAAAGGGTAAAAGATTCTATTAAAGGCAAGACATTCCCTAAACTGTTGATTGTTTTGCATCCTGCAGAATTCAATAGCCAAGCAAATTTGCTTAATTCAAAATTTTACACTTTGTAATTGCTTTCCAAATTATTATTTAGAGGAAAATTATACAATGAATTACCTACCTAGAAACAGTTATCTTTGTATCAGTGTCTTGCATTATTCTCTTAATAGTATTTCCACCTTTTCCAATAATCCTTCCAATAAGATTGTTGTGAGCAAGTATCTTCAGAGATATTTCACTGGAAAAAGGAAACAATGCGATAACACACAGCTTATTACAAATCATATTATTCAAGAGTAAACCATTTGAAAATATTAGATTGTTTTATTTCCATAACTGAATAACCTAAATTTATATGATAAGCAAAAACTGCTGAGCAGATAAAGTAAGAACAGATTTTATGGAACTAACTAAAATCTAAAAGAGACCAATATGAAAAGTAACGTAATTGCAAGTAAAAGTAATTCATCCTCAAATGTGATTACTATAAAGGAATAAATAAATTCTTAATAATCATTCTTAAATATAGCTCTTTAAGAATAATTTATGGAGTCAAATTCAAAATACTTTATTGGCTCATATCACTATATGAAACCAAGTTCAACATGAGAGGACTCACCCCTTATTTGTACTGCTTGCTTCCTGTAGCATAACCTCTAATATTCTTTTACAGGCATTTGTGCAGTTTTCTGGGTTACCATAAATTGTAATGGCCTTTTCTAAGGAACCTATGTTGTCTTTCCGATGAACATCCACCCTAAAATAAAGAATGGTCATGAGTTTGTTACTCTTACATTATTGGAACCAACGTTCAATAAAGAAACAAAATTCAGTACACTTACCGAGCTCTAGTTTGTTGTGTAATCTGTCTAATGGTACTTCCTTGCCTTCCTATTATTGCCCCCACCATATCACTTTGAACCAAAATTCTGCAAAGAAATTCCAATGAACCCAAATAAATAAAAAAATGTAATAAGCCACCAAAATCAATTTTGAAAGTAGCAGAATATTAGGTATGTGCTTGTGTTAACAGCTTTGAATTGGTTACAATTTCTTTTGAACTTAAAAGGAAAGTAAGGGCAATGAAACACAAATAGCAGTTAGTAGTAAGCGATTTGCAGAGGAATATAGAAGGATTGGCCTCAATGTAATTGGTTAAGAAGCTTCAAATGAGATCAGCCATGGTGGAAATGTTCAAGGCCAAAATTAATGAATGAGCACACATTGTCATTCCAAAATTTAGTTATAGGATGGGAATTTTATGCAGCACTTCTTTGGTTTTAATTAAACAAACAATGTGCTTAAAAGCAGTTTTTAATTTCCCAGTCTTCCATTCAGCTTCTTGGATAGAGAAATAAGCAAATGTATACATATTGGTCATGTTGATGCCTCAAAAATCACATTTTGAACTTAATCTTAAGTTAATGTTATAAAAGATTAACTAACCCAGATAAAATATGTAAAATTTTAACAAACCCCTTTTTCCAACAATAAGCAATAGATTTATAAAACCAAAATAATGCATTACTTCTTTACAAATGAACATTAAGGTGGATATGCTAAGCCAGTAATGCTGCATGCACTGCTTAAGCAATAAAATCAACCACCAAAATGGGACCAGCATTATCCAAGCAAAAGTCACAATTTTCCTTAATTATTTAAAATATCATTAATGTCAGCTGCGAAGAAAGTTCAAAGCAAGTCATTTAAAAAGTTTAAACAAAGATTGAAAGAGTTACTGAAATAGATCCATCATTTCCACTTTTATATTTGTAATGAAATTAACTTGAGCAGTCTGAAAGAAGGTACTGAACTGGAACCAAACCAAAAACCTAACTGGAAAGAATCTATTCTGCCAGAGTGAAAAATCAAACTCGAACCAAAAGATTAACTTATAGCTCTGATTTAGTTTGAATTCTAATAGAGTATAACAGTAATTATATTTACAAGTATAACACTGACTCATATCTCACTTATTAACTTCTAGATCTATAATCATCTACTAACTAATATCTGACCTCTTCATCATCGTGAGTTTTGGGCTTAAGTTATATACAATTGTATTAAAAATTTCCAAAAAAAACTTATAAAAAGTCTATCATATTAAAGCAGAACAAATTAATCTAAATAGCTAATTAGTCTACAATAGAATGAATGACTGTCTATGACTTCCAATGGATGAAATCATTTTGACTGAACATTGTACACTAATATTTTTGGATAAGTACATCTAACATGGAGCAGTTGGCAGAATGATGTTGAGAATCATGATGAAACCTACGTTATGCAGAAGTAGACAGAGAAAAGGAAAAAGTGTGATGAGTTTTGTTCCTGCAGGCATGGGTTCAAGAGAAAATTGACAGGAAAGAAATTCACATCGCTTAATATCCAACATATTTGTACAGGTAAGTAAAGCACATGCTGGCATTGTGGTAGCAAGGTTGGAAGTGGTCTGGGGCTCGAACCCTCTCAGTGAAACTTTTTTATTTTATACTTTTCTCTTTTTGTAGTAAATAGAATTATAACTTATTAGTATTGTTAATAACTTATACTTGATGGTCCCAGAACTGCCTCTGAATTTATTACTGGTTCTCCGGAAAAATTACCCTGCCACATGCACTTCACACATTTAGATATTTTTCAAATCTTCGCTTTCCTAGAGTACTGATCAACAGTTCACCTTCAACTAATGCAGAACCCCAGAAAATAAGAGCCTACTACCTGCAGTCAACCATTATAATGTTTTGTGATGCTGTTAGCCAATATCCATAAGTTTACAGACAGTTAAAGAAGTCCTGCCCTAAAATGTCTCAAGTGAGAGCAAGTTAAATAACTCGTTTGCAACAACTTTCCTGACATTTTTCTTTACTACGATGTCATCAACATCAAGTGATTTATTCTGTATGAAAAATATTGTGAGAGTATCACTTTTGAGGTTAGGGTAAGTAGGTTAAATATCATTTTATCAAGATATTTGTGGTTTCTCACACAGTTAAAAATATAAAGAACAGAAAAATAATCAATATAAAGAAACAATACCATACAATTTTTTCCGTGAAGCCTAAATATTCAGGAAGTTATGGAAATTTTAGAAAATGAAATGTCTCAAATAAATAACTACTTAGGGACTTTCTTTCAAACTAATCAGGTAGTGAATAACTGATAGTGTAATTAACTAATAAAGCATCCTCCCTCTTCAAAATAATGAAGTCTTTTATATCTTATTACATCTAAGTTACTAACTAATACAATCTACACCTACTGCCCCTTACATTTAAAAGCATTTCCCACTCTTCATTTCTCATTAACAGCAAGAAACCTACTGAAGCCTTCAACAATAGCAAATAGCCACCAAGATAAAACAAAAATAACAGAAATAAGAAAGTTTAAAGAAAAAAAGAAAATAGATACAAGGGAAAAATCTGTCCCAGGGGTAAAGCACTCAATCAACCTCTCTTAGAAACAATGCATACGAGAAAAATATAAAAGTGAACTTACCTAAGAGGGAAATCCGTTTGTCTGGGACAAGAAAGAATAGAGGCAAATGCACATTAACAGAAGTTCACATGTAATATGCAATGGTACTTTACACAATGCAAGAGTGTGACACTTACCGAAGAGGAAAATCTGTTTGCCTGGTAGCTAGGGGCATGTTTGAGAAGGGGATGAGGCCAGTGCGAGGGCCTCCCCTTCCTCCCCTACCCCCTCTCCCCCCACCCCTCTCCATCGCCAACTCCACCTTCAACGCAGCACCCTCAAACTCACAACCATTCAACTGGTTCACAGCCCTGCAAAGCAAAAAATTCAACACTCAGTCCTTTAAGCTCAGGTAATAGCTGCTTCAGGATAACAATCCAAATAGTGCCCGATGCTGTTACTCAAAAGGACAATTTTCCAACTTTAAATGAATGTAAGACCTTTACATAGATAATGTTTCTTCATCTAATTTAACTAACCTCACTGTGAGGAAAGATCTGCATTCAGGCAAAATGTTGAAATATTTCAGAAATAAAGACATTGTCAGAGATATATTTATTTGAATGTTTACAAGCAGCCATAGACATGTAATACAGAGACTACAAAGAACAAATATGGGTTAAATGGAAGAGTTTAATGGAAATCTCAATTTCTCCCAAAATAAAGATGCTATTTAAGCATTTAAAGGAAGCAAGTGTTTACAGAGGAATGAAAATTTAAAAAGTACACTTAAGCCAAATAAGATGAAATATATTAGGGAACACATTAATAACTGTCTGAGTAAACAAGGAAAGAAAGCTTTATATTTTATGATAATTCAGCTTATTGCCCAGGGTCAGGAATTTCTTGGAAATTGAAACTATTCTTCCATAAATATGAATGATAAAATTCCTTGACATACTTCCTTAGTTATTTATGCCAATACAATCAAACAATAAATAAATAATAAAGAAAAAATCATCCTTCTGCAATTACTTTTCATGATGACTTTAAAGCAAAACATATCAAACCAAATCATGCTGAGTGAATTTTATTTCATTTTTACAGAAACTTTGTTTTACAGAACTTAAATGAGAATTAAAATAAAAATCCTATTTTAATTTCAGCAAAAATTACATTGCTTCCTCGTGATTGCTCCAATTAAGAGACTGACTAAAAAGTCCAATTAAACAAGTAAATTCTGCATTTCTAAGGAAGGAAAGAACTGAAGAAATTAACTTAAAAATCTTAAGTTGATAAGAGAACAGCAATACAACAACTAAACTCAATACAAACTTCTCTATGTCAAGCATACAGAATCATAATCCAGTCTTTGTAGTGTCTACTGATATATATTTTTAAAATCCTCTATTCTTAAATGAAATTTGTTATACATTAAACAACTCTGGGAATGTTTGGTGGAACTTATCCATGATTAGTTCAAAGAAAATACAATCTGAAAATTCTGACAACCTAAAATTTGTTTACTCCTACTCAACAAGTAGATACAAATAATGAATACAGAATTCTGATACTTCTTTCAGAATTTCCTTTATATAGAAGAAAAAGGAACCTTTAAATCTACCAGAAAAAATACAATGAAAATTTCTTCTAGTAATTCAAAAGATCCCAAACATGCTACAAAAACAGCTGTTAGCAGACAGTGAAGCAATCAGCTGTGACAAATCATACGATATAAATTATTAAACTGACCACTGTAAAATATAAGATACTTGGAGACACCCTCAGATAGCTTATGAATTGCTAAGTATTCCTAAATGACAAAGTTATAATAGCAAGAAATTCTTGCATAAGTATGAATGTACCATCAACATCGACACTGCATTAGTGAAAACAATTTTCCAAATTTAACTGGAGGAAAATTATAGCTTCGATATTCCGTAGCCATCATCATTTATAAATGGACAAACAATTCTTAATATTATGTTGATAGGAGCAATGGTTCATCAATTTATTACATATGAGAGACTTACTGTTGCGCCTGCTCCAAACTTTCGTATCCGATCTGGACAGCCTGCGGCGCTCCATCCCCTCCCCTTCCCCCAGAAATCTTTTCACAGTTCTGCAAGGGTCCGAAGGGGGTGAGGAGGGGCTCGAGGTCCTCAAAGCGGACGTGAGGAGGAATATTGCTCACGACGATCTTCGTATTAGACCCACTGCGAAAAAAAAAATTATCGAGTTATCTTTCGTCGAATTCTTTCAAACCATAACAGTACGTAAAAATTAAATGACCATTCCATTCATAAATCAAGAGAATCACCGTAAAAATAGACGGTTGAAATTCGAAACAATTACTAAAAGAAGACTCCTCATTGAATTATATAAATGTAAATACCACTATATCAGAGTGACCCGAAGGCGACTGATACGCTTGAGATTTAAATAATGATTCAGACAATCCCAGAGTACCCTCTCAAGCGGGCCCGAGTCTGTGCCAAGAATTTTACACGCATTCTTTCCTGATGAACATACTTTTAAGGCGCCAAAGACGGCGCCTGGCAACGTGAAATACCTCAACGCTGATGACATCCGAAATACGCAGCGCCCCACGTGATTCTTATCTAAACCCACGTATAAGAAACGAGATCCGCAAAGAACAAACATGCATTCGTCGACAGCCCTCAAGCCACGATGCACGCCTTAGGAAGGAAACGAGAAGTTGAGGAAGAAAACTGGTTCTCGAGTATCAGACATGTCGCTCGCCGGAGGAGAGGGCGGCCAAAGGGAAAAAGTTACCGCGGAGGGCGTAATAGTCACCTTCGCTTCCAGCATTTAACGGGTGAAATAAAAAGAACTCCGAAACAGTATTGTTCACAAATGCTTACGCCATTGAGGCGAGCAAAATTTAACCGAGGAATGACGCCGGCTGAAGATGATGCACCGACGACACAACTTGTTTTAAAAAAATTTACATTTCAATCACGGATAAATTGGATTCTCAGAAGGAAAAAAATGTCTGAAGGCGCTGAACAAATACTGAGAATCTTATCACTCAATGCCTTCGGCAATTCGATTAATTGGCTGAATCCAAAAGAAAAACTTGCTGAGTCAGAGACTAACTACCAGCCGAGAAAAACAACTCTTTAGAGTCAGACATTCCCGAAGCTCTGTTAGAAAGCATTCATCAAGGCTCGTGTTTCCATACAGATGCAACGTAACAGTTATGCCATTCCAAGTCCTTCTCTTTCGTTCGGGAAACGATGGAATGCCTGCCACGATATCGCGAACATGAGAGCTATTGACGCTTGAACCGTGAAAATTATGATATAATCAAATGCTTCGTCGAGCACGTAACGAATACGGCAACTGCATCAAAACGAAGCATGGAAGAAAGCATCTAAAACCATCATTCGATGGACCTTAATAGGCAAGCGGAACTGCATCCGGACTACACTTACGTCGGTACCGATAAGATAGGTCGCTTGGTTGCCGGTGTGCTTCACAAAAACCGAGCGCGGCTAGGAGTTCCGACACTTTACAACATTTAATTCTTCATGGAGGAAGTAAGATTACCTCTTTCTTCTGCCACGGACGGCAGCGCGGTGCGCGACAGGCTGATTTTGGGGGATCCATTTCCACCCCATGCGACAAAGGCACCACATGTCGATAGGAGCAGCGAAATAAGCGGCCGCTTGGATAGAGGCTGCACCTACAGAATGCGCGAGCCAGCCACGACACGAGTGCACAACCTCCTCCCTTCTCCGCACTCGCACTGACCTCGACGCACGGGACTAGCGGATCAGGAAACTAGCTTATCTGTCCACATTCCCTTCTATCGCTTCCCGAGAAACGCACGGGTAAACACTGCGACCGAAGAATGATTCACTCATCAGAAAGTGCTACCTAGCGTCCGATTCGGATATTCTCCTTGGGCTCGGTCAGCCGAAATAGTAGAGTACAATGAAGAATACAATAGGGGTCCACCTTGCATCGGGTAGATAGCGATAATCCGAAAAAGAACACCATCTGTCGATATCTTAAATCCGAAGTTAGATCGTTGAGCGCAGGGGAAAACAAGAAACTAAGATTTGCAGAAAATAAACCCGTTAGCCGGAAGCGGCGAATCATGAATAGCTGCACAAAAGTTTCCTGTACAATTTCCACAGCTTACTTGAGGTCTCCCACATTGAAATCTCCCAAAAATTATTAACTCCGTATTAATGATTCGGAGAAAGATTTAATAGTAACAGCCACGAAATTTACTTCATCAACGGTGACAGCAGATATAATTCTTCGAGGAATACAATAATATTAGATGAATATAATAAGCCTTGTGTCGGTAAAACTGCATTACGTCATCCGTGCAGTGGTTGAGGGTGACGTACACTATGATTCATCCGCGGTCACTCGCCCCTGCCCCTCCCTTCGGCCCCCATTCGTAGACGACCTCTAGGACGAGCGACACTAGAGAAAGAGCGGTAAATGCCCCGACCAATCTGACATCGCCTTCGCCGGCTCCCTCTGCCTACGATTGGATAGCTGCGCTAGGGGAAGGGCGATCCTGTGATCGGTTGGGTCATCACGCACGGATCATACCGACTTTGACATGCCGTATACTTCCGTCATGGCGAATGAACCCGCTACACCGCCATTCCGGAAGAGACAAGATGCATTTCATAGAAAAGGATATTTTTTTCAAAATCAAAGCACGAATAACAAAATAAATCACTGGTTATTCTGCTCGAGTAATTACGTAATTTCGAGGGGAATTAAAAATAAAATGTCTCAAAATAATTCCGTAAATCAACAGCTGCATAAATAAATAAACTATCCTGATTGCGTAATAATTTCTATTTGCAGTATTGAACCGTGTTTCAGAATTTTCTTCACTGTGTTTTCGCGGTATTTACACCCCCATAACTTGCAAGTTTCCCGTAACGTGGGTTTTTCCTTTGTCAACTATTAATTGCAAACATTTTTCCCACGTTCTATTCTTCCCTTTTCCATTAATGTTGTAAAGTATGTCAAAACAGCATACGAGATTATGTGGAAGAGGGGCTAGCGTCACCGAGTAAAGAATCAACGTAATCTAGTTTAAATAATGAATGAGAAAGAATACGTCGGTATTAATAAACATACACGTTTAAAGACGTGTTAGAAAGCTTCAGATAATTTCTTCAGCAAATAATTTCAAAGATGCTACTAGTTATTTGAGAGATTCGCACTCAATTAAGAGAGGATGAAGTGGATACCTCCGTCTTCAGAGACGCATTCAGAGCTTGTTCCACGTCCCTATAGAGTCCTCCCAGTGAGGCTGTTAACACACAAAACATGGAATGCAACAGCCCTTGAGGACGGCTATGGGACCCCCGAAATATCATTTTAACGCCATCAATTCCACTCGGAGGAAGCGCTAGAACATGAGGCACCCACGTAACATAGCTTTTCCCACGTAGAAAATATTACACCAAAGCAACGAATGCTTTATACATACCATCAACACTAATCTAGAGAGTTATAATCTATTTACTTATAAAAGACTTTCCAAAAAGTCAAGCTTAATCATATCTATTTTATAACTCAACGAACTTGATGTAAAAATACTCATAAGGAATGGAAAATGAGGGTAAATTGGCATGATTACAAAATAAGCGACTTTGCCTCAATTTTATGAACTACTTCCGCGATAAATGAACATTTAACTTATTTAAGAGATCGAAGGAATGGCGCACAAAATAGTACAAACTTCCACTATCAATTCTAAGCGCTCCCTTCCTTAGAAACAAGTAACCGTTACTATTCCAATTTGAACACACAAATATCGATTCAGCATTACATCACGAAATTCTCAAGCCCAGAAAATGCATCTTTCGCTCTAAAAATATTCTCTTCACTGAAATGACGCTCGCGGCGCGGGAAGTAGCACAGAAGAGAGGCATTCTATTCATTTTTCATATGGTTCTCGCCTTTCATTATTTTCACAACAATAAATGAGCAAATCGTGACATTAAGCACGTCCAAACACGCTATGAGTGATCTGGTACGTGATATATCTCTACCAGATGAGCCAATCGTTGGCTAACTACGTACAATTCAAGCTTATGCAAACACTATCTACCCACAGGGATGACATTGTGTAGCAATGTTCTGTGATAATCCAGTGATAAAGCAACAACCTTCAAAGTTAATAAACTTTTCATTTCACAAAGAGACTCAAAACGAACAGAAGACATCTGTGGTAATTTTTCCCTATTCGATCGCAAGCATTCTATTTATTTTGGAAACACTAAAAAACTTTTGAAGACTTGGATTTATTATTTCTATTTCAGGGTATGATCACCACCTAAATCTTTCTTCGCAAACCTCCAAGCACTCGAGTAAAGTGGCTCATTAACGTCAAACTCAAATAATACTGCAAGTGAATTGGTTTTGACGGAGACAATCAAACTCATATAATCAATTTGTTTCTCTTACATAATGGTTCAAAAACTCAAGCAATTTTAAGGAGAGATCGAAGTGGGTCATAAAAATGGTATCTTGTACAACAGACAATGCACCGAAACGTTACCTTAAATTCAATCTTTTTCAGCTCCGGTATAACTTCTTAATAGATTTTGATTGAAAATTGTGAATTAATTAAAGCATCGGCAAAAATTCATAGTGAGTCTAATACATTTTTAAATGCTACAGAAAGGCAACTTTTATTCTCGAGACAATTTATTTCACCCACCGGCAACAGGAACGAAAAATTTTCAGCAGTAAAATCTGTGACATAGGATGATGATAAGAATTCATTTAGAACAGGGAAATAATACGAGAATTAAATATTCTGATTTCGCAGAGTCTGAAGGAGATCCCTTGTTATTTATTTCCGTAACCTAGCGATATCTCAAAAAATTCTTAATTTCTTTTTTAGAAATTTGTATCTTAGGACCCATTACTTCCTTAAAAATGCCTCTTTCTAAAAATATCGCGTCCGCATACGAGCCACGAATGAAACATCAACATCGCTTTTCTGAACTTGAATGGGAATTGCGTGCACGGGAGGGTCCTATAAATGACAGCGGCAAAAAAGTCAATGAACACGCAGCACCATGGGCACCGTGGCTTTTTACGTAGCTCCCTCAGCAAAAAAATAATTTTCCAAAACCATGGATATTGGTTACCGGTGAGTGGACTTCTCCCTTAGGAGAAAATTAGCTCACCACAATTCCACTGTGAAAAACACAAAGCTTGGAATGGGTGAATGATATTAGAGAAAATCCATTCCGTACACAAACCCAAAGCGACCCCCTTTGCATTAACAAAAGGCACGTATGAAAAGCGTGCCGTGGCGGGCACTACCCACAGAAGCTCATTACCTACAACTCCAATCTCTCTGAATTATAAAACGCCTAATTCCGTGACGTCAAACAAGCGCATAGAGCATAGAAACATGCGTCGCGCCGTAATTTGCGAGAGGCGAAGTGCATGACATGAAATAATTAGGTTGATATTTCCGCTGCAACTTGATAAGCGGGAGAACCAATCCGAGTTTAACAAATTAAGAATTTATTTTTAGTCAAAAATGTCGACCGAGTTAAATCGATACCTGACAGCTTATAAATAAAATGGAAACTCCTACGTGACACATTGCCATAAAAAATGAAGTGTATGATAAAGGTTATAATATACTCATTGATGAGCAAATTCAGCTTCTTTGACAGGAATCAAACCGAAACAGGAATTTCGATACTTATTTCTTTAACATCATACGTTTTTCTAATATTTAACGTGATAAAACGTAACTGAAAATAGTTACGCGTAAAATAACCATCCGATGGAAATATTTGGAGCGAATAAACCGGTTCGACATATGGAGCAAAATCAGAACTGAACCGAAATTTGAGCCAGATCAAATAGTAGCGACATTTGTAATGATAAATATAGAAATCGAAACACACTTCTCCATAGATTAAAAAAAACCACTGCGACGAAATGCATTTACAACTGCAAAATTTCACCACGGGTCGCTGTAAGCAATCGCCGGGAGATAAGCTCTCTGAGAGGTCAACAGTGCTCGATGACCTCTGACCCTCTCTTCATCTATCCGGAAGGGGACCCCCATTCCAAAAATGATTTAATTTCTCCGGTCATTCTCACTTGTATAGAAGAAGCATTCGAGAAAAGCACGAACCGCACAGGGCTTGGGACAGAGAGCTAAGACCACTTCATCATATCTGTCCCAAAAACGATGTTTAAATCATCCACGAAAATGTCCGCCAACACGTATAACTTGCTCAAAAGACTGCAATGTGATTTAATTATTAAATTAGCATCCCAGCGAAGAGAATTTCGTATACCAACGAAGTTTCTTCCGGCATAACCTTGGTTTCGATGAAAACTTTCATGTACTGAATGATAGTCGATTGGTTTAACTATCTTCCTCTTTTTATGCCGATGGGTATAAATAATTTCTCAAATCTGAACCGTTCGCACCACTTTCCGCAAAATAAAAACAATTTGCAATGACTCAAACCTCTGCACCTGGCAAAAACTCTGATTCAACAACTTCGAGAGCGAATTCCTTCCATCCCTAACGAAAAATAAGAAAAGACTTGATCGAAAGAAGAGGAATTGGTGCAACAAAACCCACTGTGGAGCATTATCTCGAGCGGAGAAAGGCGCAAAGAGGGTGGGTGTAGGGGGTGTGGGCGATCGGCCGCTTCCGATCGGTTACGCCCACGGCAGCGACCGGGGATAAAAGCGGCCCTCGCGATTGCACCGGCGCCGCCATAACGGACCCCGACTAGGACGGTGGACGCTCGTGCAATCGATAGCGGGAAAGAGCGGATCGTATGCATATCGCCCACCCCTTCCTCACCAAAGCTCGCTTCTTTGCCGGTCGTCGACACTGCAGTCCGCGGACGCACCATCCGCACCTTCACTGCACGCGCACGTCAGGCGAAAAATAGGTCCTTCGAAACCCGGGAACTTGGTCTGGGAAATCGTTGGCTCAGCCTCTTTACGCTTACCTAATATCTAGGTAAAATCGAAAGTGAAAAAATCGTTGCCTTTCTCCACTTTGCAAATGAATATTTTTTTAACTGAAAACCGCATCCCGGATCCAGGGGAAAGGCTCGCGACGGAATAAAATATCACCGAAATTTTCCTTTCGAAATCATTTTCCTCTTAGCCTTATTCCTATCAGTTATGGGGTCGGCCGATTATTTTTTTGCGATTGGCGATGATGATTATGCCCTTCCTGCCGCCAACCCCCATCGAGAAAATCGGACACACACACACAACAATTCCTTAACTAGAATTATCCAACTAGCCGGGACTCCAACCCTTGGGGTTGGAGCGCTCACACGCTAACTATTAGGCGACAGGTAATTTTTCCTCTTGAGTTATACCAAAATGAATTACTGACTAACTATTAAACAGCCGCATTACGTTTGGTAATTATCGATAATGAATCCACATTCTAAAAGAAGGATATAACTTATACACACGGAAGTAGGACAAAATGGAACAAAGGTACAATTCAGCGCGATTGAGCAATTCGTGCGATTTAAACTTAATATTCTGCTAACGTTATATATTACGGAAAAATAAACGTTGGGAAAATAAATCCGCTTGCACAGCAACTTTTGCTAACAAAACTACAACAAATAATTAGAAATGTCGAAATTAGGAACACGTTTTATCCCATCGGAAAAATGTAAATAAACGTAAAATCGTTAAAAAAAAATTTGAAATTTACTCTTACACTACTTACAAAACAAGGTGAAGGAATCGAAGCTAAAACGACGAGCTAGACGAAATATGATGATTAATAATTTATCCATAATAACTAATTTCTGCTTTATTCTTAGGGGAAAGAAAGCAGAGATGATTATCGGGAGGTGAGAAAATAAGGAAGAAAAACATTCCCGTGAATTCTTTGGACAGCCTCCGGGGGAAACTTCTGGTTACTCAGATCTGCTGATCAAATCTGAGAGCATCTTAACATTTCCAAAATTACAAAAATTATTTTAATAAAACGAACAGAAGATGAAAACTAAACTTTCGATACTGGTTCAGTAAACTTTAAGTAAAGCCAATTTACGCTGTACTCTCCCTCGAAAATGGGAAACTCAGGAAATTCAATCAACGGCAAACACCTGCCTCAGTCGATTTTACCCGTTCACTTACGAAGGAATCTGGTTGTTTTTAAAGACTTCCTGATTGATCCGATTTTTCACTACGATACTTCTATACCCTGAAAGCCGCCTTTCGGCGCGTGGCATAAGTACACACAGAGCGTTCAAGCTACTTCTTTGACTTATTGTTGTAGCATACCATTTGCGGAAAGAATGTCCTTTAAACGGCTTGTTCTAAAGTGAAATTCTCTTATATTACGCTCATTGTGAGATCTGCCGAAGCAGCAGGGGGTTTATTTGTTAAATTGTTCGAGATATTCAACTGACTCGACTGAACGATAAGGATACGATGAAATTAGAAATGAGCAGTAGGAAAAGTTCGACTTTTAAATTATTTTAATTTAGCAGGAAAACATCGAGTTGTAGTTTATTCGAAGACAAATGAAAAATACGAATAATGAAACCTGTAGAAAAAATTTCTCCGTCACTTTAATCAAGGTTTCTAGGAGTCATTGATATTAATAAAACTTCGATTTATAAAAAGAGACGAAATTACTTGAACGAGACTTTTGAAAGTAACGCACAAAATATTACAAAAAATATACAGGAAGAGACATGCAACAAACGAAATCTCAAACGTTGGACTTAGAAAGTTTCAAAAAATAATTACGTGGCTAATGTAAATTTATAAGGCTTTCATATGGAATATCACTTTTCTAAAATGCTCCCGTATTTAGAAGTTTTTGTCAGCATTTTCATAAGCTTTAATGTGAAAGATTCTGTACCTTTCGGCATTAACTTGCTGCATCTTGATTCGTCTAATTTCTATTTTGAGTGAACAGAGGAAAATCTGTTCCACTCGTTGATTGAGCTAGTTAGCGTCTAGTTTAATATCTTTCTCTACGCCACAATCCTGTTTCATAGGAATTGTAGACACAGTGATGCTTCCTCCACGAGAATCGCGGAGAAGACGTCGAAAAGTTCCACGCCATTCATTCTCCTCAAGTTCACTGCCCTAGCGAGACTTGTTGCCTCTGGTCGCCGAGCGAGGAGATGGGGTTTCTTTCTAGGAAATCGCTTAACCAGTCTACCACATTTGGTTTCCCGCCAAGGAGTAATGTGCAGAATTAACAGCGCGCCAAGACTCATCTTATTCGATGGCCTGGAAGGATCGAAGGCCTTGAGGAAACAAAGCATAAATCGAGACGCAATGTATAGGGATTCGGGACGAATATGTCTCATTTAAAGCTTGTTATCAACAATTTGGCTGTTTGTTTGAAGCTAAATCCCTGTCAGTCACACCTGAATGCACCATACCATGGGTAATTCAGTAAACAGTTGAGTAACTGGTCGATAGTAGTACCACCTCAAGTAAACTGTACTATAGGCGGATTATTATATACCTAAAGACATTAGCAACCTGTGTAGAGAAGTAAGATGCGATGAAATAGATTTTGCCTTATGTTCCAATGTTAATTAAGTTCAATCAAATCATGTTTGGAAAAAGGAAGAGATTTCAAAGGAAATTTCAACAAATGAGCTGAACGTTGCAGTAAGTCCAACCAAATAGCATTTAATGATGTAATCTGGATTCCCTGGGGGGGGGGTGAAGAAGAGGAAAAGGAAACGAATAATACCTCCTAAGTACACTGATATGGAATCATGAGTGCGATTAATTAACCAGACATAAATGAAAGCACAATTCGCTTCCTCCAACCTAAGTAAAATGTGAAATAAATGATATGATGAATTAACGTAAAACTAGTAACTAAGAAAACTGGTAATCATGAGGCACCCACTAACTAACGTTCCACCTTAAAGTATTCTTCGATCGAAACACCTCCTCCAAGGCCGCGAAGCAATGAATGACGGTAGATTCCAAGATTGATTTCAGTCTTCATTCATTATAAAAGGGGAGGTACCGTGGAGAAATATAACGCAAACATAAACTGCACAAAAAAATTCACTACAAAAGAGGAAAAAAATTATCTCAAAACTGTTAAAATGTACAATACGATTTATCAAGCAGTAAAACGAATACAGATGACGAATTAATACTTAATGATTGTCAGCCAAAAGTTATCAGAAATCGAATTATAACTATAATGCACTAAGATTTTAATTTGGCGAAATCCATCATCTATCTCTAGCTACTTCAAAAAAGACATCTGACGGAAGCTAAGTGAAGAAGTTCAACATTTACACCAAACAATCGCAAATACTATTACGAGAACTCTTTTCCTAACTTGAGACATATCACACAAAATATACATCGTTTGAATTTACTTTATTCTTTTTAAAACAAAAGATCCACCCAAGTGCATTTGCTTTTGCATAAAACTGCACCTGCAGAAAATATACCGTGGCCAGAATGATATCACAGGATATCGTAAACATCCAAGACAGCTGAGATGGCCAGAAATCTGTTCCGGGAATCGATTTCTTCGGAGTCACAGTAAGCAAGAAATCGTCTGAATAACCCTCCACGTTTTTTACTGCGTTAGCGGTGAGTAATCAATGAGATAACCTATCGTTTTGTCCTCTCTAGCTATATCATCACTTCATGATGTCGTAAACGCCTACGTAAGAAAACGTTGAACAAAAACAAGCGTTTATGAGTAGTTCACATTACTTCCTTTGTGATTGGACGTGAAATGTTAAGATGTAATTCGAATAAGGAAGACCCGATAGGAAAACCCATCCTTCACAGGTAAACTTTCGTAATCTATAATCAAACATAAGAGATTATTTTCATTGAAATTTCAGATTGCTTTAATACAATACGATACAGGGATTAAGCACAAGGTTTTAAGGGATTGGATAATTTTTCGTAGAAAATAATAATAACCCTTGGCTCGCCCAGAAGCAAGAAAGAGCTATCGTAATCACCCTATACCTTTCTTTAGAAGATTTGTCAATGACATTTGTTCATTTAACTTCGATGAATGGAGAGGAACTTGAAAGATTATGCTGACAACTCGAAATAGGAAAGGAAATATATAATCGAATAAAAAGGGAAAAAATTAGATATAGATAAAAATCATACTTGTGAAAAACCTACATTTATAACTCATAACATAAGCGGCACCAACCTTTAAATAATAATAATAACTAAACTAGGCGAATTTTATTCTTAAAAAACCACTCTTACAATTGACCTTTTTCGAGTCAGGAACACAAACGACCCTGCAAAAATCAGGATTCAAATCAATGATCCAACGTAGCTAGACTAATATTGCAACCACTGCATCACCGAGACCGACCTTACACCAGCTTAAATGAGATACTTTTGACAGAGAAATACCAAAAGAAAGAAAAAAAATGAAGAAAAATCTGCCAAGAGCCATTAAATTAATCCGTATACATTTCCACTACTCCAGTATACGCTACTGACAATAATTAACCCAAAATTTCGTCATGACTAGGATTGGAGAGCTACGAAAGTAACGTAGCAGCGCACATTAAGAATAAAGAACGAGTTTCAGGGAAAGACGGATAGAATCAAGCGGCATATTCTTCCGATCTGCCCACGACTGAATAATTTGCTAATATTTTGCAATTTCTCCGGAAAAATAAGTGGAAAGAATGTTACACCCAAACGAATGTTACCGAGAAGGATTCAAAAATATGTAGCTTGTCAGATTCAATGCTACAAAAAGTTGACATAAGAAGTGAATGTAATAAGAATTCCGAATTCTCATCGGAATATGACACTAAACTATCTAGAAATGAAAATTATTCCTAATATACGGGCTTAGTACTCTTCCAGAATTTCAAAACTACGTAAAGGCAGGGAATGGTTTGTACTGTATTTTTACCTACATCGTCCCAAACAATTAGAAAATCTTACATCCATTCGGACAACAAATTTAAACAATCTAAATAAAAAACCCTAGATGAATAATTTAAGAGAACGTAGAGGAAAGGCGACAAAAATGACGATAGGCAAAGGTAGAAATGACAGAAGTAGGCATCTTAAGTAAGTAAGCAACTGTAAGTCTCCAACAAGAGTTCCCACAAGAAGCACGTCATTGTTCGCGCTTTCCCTGAAGTGACGACATGATTGCAAAGGAACGCCACGGAGTTGCAATAACGCGTAACGCACGCAAAATTACCACACCTACAAAATCGATACAACTTTACTTCTGGTTAACGACCCAGTATGACACCGAGGCTCATCCGACTACATGAGACGACACCAAATTTCACTCCGCGAATATGAAGAGTGAGTTCACTACATCTACATAAAGTACAAGGAGCGTCATCGGAATATGACGCCAAACTATCTACAGATGAAAATTATTACGAAAGCCGAAATATTTACATGAATTTTTCCGATAACCTAAGAACATACCCGGGCTTAGTACCAGAATTTCCAAACTACGTAAATCATTTACACTGTACCTGCCGCACCCCAAACAATTAGAAAATCTTATATTAATTCAGCCAACAAATACACCTGCCAACATTAGGAGTAAACACTTTACGTACTTCAGTACACAAATGTAGAACTCCATAGATTCAAAATCATAATGAAATTTAGACATAAAAACATTAAAGATAACCAACTTCTTATTTCTATGAGCTGTTGCAATAGGTGAGTCGTTGAATATTTATTTGTCCTATTTGCTGTATCTTTTTCACACAATATCACATTATTTCCGTCCACGAAAACTATTATTTCTTTGTTTTTCTTCATTATGTTCCCTGTATTTTAGCCCTCTAATATGTCCAGCTATGTAAATTATCAATGAATTCGCTAATCCAACGAATGTGCATGAATTATATACAACCTGGAAGAAAAAACATTGTAATTTCCACAGATATATTTATTGCGACCAGTACTAATATTCGTTCAATATAAATGCATCATATTTCGTCCGATCTTAGTGGTAGTGGTGTAGCGTAGTGATTCAAAGATATAATTTCTGCTAATAATGACGCAGTTTTGAATACCCCAGTAGGAATGAGAGATTAGTTATTTAGAAAGCAACTGCTAGGAAAACGTTTCCATTATTAAAGGGACTCATTGTCAGTTATTTCTAGCTCATGATCTTTCCCTCAGTAATAATGTAATTTAGTTCCCCACATACTGAGAAGAATTTCCTGGTTTCCGCTTCCTCGTAACGGAAAACCTACGAGTTCAGGTCAGAATACCCTTTACGGGAACTCAACTGTCTTAACCATTCACATCATCATATTTCTTCACGTTTTCCACGTCTTCTCCCCATCTGACCCCGCATAAGACCAATTTAATCGTCCTCGCCATTCTCCCACGAGCCCAAACCCTCTGCCCTCTCGAGCCTTTCTTCCACTCCCATTCATGCTCTCCGTCTCCCTAGTTTTCCCACCCGGCCAACCCACCGCAATCAGCTTATTCACGCACTTCGACGCATCTACGCTTTGTTTCGCACGCACCGAGCCACCGAACGGAAGGAAACCGAACACCGACCCCGAATTGCGTCAGCGCGCGTACGAATCGACAAAAGAGCGCCCCCGAAAAAAATCCCACCGCCAACTTCGATTTAAAACCCTCAGGCGCTGGAGAGAAAAAGGGAATCTTAAAGAAAATCGAAGGATGGCTCGCTCCGGAATCCATTTAATAGCGGCGAAAATAACGCAACGGCGAGACAAAGAGAACGGCACGGAGAGGCGAGCACCAGGGTCGACGCACTCTTCCCTTTCGGCACCGAGTCACGGGGGATCGGGTTCGATTCGAGGAGAGGTGGGGGAGCGGCCGGGGTCAATGTCCTCGCATCCCTCGGCGCAAGGACGCGAGCAGTGCACCACTCCCCCGCTAACTTTCGCCCTTCCCCCCGCACGCATCCCAGCCGGTTACCAAGGGCCCCTCCCCCACCGACACTGGGTGTGTGCGTGCCGTATGGATTTTTCCCCACACCGCCGACTCGCGCGCTACATTTCTACAAACGCCGCTTCGCGCCAAGGAATAATCGAAAAGTGTGCGGAAGATACTTCGCCGATCCTAAACTCTGTGTTGGCGATTAAATCGGTCGCTCCAATCGATCACCGGGCCCTCCCGAACGTCGCCCGCCTCACCGCGCCAACGTGCCGACGGATCAAACCTACTACGTTTACGATCTTCTCAACCTTCGTTTGTGGTACGCGTAAAAAGGCTGCAACGACCGCGGCTCCCCTGTGCGCGCTTTTTATGAGACGACCGTGATTTCAAAGTCATCGGCACGATGGGGATGCCACGCTAAAAAACACATCCCCCGCTATTGTGCTCTAGTCGTTTGATCTATGCGCCCTCGTCCCCCAGTCAAGGTCGAATTGCTAGACTTCGTAACACAAACATATTTTCTCGTTCTACCGGCATTCCAGGCACACGCACCTATTTATAATGAACAGATAGGAGAATAAAAGAAGGGTTGTGAAAGAACCAGTACCATAACTGTCTGCTAAATAAACTTCTTCAAAGTTCTGAGGTGCACTATTGAATGAAAATATTGCTAAATATTCATTAATCGTTCCTTTATCTATTTTTCTCACTCAGATGTTCCGCATTCGAGTGCTCATTCAGCATTAGGGTAAATAACCCTCTTAAGTTCACTTCCTTTGTCACGAATGGACCAACTTTCTGCGGTATTACAAGTACATGGAATTAGCATTCTTCGATAGGAAGAATAGCCTACACTAAAACAGAAGCTGGTTTAAACATGTTTATCAAAACGTGATATTATTACAATAATAACAACAAAAATCGCTGTCAAAGATTATTAAACGAAATGAATGAAAGCTTATTCTTCAAAAATTAAATATTTTCTTAATTCTTAGAGAAAATAATCACTAAAAAGTGCAATGCATATTGTAGGCAAATTAAAACTTTACCGTAACGCAGATAGTTTTGCCAGTCATTCTACGATAGTAACATATAGCTATAACAACAGTTAGTTATAATGCAAATGAGAAAACGTTACTTCGAGCAAATATTTAAGGAATCGAACCCCTTTATACCCAATATTGCTGACAATACCATGGAATAAGAAGACTGCAATTCAAACGGATATTAGTCTGGAGGATCTTATAGCCGTTCGCTAGTCCTTAATGGTTACTGTCCTAAATACATTAAATTACGAGTTCTTAACTATAATAATAATAATAATTTCAATGGCTACTAACCTAATGATTAATCGAAGTTTTCGATGATTTGTGGCTACATTCTACCGGACGCCAATTGTAAAGAAGAGTTGTTTCACTCAGCAATGTTACTTTTGAAAATTCATCAACTAATTACACCAACTTTCAAATTATTATATCACATTTCAGACTAACGACGGCTCAGATAAATAATTACTACTTCAAAAGTAAGTTTGAATTTTTGCTAGATTATAATCAGAAATATGAATTCTGGAATTAATAAGGGTAAGTGGAGATTGGCACCACTTCAAAATTAATTCAATGTTACTCATCTAAAACACAAATTTAGGATATTTTAACCAATATTTTCGTTTATGATCTTCAAAACACAAACATCCTGCAAATTTTCACAATGACTTGTACGAAGAAACTCGTCCCTATTCTCATAGACGTCCGTAGACATCAATGAAAATAGAGACGTAAAAATAACTCACAAGTGATGCAAAAAGACTACTCAACTGCGTATCCTTAAACTGGAAACCATTCGACTGGCTCAATGGAAAATTCCTTCCGCCTCTACTGGGTGAGGAAAAAAAACGCGATTACAAAGAACTGCGAGAAAAGTTTCGATAACCGTTTACAGCCTCGATTTCTGCTTTCTGTTGACCGATTGATCAGCCATTTAGGATTCACCTCCAAAATACACCTTCTGGATGTTATTTTTGGAACGTGCGAGATATTCCTCGGGTTTATTAACCCTAGAGAATATTCGAAAGTGATGATTACGATATCTTTCGGGACACGAAAGTAAATATACCCTTTTCTGGGTGAGATGCCTTAGACGCGAATTAGTAATTATCATCTGCTCCATGGAGAACATTTCTGAAAGCTTTCATGTGGACAGTCCATGAAGTCCTGCCATCTTACGTGATAACTTGCAACTTAGTGGCGATTTCGGTTTGCGTTGAACACGATTTCGTACAGTATTGGCAGGATCTATCTTCCTCATTTAGGAAGCGATTCATTCTTTAGTTTATTTCAATCCCCAAGAAGCCTGTTAGTCCTTAAGCTCGATTAAGTAGAGGCCAAGGGTTTCCATAGATGACCCCACAGGTTCCAGCAACACCATGGCTACTGAACGTAGTAAATATGAAATAGTTGAAATAGACGTGACCGGTAATCCGTTATCTTAAAAAACAATTTCCTGTAATGTAGTAATGCTTTTGGCTGACAAACGAACGTATGCTATACATTTGTCAACAAAAAGTGAACATTCGTAGGAAAAAACTGGAGATTCACCTCAAGACAGTATTCAGAATTGGATGATTGATACGAACGAATTAAGAACACGGAATAAAGTAAGAGGAAAATTAAGTGAGGGTAAATAAGAAAGCAGTTGCACTAAAGACTAGTAGGATATTCAGGTTATAACGGGTAATGCAATATCTATTTGCTGCAGAAATAAATCCGGTCAATCGAAAAGTTGACTTGGTAGTAACACGTTCCGAAGCATTGAGAGTGGGAGAGATATTTTTAAATGTAAACATAGAAAATAATCCTAACACAAAACACTACATCGAGATAATACATGAAAAAATCACAACTTACGAAGGTGTACATTTCATCAGAAAGCCTTACGTAAATTATAAATTAAGCTATTTGAGATTGCAAATCAACCATTGGCAGATTTCTCGAAATGTCATGTCAGCCCCTCATAACTATTTTATTAATGACTTCAATTCCAAGACGAATACAGCTAACTTAATTATAAAATTCAATCTTCCGCAAGAGTAGAAGTCACCTTAATTGAGGAAGCCTCTGAAGGCTACGTTACCGGAAATAATTGATACCTACATGATTTGCGGTGCTTCAGCCATGCATTGAGGACAGCATGATAAATGAAAGCAATCAGTAACCATGAACTTAAAACGAGTGACGTGAAATCTAAGAATAAGAAATAAGACTCAGGTGTTTGATTTTCATAATCTTTCCAGCCCTGCTCTATAAAATGAAAAACATGGCAAACCGAATCGTTTCATACCCACAAAAAGACATTAATTTTTAATTTAGCTTCCCTATCAAATAAACACCACTATAACTGGCTTCTCTGCTGTAAGAGTTAGCTTTCCGGCCTTGTTGTTGTGGGGACACAGGTTGATATAGCTGATAAGTGTTCGTCTCAACGTAAATACACATCGTTCTAGTACAAAACGGACGTAATTATGGTTACCACTCACTGCAAGAGAAATGAATATCAGGGGGTCTTTTAAGTTAATGCTATTTTCACGAACGTGCACAAATCCCGAGCTAATTAAATATAACAATTAAATTACAAGTTACGGGAAAAATTTACCAGAACAATAACTGTACTTAAAACTAAGAAGAAACCATCTTAACACCATTAAGGAATGAAAATTCAGTTTCGCTAAAATCAAGAACCCTCCCTTAACCGTAAGAATTACTCCATCATAACTGTAGAACAACATAAATAAATCAATAGGGGTATCTTTGACCGTCAGCGATGCTCATGGAACTGAAAATCAGATCAAAGTGGAAGAGAGACATTGCAGTAAAGATGAATCGAGTCCTCCGAACTGAATTTCTCCTTCGAAAGGCCACCGAGTATCAAAAAGCCAAAAGCCTATGTTTAGCGAACAGTGAAATTTGACATTTCAACGCAATTGTAAGCAAGAAGTCCATGTCTGTAACGACTAGACTACATTCAAATTTCCCCCCTAGTAAAAGTAAAAGTGCTCATGATCGATAAGGGTCGACCTTGCGAAACTACATTGAAATGAAGAAGTTCATCACAGTAAAATAACGACACGGAATCATGCGGATTTTGCAATTTCGGGAACATAACGATATCGATTACTTCTCCCCCTGAAATGCATCTTTGTGCACACGACAGAGCGTCAGAGATAGGTACCTTATTTACGGTCACATTCGCATAAAATAGCTAAATTTAAACATTTCTTCGCATCCGTACAAGATTTCAAGAGCATGGGCTTGAAGGTTAAAAAGATTTTCTAAAATTTAATTAATTGTATTCGCTACCGGATCAAGTCGGTGGAAAAAATGTAAAAACTATTCATTTATCGTCAACAAAAACTTTTTTACTACCAAAAGGTCTTGCTTTAAATCTCTCTATGACAGGGTTAGATGTAAGAAGATACTAACTAGTCTCAATCTCCCCCTGAAATAAAGTCGTTTATTATTATAATTAACTATTTCAAACCCGAGTAAAGGAAAAATTTTTCGAAGTAGAAAGTATTTGTTTGCATCCTCGGCAAGCCTTGAGAACAATAGCACACATAACCGTAAAAGGGATCCGCCGCGTAAAGAAGCCACCCCACGCACTAACAAACGCATCTCCCGGTGGCTCGAATCGATTTTCACGGCAAAAGAGGAGCGAGTGCATCGCAAGGACGGATCCATCGCCCGAAAAACCCTTCGGACGCTGAACCGTGCGAAGCAAAAAACCTCGGCCATCGCCATGGAAGCCACGGCTGGGTCCAGCCATCGCTCGGCCAAATCGTTAGACAGGTGCGACGAGTATATAAATTGACGAGAAAGCCTGATCGAGGGAATGAGGCACCTCCTTCCACATGTGCACGCACCGAAAGCTATTATTGATTTTCGTCTCTCTCTCCTACTCTCTCCCATTCCACCACTCCACCCACACACTTGGCGTCACCGTCCCTTCGCAGCCAGACGACCACCGCTAATGCACTGCACGTTACTTCGACATTCGCCTAAAATGCAAAGCGAGCGCCCTCGGATCCCTCCATCAGCAAGTTTTCCACTTTCGGAAATGTGGAATCCGCATAGAGTGAGCGAACAGCTGACGACGCCGTTGGAGGCGAGGGATGCTCGAAATCGCTAGCCCAAATATCGCGGGAGCGAGTTTTATTTGGGCAAATTATGTCGGGGACCGTGTCAGTGAAAGAATTGATATTAGAAGAATAACATGAACGAGGAAATTCCTTTCAAAACCAAAAATAAATTTAATAAGATAACGCTTTAAACAGTAACAATGCAGCAATTTGAGAGGATTAAAAGAGTTACAATCGTCAGCAAAGGCAACAATCGATTCACAGAAAATTGATAAATAAAAGAAAGTTACCGTCAACATTACATGACGTATAAGAAACTCAAAGAAGGACGTAAAAGACGCATAAGATTTTCCATAAATATCTTTAGAATATCAACGACATAAACCCAATGCCATAATTAAAACGGATTTCCGAAGCAGCAGCAGTCTTTTAATAAGGTTTAGTACAATAAATAGATCTAGCAGCCGGACTATCACATATTAATTGAATAGATCGACACCCATGATAATAATAGCTGGAATAATCAAATAAATTAGTTCAATAATAGCTGGAACGTGTATCAAAAGCAAATGACAAGTTGCCCCTCGTTAAAAAGTTTTACGCTACTCGGTCTTCGTTTCATTACATATTTTCCGCTGAGATTTCGAAGTTAAGAATCACGAAGGCATGAAGAACTTCCTCTAGTAAAGTTCTTTCTCAAATCATAGTTCTTCAGCTGAGAATGTTTCTTCCTTTATTCATATTTCCTCCGCCGCATACAAAAAACGAGTCACTCAATTTCTTGAGTAAAAAATATACATAGAGCATGGAAAAAGTGGAGTAACCTCCAATGCACCATCACAGTAAAGAATTCATCCAGTTTCAGTGAAGATGCTCTCCAATGAATGCTAGAGGAGTACGGATAGTTGCCTAAAACAAGGCGCTCACGCATAGGAAAACCCAGCTGCGAGGACTGCCTAAAACAAGGGGCAGTTCAGAGCTATTTTAGATTCTACAACCCTGCATCGAAAATGCACATCTGCATTAAAACAAATCCCTTCTTGTATTAGAATAAAAGAACATTTTCCATGGTTTCAATAGGAAAAAACTTTATGCTAACCAAATCGTTTCTGAAAACTATAATCTCAGAATTCGAAAAACGAATTCGAAATTGGAATGGAAACTTTTCCCGAGGAAAAAGTGAATATACTCCTACGAAAACGATGTTTCGTAATTTTGCCCGATAATTATTATCGTGGCAACAGTAAACCATTACAATCTTGGAAACGTTTACATTGAAAGTGATTCTCCATGACTTTTCCCTCCATAACCGTGAGGAATCCGATCCAGAATGAGATAAAATCTCGTGAACCGCGGACAGCAGTTGAAAACCGCTAAGAGAAGCAAGCATTAATTTGACAATTGAGGAAAGATGGGCGAATGAATTGCTGGGCTATTGGGCGCTCCAATCGATACTGCGAATCCTTAACGACCAGAGTGCCATCCCTCGCTAAGGGCCAACGGAAAGTGGGGAATCCTCCTCTACGGGCGAACTATTCACACGGAAGAATCTTGATGATGTGCAGGCGGAAAAACGGCGCCTAGAGGTCATTGGGTTCAAAGGCAATCGGAGTTCATTCGGAGATACGTCAATGGCGAATTCTGCGGAGGAGAATGCCCGGGAAAATGAAAATCCCGCTATTAGTCCACGCTAGTGAGGGGGCTGAGCCAGTTACTGGACCTCACATACAATGGAGAGCCTGACAATGAGATGTTCGGCCTCGGTGGTGGAGGGGTTACTGAGCCATCCCAACGACGCTGTGGACCCGGGCTCGAAACCCGGTGCCACGGATGAATGTATCCACCGATAATGACGGTTCATTTATATTTTGAATTCAAAGTCTTCCTTTGCAGGAGATGGAACGTTAAATGCCAAACCGATACCTGCAGCTTCGAAAGTTTAATACGAAGCCTTTGAAAAATTTAGATCTGATTACCTTCAGCATAGAAAATTTCCGCAGAATATACCAAAATATACAAAATAGAAATATTTATTAACCAACTATACTTTTAAAAAATCTTCTGAAGCTGTAGTAAGTGGTAATCCATTACAAACAATATTTTGGATATCCCGAAGGACATCTACTACACCACAACATTATGATTAAGAACTGAGTTATCCAATATATCTGAAGTTATCTTTTCATTAATAAATACTTCGCCAAAGAATACTTGGATAGGGAAAGGATATAGTTCTTCTTCATGGGTGACCTTGAATGTAAAAAGAATAAATAGCACAAAAAAAAAGAAATATTGGAATTGCGAAATGCACATCCATTAAAATATACCATCGTAAAAGAGACTTAATTCGGCATGAATACAAAAATGACATTGTGATGAGCGAAGGAAGGCAAGAGGACGACGAAGCGAAGACGAAGGGGATGCCGGCGAATGCTCGTGCGGCAAAAAAAAGACATCCTCTATCGCAACCACAATCGTCACGCTCTCCGAGTCGTAGCCTCTTCTCGTGTTCCTCTTTTTGCGCCGATGAGAGAGTCCTTAGAATCAGATGAGACAATGAGTCAATCTGATGTCCCATTCAGTATTGAGGAATATCATATATCAATAAAGTATTGAGGAATTAACACCGTTCCGTAATTACAGTTTAGACAGAATTTCACCGTGAATAAAGGGAGCCAAGGCTCGCCAAGCAAAGTTATGAAAAATAGCAAAATATCTATAATAATCACTGAGAAAAGGAATTTCCCTCGCGATGGAGTCAAATTTGTAAACATCTTCGAGAAAATCGCTAGTTTCATAAAGAAAACAACGAGTTAAATTTTATATGCTGAAACAAAAGATAGCTTATAAATTTCTGTCAAAGACAGATAACTGTCAATTAAGTCACCTAGAGTGCTTCGATAATACACAGGCCTAGTAATAATTTGGCAACACAACTGACGCGAGATAAGCTCTTGGGTTTACTATCAAAGATAACAAACGACCGCGAATTTTTCAATTCCCATAAAAAAGAGGCACTTTAAAGAGATAGACGACTCGTCGACTGAACTGCGCTGCACGACACATCGCCTTAAAAACGCCACGACTTCTTTCGAGTAAAATAATCTGCACGATCGGTAAACAAAGACATTACGGGCGCCGTCTACGAAGAATCGCGGAGCAAAACGAACATTTCTATTTTCACTCCGCAATTACGTCAAGGTTCAGCATCACCGAAACACATCCACCGAAACACGAGCGGCGATAAGGAAGCCGACCACTCCGACAAGCCTCTGGGACTTCCTTCACATCCACTACTTCAGTTAGACCGGAAATGGTAATCAACCCTTATGCACCGCACGGGCCAACCAAATTTGCTGGACCCAAAAAGTAGCCATCGAGGGCGCCTGGATGGTCCGTACACTTACCTTCTTGGGACACACGAGCAATGGAACAGCAACAAACAGTTCGATCGCGGCTGCTTTAGATCCACAATCGTGCCTAGTGGAGATGGCATTCACACACGAGGGCATAACCTCCGGGGCATTAATTAGATAAGTAGAAACGGAGCAGGTACGGCGAGGAAGCACCAATCGAAGCATCACGTGGGGACACACCAACCGACACTCGCAAAACAGAGGAAGGAGGTGGGCTATCTGGGAGGGAACATGACAACGCGGCCGTACGGCACTCCGGACGCCCTTCCGAGCGATAGTTTCCCTCAGGGCCGCAGTGGGCGCACTAGCTGCAGCAGCGAGAGTGAAAGGGAAACCCCCGCCGAGGCCCCCTCCGCCCCACACCCCTTCACACATGCACGTGCTCACGCACACATGGCAACCCCGCACGGCCCCCACTCCGCGGACATTTATGCGAAGGAACGCCGACCGAAAAATAAATCGACGCCGAAGAGGATGGGCGAAATTCGACGTCGGCCGGGAGCGAGGGTCCTCGTCCAAAGGCCGCCCAAGTATCCGCTTTCCTCAATCGGGAGAAATAAGAGCGGAGGACCGTCTGAAGGTCAAACTGCGAATGGCTATCGGCGACGGAACCGACTATCCCCGGGAATACGCCGCGGTCCTTCCGACAGCGACGCCTATCGAGTCGCCTTTAAAGAACGCTAACTCGCGAGCAATAATTTCCGATTTTGCGAGATCTTTAAGAGGCGAACGCAAGCGCAGTCGTGGTCGAGGGGAAAAAAACGGCGTGCATTACAGTCGATGAGTCAACTTCCCAGCCGCTGCTTCCCCTCCGCCCGCTTTCACTTTCGTTCGGCCGATATGTAACTGCAACAGGGAGGCTAAAGAGGGCGGAGGAATCCGAGCATTCGGCTAATAATAATCGCTCGCGATGGCCCTACTCATTTTTTTCCTCAATATCCCCGAGAAGAGGTGAGTGGCGGAGGGGTCAGGGCCACCCGAGGACGGGATTTAAAGGAGATGTGTCCGGGTGAAGATGAAGGCAGTCCTACGGAAAAGGAATTAGGTTGCTCGGATTTGGCTGTCGTTGCATACGCGGTCACGGTTCCGTGGAGCGACAACAGATGTCAGAAGTGGCCGAGATGGGAGAAAGGGGAGAAGCCGAGGTATTGAGTTCGGCATTGACGCCAGTGACCGCCTCCTAGCGTCTTACACACGCGGAATTCCTTTAAACAGGCCTACGCTCACTACTACGAGAGTTAGGATCCGATTTACTGACTCGTAAAATTTCGGTAAATACGGAAAAGAAAAACATGCTAATTAAGAAGCGGAAACAAATACACCCTCCAAAGACAATGAATGAATACTAAATCATTCCTTCCTTAACATCAACAAAGTACAGAATAATGTTAAAAAAGAATTAGAAACTATAGATTCGTAATGAAACACAACTCATAGAACCATGAACATCAATTTCCCTTTATTTTCCAATACATTTTATCACACCAATAATCACCAAAACGCCATTTTCGATATAAAACACCAGACAATTTAGTAGGCAAAATCTTCTAACTGAAGACTTTAGCTACAAGTACTTGTGAAATTCCGTTAGGTTAAACTTTATTGAGCTCAGATTTTCAAATTTCAATGCACCACGAAGACAGTGTAACACAATGCCTTTAGCCAATATAATTAGCTGGACCACCAATATCATAACTCAAGTGGACTAAACGAATACAAACTAAAACAGGAATAACAGATTTTAAAGGAATATTCTTATTTATGGGTCTATCGATTGCTAAAAGAATGGCATACCTTTAGCTTCCTTCTGCCGATTCGCAGAAGGTCAATGACCGAATATACTATGAATTCCAGCATCTGATTTGACTGCCACATTTTTTATTAGTGGTAGAATTAGTTTTATTGGTGCCTGGACCTGGATACGGTCATTCGCACCAGTTACTAATTTTTTTCATTAATTTAGGTGTTGTGGGTGATGGGTGTTCTCTAACACAAATAAGAATTACACAGTATGGGATCTACTTCCTCATGCTTACAGTTCAGGGGAGGTCCATAGTGTAGCTGCAGTAGAGTCGACTGAATGGCTAAATGAGTGAGATTGTGATAATACACGAGTCCTAATCACAATAATAAAAAAATAGCGTAGATTCGAGGAACTATGCATTAAGTTAACCTTTGCCATTACATTGGTATTGTCATATATGCAGGTATAGTCAAATAATGCAGCAGAAGAAACAGGGTAGATAAATACATTTATCTGAAAAGATATTATGAGGGTAAAGGGAACGTGGTACATGTTACTTGACACACTTATATAAAAATGTTAATCACATTACATCATCTTGTAATCCAGTAAAATACACCAGTTCCTATTCAAAAACCTTTACTGCTGAAACGAAAGGATCGTCAGATATGAATGAAATAAGAAAACTGACTTGAAACTTTCAAATAGTAGCCAATATAAAAATATGATGATTAATTTTTTCTCTCAAAAAATCTTTATTTGAAAAAAATTGCAGAAGAGTTTTGTCTCAGATATTGCATTTTATTGATAACGGACACTGTGGTCATAAATTCCGAGGCGACATGGTACCATGTAACAGTAATTGTATTCTCAGAATTAATCATATAAACAAAGTGCCCTTCCTATGACAATTTACTCAAGATAAAGTTAAATAAAATTTCTAAAAGATTATTTCAAACAGGTGGACATTTTCGAATCTTAATATGCAAATACATTAGAATGATTTTTTAAAGTTGATTTTTAAATCCTATGTGTTACAGAAAATATCACAAACTTTACTTCGTTGCTCACTACGGGTCAAGTTGATAGAAAAAACTCACGATGCATGTTCAAAGGATTTTTCCCATTCTCCTTTTAATTAGCAATTGCTCGGCTCTGCTCTCGTGGGAAATTCACACAGTCCCAGATAAAGAGCGTATAAAATTAACAACATGAAACGAGTTTCAGCGGTGTTAGGCTTTGTCATTTACTGCTTCCGTTGCCGATAATACTTATGACGTACAAATTCCATCTACGAAGAAGATAATCGTATCATGCATCCGCTACATTCTAGATCATGAACAATTTTAATAACACAGCTCTAAAAATACGAGAGAATCCGAAACAAGGCAAGAAAAATTGGTCTTTCAAATCCTACCCCAAAATAGCGAAAGGAGAGCGAAGTTCATTCATGTCATGAGATCGAAGTTCATTCATAAATTTTGGAATTGAAACAAGAAAAAAGAGTTGAACTGGATAAGCTCATAAATAATCAAGTTTCACAGCCCTTGAGGGATTTTTAAGTGCCATTAATTGCAACATCCCGAGTCACACCTAACTTCCTTCACAGCACCCAGGCTAATCTAACTTGTCCAACAGGGGTGCCTTCTCATCAAAGCATTTCTCTTCACTAAAAATGAAATTTATACGAAATAATACAGTTGTTAATACGAAATACGTAAACATCCTGAGGCTAAGGTGAAGGATGTGGCAATAATGATCGAAATCACGCAGAAATCAATTAGCAGTAGTCCAGACAAATATTTTTTCTTTTCTTTTGGGATATTACCGGTACGGGTACCTGCTAAAAATAAATAAAAATTCTTTCCTAAAAAAGCACTACCACGATGCTGTATCTTCTGCTCTTAAGATAAGCGCCAGAAGAGACAAATCTAGTTGCGAAACAACTATGAAGAATGGCGCTAATTAACCAAGAAGAAGATTGGATGTTGCATTCAAATGAGTCAATCCTACCAAAAGTGTTTTAAATTAATCGACTAGAAATCGATAAACATCGATCATAACCCTTGTTCACGCTAGCAAGGTATTGCAACACAAAGTCTTTGTTTTGTAACGCTTGGGCGCCTACTTGCGGCGAGGATAAGATGACTTAAGTTAGATTTCTCTAAAATCTCAGAGTAAACACTAAACAAACACAAGAAAATATCATTGAATTTCATCAGAAAACTCTCCGGCAATAGAGATTAGTCTCTACAGAGTTTTTCCTAAAAATTTAATTGATACAAATCAATATCGGTCCCGTAACCGGTGAGTCAATATCGGTCCCGTAGCCAGTTTCAGCTATAGGCGGGTGTAGAAAACTAAACAAACGCATCCACATTATTTAAGTGTTTATATTTTAACGTGATTGTAAAATGTATACACAATTATTATACAGCGATATAAGTATTCAAGTTTCGTAGCTGAAATGAATGGTAGTAATATTATTGTCAAAAGTAAAAAAAGCAGCTGAGTCATTGCGCACAAAAGGGTTTTCGTTTCCAACGGGAAACGAACCCGGAACTGCTTTCACCTAAACCGAACGTGCTACCCACTTGGCTATCCGGGAGTTCATGAAATGAATGTTATTCGCAAATTTCAAGGATCGAGGAAATATGTTTTAACTTTGTACGGTAAAGCCTTGAGGCTGAAACCCAGGGAATGACAAGTGTGAAAAAAAGCGACATGAGTGGGACTCGAACCCAGTTCTCCCACTTTCCGGGCAGTTGTTCTAACCACTGAACTACCACGCCGCTCTTCTTCCACACTATTAGCAACTTTTTTACGGCTAGTTGGTCATTAGGATGCCTATCCACTGAGTTGAAATACAAAAGAGAAGAATTGTACAAATGCCTCAGTAGCTCAAAAGATAACGACCTGAGTATAGTTGTATCGTTGAAAGTACTACGATTGCTAGGGCCAATTGGCACTTATGAGCTCTTACCGGGAATCAAAACCGGGTCCACTTCCGTGAGAGTTGAACACGCAGCCCACTTGGCTATCGCGGAGCTCGATCACGACCTATGATACTTTACGTAAACATAATAGATAGGGAAATTAGTCACCCAATTCAGATCACTGGTCTAGACAAATTTAAAAATACTGAATTAATCTGGAAGAAAGTTGAGTAGGCAACCGCTAAGAAAGCACCCTGAAAAAAATTTGTTATCGTACAGCTGACTATTATCTGCCACGATATCAATCGCAGTTGACACAGTTAGGATCTTTCAACGCAGGTAATGCTTTCCTTTAGCATGTCTTATGCTCTTCAAAGAGGAAACGCTGTAAATAAAATGACAAGGCGTTTCGACAGAGACAGAACCCTTTCGTCGATTCAGACCCTTTCTTCCTTTTGCGAAGTTGCTGCTCTCGAAAAAGGAGCATTTGGAAACAGGCGAAGAAGCAAAGACAATGGCACTTGGAGACCGAAATTAAACCAGGAAGAGGTAATGATAGAAGCAAATCTTCAGCAAAAATACATTAGGGATTTTTAAAAGAGAAAGGGGACGATCCTGTTCATTGAGAACCTGCAGTGGTCGGGAAATAATCTTGTTAAAAGTACGTCACCGTTGCAACTCAGTGGGGAAAAATCCATTCTAAAGCAAATCTTAATCAATTGCCACACAAATTTTGTCTTGCATGATAATAGTTCACGTAAACGTTAGTACGGCAAACTCCAAGTGTTCTGGCCTAACACTGTGGAGTGCCATCTATAACAAATCAGAAACGTTCTTCGTATTTCGCACAAAATGTAATAAACACGACCGGTTTTGACCATTACGGACATTCTCAGGTCGTGTTTAACAAATTTTGTGGAAAACATACGTACGTATGTACATATAAGTACGTTTCTGATTTGCTTTGTAAGTACAGTGTTCATCGGCGTATATGAAGCAATATCTTCTAAACTGAAATTCTACCATCGTGTTATACGTGTATTTTTTAATGAAGCTTAACTAAATAGGAGCTTATTAATTTTATCCATTTTATCAATTTAAAATTTTTCATATTTTGTTTCAGTATTTAAAATTAAATCTACTTTTTAAAAGCTATATAAATGCTATGAGTATTAATAACTTTGCGTGTTGAGTAATCGAGAAAAAGTTTGGAGTTCCTATCTTTTTATATTAAATTTAATCGACGAATTAACGGAATTTGATTTTCTACCAAACCTTCCTTCTTAAAACTATGCTGCGTGTTATATTGACGCATGGTTTACGGCGATGAAAATGGTAAATGTCTAATCACTTAGGATAAATGCCAAATTTGTAAAATTTAACAGTTTTTCAATGTATTAAGCGTCTATAGACAATTACCAACAATTTCAATGATACAAAAGCTTTAGTTATCCAAATATAGTCCCTTAAGATCAAACCCTTACTTAATACTCATCTTCACCTTATTCTAAGCACTAGTTAGCGCCTATGTATCCTATAAAGGAACAGCTTAACCCAGACTGCATTATGATAACCCATTTGGAAACCATATCTAGCACGGAGCAAATAAGCATAAAATTTGTCAGTCTTTGAATGACATTATGCTGTACAAAGCAGGAGGAAGAGAGGCTAATACGTATACTAAGCGAGGAGATCCAAAGGCATGCCAAGATATCGATCGCTATTTGGAAAATGTGAAGGAGAGGTGAGGATGGGAGGGAGATGTGAGGGGAAAATTTGAATATGCCCGGAGAGTGGTGGAAGAATGCCTCAAATTCGGTCGACTTTGCGCAAAAGATGAAAATTGGGAATGGAATAACACACAAGTGCAGAGCAAAACCCTTTCTTCAAGGACCATCAAGTCGCCTCTCCTTACAACTAAGTTACAACCACTCGCGTATCAGGGAAATTATGAATGAAATTGATTCGAAGGGATGAATTCTAATACATTTTCCAGGTCTTCCAAATAACTACTCCTTTTTGAGGCTGCCTTCTTCAAGCTATTCTAAACTTAAATATTCTTCGTCTTTTTCCCTGTCGGAGGGGGAGGAGTAGATTACCAAAGACGGATGTTGAGGATCAGATGGTAGTACTTATAATAATAATAATAGCTAACCAAATAAAATAGAAAAAATGGGGCTCCCAGACAGCCAAGTACGCCTTTGGTGAAAGCGGTCTCGGATTAGATTCCCAATGGGGTTTCGTAAGTGCGAAGTGACCTCATCTGTCGAACCACTTTTAACAATACTACTAATACGAAATCGAAAATAAAATACTACTAATAGCAAATCGAAAATTAATCATAGAGGGATACTTTTCTAAATAATGACCGAAAAGGGACACCGTGAAATACGTTACCTTCGAGTCAACAAAAAGGAATAGAAGAAGAAACAAAACGTGACCGCTTTCGTCATCGACATCAGGGTATACAACGGGTGTGCTAGTTTGAATGTCGCATTTATTGTGCACGTTGGTAACTTCCGTGATTTTCATTATCCTCTATATTTAGGACCATCTCTCTTTCTCCTTTCTTCATTCCTTAAAAAATCGCAATGTTATGTGATAACAGAAATATAATTTCACTTCAGGTAAACATCTTCAGCCAGTAGAGGGAACGTGAAAGACAAGGGAAAGTTTTTCACACTCACCTTCTCATTGTAGGTATGCAGTAGTTGTATTATTTTTCTGCTATCGAGTTTTCACACAATATCACGGTTATTTACTCCACAAAATCACTCTTTTTTCCAAAACCCTATACTTTTGCTTCCTTAATGGCAGTACCATTTTTTACAAACCTAACCTATTACACATACAATTTTATGTAAAAATTGTATTTAAATTGTAATGGGACTCTCTAGTGCTATTTCGTCCTGTAAAGGCCGATGCATGTATGTACATACCTAAGTGAACCTGTTTTGATTACGTAAATGGCCAGATGAAGTATGTAGAAATAAATGCCACTTAAAACAGATAAAAAGGTTTCTTGATTACTTTAAAAAAATTGCTATAATTAAAGAATAACGTGAACACAATGGAAAAAATAATTTCCTGCGCTAATGCAAACTGAATAATAAACAGGGAATCAAAAGGTGAATGAGTAATTTATCCAGGACATAATGCTCAAATTTGGAAAGAAAAAAAATAATAATAACTCGTGATAATGTATACGTCTATCTCAGAAATTCCACAGCACTTGATTCTAACGGTCTCATAACATATAATCAACAGAAGTAGCATTTCCAAAACAGACAGTGGAGGTACGCACAAGGATGTTAAGAATCCTGTAAGTTGTCACCTAATAAATGCATAATCAGTCATATAAATGTAAATAGCGGTTTTCCCTTCGTGGCACCGAGGACGTAAACTCCGATCTCAGCAAATTTTGCCGGAATGTGCTCCAGGTAGTCATAAAAGAAGAACGCTCACATAAAAAGGAAAATGTACATCGGTAAAGGCAACTCTTGGCTGAGCATAGGAGACACAAAACACTGAAGCATAAAAATACAAATTACACGGCCCAGTAACCCATCACAGCCACAACGGATATGCAATCAAATCACAGAAATTTCGGCAATCAAAGTAAACGGAGAAAACTCCAGTACACGCTCTGGAAGACACAACTGATGGTAAGAAGCACGCACAGCAGAAGACTTTACTTTCCCTCGTCAAGCGGTTTAAACAGTTCAAAGAATAGATTTTTCGTGAGAGGCAGAGCGAGGAAGGTTGGCCAAAATTAATTCCCACTCGCCGTTATGGAATACGGGGTGAGGAAACCTCGCAAGGACAGAAAAATAAGTTCGCGCCCAAAAGACCGAGTGACTGTAGACGGCGAGAGCATGCAAAGAACACACAACTCCAGACGGCGAACGATCCAGATCTAACTATAGCCCAGACAGTCCACGGCAAGCTTTTGAAGTAGGAGAATGCGATAGAGGCAAATAGACCATGCACACACACACTCTCACGAGACATATCTTTTTGCCCCATTGCCCAAAAACTTAAGAGTAAAACCTTCTAAATGAAACTGAGGGCATATGCCAAAATTATACGAAGAAAAACATGTGGCAAACGAAAGAGAGAAAGGAGTACGCTCTGTTGCATTTACAATTGATTCTAGCAGTATTTCAGGACCTCTGGTGAATAGAGCAGGCGTTAGAATAATCGCGATCTATTGATAAATTGAATACAAAATTATTGCAATATGAAAATCAAGTCATGATTCGCGCAAAACATTATTAGCACCATATGTTTTTCGGGCAAAAGAAATTGATACATTTTGATGGATTACAGATAAAAGCAACTCATAGAATACAGACATTCGACAACTTAGGTCATATGGCACATAGGCCCCCACCGGGAATTGAACCCGGACCGCTTTTACCTACGTCGAACGCGTTGCCCACTTGGCCATCTGGGAATGATATACTTTCCAAAATTATACGTCCCAAAAATTACAAACTTTCAAATTTAATTATTTACTTATAATATGTTATTTAAAAAGAATCGTCAATACGCTACCAGTTTATGACTTTAACTAGATGATATCTCATTTTATTACACAACATTGGCAAATGCTGTCGCCCTATCTGCGAAGGCAAATCTGCTACTAGATTTCTCAGATTGACACATAGCTTCAATACGCAAAACCCCTTTCTTATTTGTTAAAATTTAAACTTTATTACGAAAAGCAGATTAAAGACGCTAAGACATACTAACATGAAATTAATGAGCTTTCTCACACAAGATTTTGTAAGAATTAAAATTCTAACTATTTGTGAGCATTATAAAAATTAAACAAAACGCGACAAAATAAAAACGAACCACACACTACTTTATGAAAGTCACCCGTTTACTTTACAGCAGCTCCCGAGAATTCTCTTTCTTAAAATTTCTCAGAAGACATTTCGGTACTTCCGGAGTAGAAATCGTACATTTTTAACACAGCTTTCCATTTTTGTGAAAGGGTATCCAAAGGTGATAAAATACAGATGTAGCTCATAAACCTTCCAGTAGAGCCAAGTCAGGGAAAGGTACTCCACGTTATTAAAGTTTGACAAAAAAATTATTCAACATCATTAGTTATTTTCTTGCTAGAATTCTACAGGTAACACCTTATTACAGAAATAAATCGACAAAGCGTTGCGGAATACGTAATTTTTATGATAGTTATTACTTGTGAGATACGAAAAACGAAACTGCTCGTGAGCTGTTTAAGAAAACGTTCATCAACAACAGCGTAAGAGGAAAACAAAGGAACGTAATATATATAAATAACAATTCTTCCAAAAGACGCTCGTTTCTCGAGCATATTAGTACCTGAGCCACGTCCGGAGATAACAGCAAAGACCAGCCCATTGAGGAAACAAAGAACGGCTTGTGGGAATATATCCACCTTTATCGGTCATTCACAGAAGAATGGAAGTATTGAGAAGCAGTTTCTCCAGTTAGGAAGACATTCGGCGCCATTTTACGAAAGAGACGCTTTGAGTAATTTTCTCATGATGAAACTGCAATTTCAATTCAAAAATGTATTGCTGGTAGGAAGAAAATACAATTATTTTCTAAAAATAAAATTTGAGTGGAGGAATGCTTGGGTCCTTTGTTTATTCTACAACAATATTCCTGATTTTAATTCGCACCTGAAATCATTTCTTATTTCAGAAGAATATATAATCAATATAACCGAAGCTAACATATTCAATCAGAAAACAACGATGTAGTGAATGAAAATTATAGAAAGTTTTTATAATATTCCCCTCATTACTTCGTCATTATCTGCTTTTCTCTGACAAAATATTTTCCTAATTAGTAGTTTTTGTACTTTATATTAATTAAAACCGGGCAATGACAGAGCAGAAACAATAGCACGCACTTTGACACGCACGAGAAGGATAAATGAGCGTTTAACGGCGCTAATGTCCACATATTCTGGGTGTCTTGGGAGAGATTCTTTCTATTCATTCATTAATATTACCAATGCCCTCGCTTTCCTAAGATTCAACGAATCAAATAAAATTCTGTACCTGATTTTTCGCAAGTAGTAATTTACACTATGCCCCAAATATATGTAAAAGTAATTAAGAAATGAGCCTACCCCATATGTATAAACTAAAACGCAAAATATTCTCATTTTATAAGGCATAATAAGATACACAGTCAAATTAATACCCGAATTAAGTCACAATACACCCCGTAAATGATTATCATCTGACTCGTAAAGAATTTCCGATGGCGGTTACATAGCGACTATTTACAAGATAAAACCTTTGATTATCGACCACCACTGATTCACGTTATGACAATATGTGACCACGCGTGGGTTTTATATCTATATACCTTAATCGCTGGCTCGGGATGGCAAAGCTATTCTCAAGGGTTACCTGGTGTTTCCTTGTCCCAGGTGTTCTTTTTACGAGGCGAGTTTCCTCGAAGCGCAATATGAGTGTTACTACACATTCTGATGCACAAAGGGGTTATATTATCGAATTTGACAGAGGACAAGGGTAGCGAGAAAGAGATATGCGATCATGAAATGATGAAAGCAATCCTCTGATGGCAGCCCCGGGCACATGCGACACCTGGCGTGCGGAGCGAACATTTCCAATTGAACCCTCCTTCACGTAACATCTATCGGAGGGTTCATCAATATTAGCAGCAATTGGTGCTTTGGACGCAACTAAGGCTATTTCATTTTAAACAAACGGAGATTCAAACTGCTTGTGAGATTTTCGATTATTAATACAGATGAATTGTTAAATAAGATGAGATTCGAAGATAAATTGAAAGGAAGACGTAACAGAGGCAACTCTCCAAATTTTACAAATACATTACTGAAACGCGAACGAAATCGGCCCCGTCATATCGCGAATACGACCAAAGCGGAAAAAAATTCCTTCTAAATGGTTTACCTCAATTGGTTGGGAATGCACTACCTGAGTGGCAGAAAGTGAACAGCTAAGGAATGTGTAGAGTACAATACTTGAGACGGCAACAAGAAAACACTAAACATTCAAATTTCATACAAAAGAGCTTTTTCAAAATGGATTATATGTTGAATTTAAACACTACCTATACGGTATGCATATCAGATATCTCTGAGTCCACTACATTTAAATAAAGTATTTAGACAGAGGTGGGGAACTTTTCCTCATCGGTTGGCTGCATTAGAGCCATCAGGGTCAAAGACCGTCTGAATGAAGTATAGCCTACATTCAATCAGTTCAACATCGAAATAGTACTAAGGAAAACGAATGTAATTGCTGTATAAAGCCATATTACGATATTCTCCATCCAAATTCCTTTTGCCATTATGAACGAGACTAAAAAACACAGTGATTTGCATACGTCCATTGGTTTCGTGGAAAGAAAAAAATACGCCCAAGCCGAAAATGCCGCATGTGGCCGCAGATTCCTCGCATCTTTGCTATAAGAAATTTAAAGGAATAAAACCGTGTCAGGTAGCATTCTTTAGTAAGCGATGGGCCTATGCCATTCAAAGACATTAATCAGACAGACTATCTCACGAAAAGCACTTCTTAAACGCAGAGCAAAGAAAAAATAGGAACATAGAAGAAAGGGAAAGGAAAGGGGAGGCTATTTCTTCCATTCCAAAATTATGCTAAAGCTTAATCCTTAGAAGACGAGGTCTGCAGGGCAACGGATGGGTTCCGTATCGTGTTCAGGCCAAAACCATTCTTGGAAAATATCTGGGAGACAAAAGGAAAGATGGCCTGAGCGACATCCGGCTATCAGTTACGCAAAATATAGACCACTTGTGGCTAAAATATTCGACAGAAATTTACTAATGAAAGAGAATTTAGTTGCTATAATTTTCTAAAAGTGTCATGATAAAAATATCTCACGACTCAAAAATTTCTCTTACGCTATCGAACTGCATATCGTAGGCGAGAAATTAAGACCGTTGACAGTAAATAAAATTTTCTAACGCATATAAGAACGAACTATTCTTAAATAATAGAACCATAGGCAAACACAACCATTAATAACGCGAACAGTTATACACCTTGGAACTGGACTAATTCTCTAAAGGCAATGGCATATTACAGTTCAAATTAATACTAATCAATTGGAAGACTCATTTAAAGGAATAGGTGGTATACTTGCTGAGCTTCGATAGATATTTGTAGAGTAAACAACAGATAAAAAGGAGGTAGAAAAATTTTTCTTGACATTCCTTCGCATTTGACGACTTAAATGAAGGTGGTCCCGAAGCCGAAACTGATAAGTAGTTGCGTTCGCGTCTTAACTTTTTACCAGCATGCTCTGATGACACGCAACCAAGACAAAGAACACATTCAATTAGCCCAATTTCGTGTATACCAAGCAGGAACAATTAATGCTGAAGAAAATCCTTCTACAATTTGCAATCCTTACCTCCCACTAGGACCTTCCCTCAACACCATCAACGATGTTCCATCAACGATAGATCGTACCGTTTACGTCCATCCTGCGACCAGCCTTCGCTCCCTAAGACCGCCGATACTAACGCAACGCGATTTTCTCCGATAACTATCTTAGACTGGAATCGAGGAAGGACTTTCATGGCGCCTCGCACCGCCAGGACAAACCACGACTGTCCTCAAGCGCCTCCGACACTCCCGTGCGACAAAAAGACATTCGTTTCTTTCGCGCGGAGAACTTACTGAGGCATCGCTCGCGCACTCCACCCACGCACGTCTTGGACTGCCCAGACACCAAGTATTTTTGGTGTCGGCGCGGGGAGAGCGAGGGTCCCTCACTCCGGAGACTGGCGAAATAGAACAAAGGGAAAAGTAAGAAGCCGCACTTTCGATAGCACCGTATAAATTGTTTTCACATCCAGAGCTCTCGCCGAGTTATAATTAAAAACGAGGTATATTCCGGACAAGAATGAATCGCAAGAATGCGAAAATAACGAGAAAAACATAGGCCATGTCAACGGAAGCAACCATTCTCCTTGGCTACCTGAAGTACTCGTAACGGACATCAAAAATATGCACTAACCGGAAACGTAAGTCATTTCAGAATTTATACACTTAGTTGGCTTCATCCTTTACGATAAAAAACTAAAAATACATAGGCGAGAAGTACTTTCCTAATCACATTTTACAACATAATTGCGTAAAGCGCTCTTCTGTTTCGACAAGGAAATAGCTCGCAGACTTACCTTCTTACAATTAAAGTAAAATAAAACGAAACGATTAATAATTAACTAACAATGAATTAAAGAATGTGTTATTAACATTTGTCTGTGTGAAGATCAAAATTCGGTAGTTCGGCTAAACTGTGTGCAGATTTATAAGGCAACAACCCGAGATGTATATTTGGATACACCTGCAACCATATCTTGATAAATGGAAAACTTATCTACTAATTCTACAAACATTTTTTTATTCGCGTATACTAGGTATGCGCCCTACAAGTTACTTTTCAGTATATGGTAATAATAATAAGTCCTTATACAGACGAGGTTGAGATATTACAATACCTATTCTCCATGCACCATCTCTTTTAGTATAGTATTATTATTAAAAGTGCTTCGACAGCTTAGGTCATTTCGCACGTGGGACCCCACCACCATCTCTTTTATTATCTGTTTCTGTCACATATCTTTTTAAAAAAATTAATCTTTGAAGAGGTCAATTCAATCATCTAATTCCATCTTTATAATCTCAGTTAATTTTTATTCTTTCGATAGAGTACAGAGAAAAAGTCGATCATTGTTTACTTTTGTCTCAATCTAGTTCATGGATGCGAAAATATAAAAGACATAGGATGGCGTTAGCATAACTTTCAGTTGTGAGTGACTAATACTGAGTAATGGCACTCATCCTGGTCACTCCTTATTGAATGCTATGGAAAATGTTACTAAAAGCGCCGGTGTGTTACACACGTTGACTTTTCCGCCTATAGCAAGGAGGTTCAGCGGATCTTGGCGAGTAAGGCTCACTCCTAGAACTTCGATATTATAACAAAGCTCATAACAAAAAAGGATTCAAAACATATTCTAAAAGATAACCGAAGTAATAAATTTCCCTATCTCTCAATGAAAGAACATCAAATTTCGATCTAATTAATTTGCGGAGCTTGAGGAAAATCCGGAATAAAACGAAAAGAAAATCAATAAAAGAGCAGAAAATCAGAGAAAATGAGACGACGTAGTAGATAGAAAGCGACATAACACAAGCTTTGAGAACATTAAATTTCTTTAGCAGAGCACAGAATGGTGATATTTACATAATCGGTTCCATAGCAAAGCAATAGCATAAAGGCTCCTTCCAAAAATCGTAACCACTGATTCACGAATGCTGGTGTAATCCAAGAAGGATGTATTATCTTTCTGCTACTATTATTTGACTAAATAATTCGAGAGTCCTAGAAAGGAAGAAACATCACCGAATAACTTTTAAGAAATGAAGTGAGGGTTCCAATATTACAGCTGATATCATAATTTTAACCATCGATTTGGCCTGAATTTATCCTAGAGATTAAAATTTTTAATACTGACAAACAAATGGTACGTAACCATGTAGCCGATCGCGCGAAAAATCTGAGAAACATGGAACAGTGGTAGCGGCAAGATAAGAAATCAAATATGTACTTAATATATAGGGTCATCCGGAAAGTTCGGCTGTCTTTTTTTACGTAAGAAAAATAAATTAAAAGGTGGGGAACTTTTCCTCATCGGTTGGCTGCATTAGAGCCATCAGGGTCAAAGACCGTCTGAATGAAGTATAGCCTACATTCAATCAGTTCAACATCGAAATAGTACTAAGGAAAACGAATGTAATTGCTGTATAAAGCCANAAGAAACCTCAACTAAGATGATTCTGACAACATTATTCAATTAAAAACGTGTTACTCGTGCGACTATATATATTACTATCAATCTATATATTACAGACATTTCATAATTCAATGACTCTATTACAGTTACATTCCCTATTCCGTGATTATTAAACAAGGAATAGGGATTTTATCACCGTAAACGAAGCTTAAATTTAACAGATACTAAGGCATCGTAAATAATCTTCGCAGTACATGCACCGCGTTAATCAAATATTCAAGTATAGCATTAATGACGTAGGGATGCAACACTTGAAGCTTCTCTGTGAATCGAATCATTCTAGAGACGAAAAAGGAAGAATGATATCAATTTCTACGAAAGGAGACAAAATTTTCATCAAAACTGCTCCAAAAACGCATAAGTGTGACTTATACAAGACGTGACCTTAGATTTACTTTAAAATAGAACATCTATTCAATACCAAATCATTCCCCAAAATAACTTTTAAAGAGTAAGTTAATACATGTCCGACTGCGAAAACACGTTACCCTTACCAGGCTGAGACAATGATACTTCCATCTCGCCGGTACGAATACTGCCATGTGATAGATACTAACAGCAGAAGAGTATTTCAAGGAGACGCAATAGACTCAACCCCCGAAGAGAGTTTTACTAATTATTTAATAAAACATGATGAGCTGTCAACATTCAATTTCACGTGAAGGATAGCCATAGTGATGTAACCCCTTTCACTTGCGAGAAAGCCTCCTCCTCTATGCAGCGAAACTCATATCTCATCGACGACCTTCAGTCGACTTGCTCCGAGAGTACCGCGCTAAAGGATTGTGAGAATAACGAGGGAAATTCATTGTCAGCAAGTGTCCAACGCTAAAGTTGCATCCCCCCCTGTAGCTGTAGCAGCAGTCTTATCGATTTTCTTCGTGTGCAGCTTCACACTGTACTCGTAAACACTGCACTCGCCTCTCTGACCGATGCCAATTCCACGAGTTGATTGGACGATTGATAGCACACAGTCCTTGGCTAACTAATGTAAACAACACACCGAGATACTATTTTAAACACCACAACCAAACACTACTTTCACCATTCAAACGATTTCTGGCAAAAGAGGAAGGTTAAACGATTTATACGATTTCCATTCAAGCACCCCTAGAATTTCAATTATCAATTTCATTGGCGATGTTCATGAGTTGGTAAATCGACAACTTATTTATAAGATCATCTTTGTAATAAAAACCGTGTGATTAATGTTTAAAATAGTTCGAATTTCAACGAAAAATAGAAGAATGAAAGACCTGAAAGAGTTTTATTGGTAAAAATGGTTTCTTTCTTTCGTTTCCGTCCTATATTTCAAGAACATTGCAGTTAAAAACCTTAATTAACATGAAAGAGCAATGGCTTCCGCAGATTTGCAGGCACTAGACGTCAACTTTCTGACCATGTCGGAATGAACTAAAGAATAGTGGATATTGGTATAGAAACAAAACGATCAATAGAAACACATCGCAATAATTCAATGGGCGCTGTTAAACCACATACAACCACCAAAACTGAAGAATCAAACAACGGAAACAACGGTGGCTGCTCTTCATCTTATTTCAACCCAAGCTAATGAAAGTGAAGCAATATTACCCTATAGAAACTAAAAGGGATTCTTTATCGGCGCGAAAAATTAGGCACTAAAATATCAAGGCCGCCCTATCTATTCCTTAAGAATTAATTCTCCCGCGAAATCATTCCAGGAAACCCATAAAGTCGTCTTCGCAAGAGTCCAAAGTTGAAAACTAAAAATTTCGCATATGCATCGTCTTTGACTTTTCATTAAAGATACTCCCATAAGCGATGATGAAACAAATTCACTATTATCTTCACGCTAAAGAAGCACTTCCAAATACGTAGCACATATTAATACTGCAGGATGTTATACTTTGCAAACGAGATTATATGTTATATAAGGAACGGAAAATTTTGTGAATTATAGTTATATTGGAAAAACATACTCCTGTTTGGTTATACGCTTGATGGAGGACCTACTTTAAAAAAATTAAGGAATTGATTACTTTGTTAGAATAGTAGTTGCTTTTGACTACCGAAAGATACCTCCTCATGTTACAGTACATTTCCGATTGCTCTCATTAACATAAACAATTCATATGGATTTTTATCTTAATTTTAACGTTTGAGAAAATATCAGACCTTATAAATCGGAAATTCTGACAAAAAAGATCCGTTTTTCAGAAAATAAATTGGGGTAAAGAATCAGCTATTGCTAAATAATTCCTAACAAATATCTTACCTAAGGCGCCACGAGTATCAAACTTGGAAACACCACATAACTCGCACATTTAAACATAGCGTTATGAGTAAGAAAATGAGATAATTTTATAGTGAAAGTAATTTAATTCCTCCACATTCAATTAGTCTTAAAAAGAGCATCGGGAGCCTACAAATGGGCGAATTCTTCCACAGTTTTTGGACAATTTACACAATTCGAGAAAATAATTACATTCCTGATTAAATCACTATCTAAAGTGCGGCCATTCGGAGGTACACAATATAACAATATAGTTTTTCTCACTTCCATCGAAGCCCCTCTTATTTACTATATGATTTTCCTCTCTCATCAACTTTCCAAGGTAACGCAAAATATAACTTCACGGTTATGTGATGTCTACATGATCTGCAGCCGAAACATCTTGACATGTAACGCAAAATAGCACCAAAAAGAGGGAAGAAATATGTCCATGTAAAAAAAAAAGGAGAATACAAGAGGCATATTTTAAATTATATACGAATACATATATAACGTGATTTGAACGAAATATACCTATGATATTTCATAGTAACTATTTCCGCTGAAGTTTTACAATGAGCAGCTACTTAAACCTAGTTTTCTATAATGTTACGTAACCTTTACTTTTCGTTAAAACCATTTAGATTGAAGCCATGTATGCAATTATTATTCTACAATTAAAACCAGGACTTTATTACGAAAATAATCATAGAGGTTGACCAATAAAACATATGGCAATAAGAAGTACAAACATCACTAACTATACATTCCAAAATCGGTGCATTTAGTTTAGTAGCATACATTTCGTTGCATGTTAATTTATCCTACGTAAGCGAGTAAAGTATTACTTTCTTTACATTAAATCTCTGAAGGTTTTCGGCAATTGCGATTCCTAAGATGTAATTTACAAGGACAGTTCCTTTATGCAATGACTAAATTCAATAAACGTTTTTAATTATAGGAAAAGGGGCTGCGTTTTCCGGAGAAATTTCATAATGAGACGATCATCGGGTTCTTCATAAGAGATTCTGTTTTTTGTTTAATACCGACCACTAAAAAAACAATACATTGCATTATTACACAGGACAATAATTTTTTTCAAAAATTTCGAAGTATTGAAAACATCGCGAAATATGGAACTTATTCGTATTCTATAAAGCTGCGTGCGAGAGAACTCCATTTCAAAACGCTAACAGGAAGTACGAGAGGGCGGCAAGATAACAGCTAGCGAGGTAAGTGATTCCCTCTGGCGGCCGCTCTCCTATACATGAAGTTCACTGATCAGCTCACAGATGGCGACCCTGCACTACAGCCCTCTTACGAATTCCGCGCTCCAAGAAAACCAGTTTCTCTACAAGCAAAATGATTCCATGAAATAACAATTGAAAATATTGATACACCAAAGTGATTCTAAAATAGAAATTTACGACGTAAATTATTCGAAATGGAAAGTGAATATGATCGGCGACTGTTCCGTGATTTACGCAATTAGCTTGAGTCGACGATTATTTTACGGCTTCCGTAAAATCGATAAAATATCCCACATATTTAATCTGACACCCAATGTATATCTTCAGTAAGGCATGATAAAAATAACTCATTAAAAAAACTAAAGATATGGACTCCTTAGATAAAGTTCGCTCCACAAATTCTGTTATTCTTCTATTTACAGGCACATATAGCCCTAGGAAAATCCTCATCATCCTCCTTTCTTCTATTAGTGTACAAATTCGATTTACAGTCAAATAAAATTTTGTATATATAATAATACTAACAATTATGACGGCTGCGCTTCCCATAACCAGAGTGTGCTTTGCTTAACCTACCAATAAAACACTGGCTGATTTCGATGACGTTTGAGGCTAACCTTCATATAAGCAATATTGTTTATTTTCATCAACAGAATGTAAGCAGATTATATGAATTACCAATGTAGGGTATTTCTTAATGAACTAGGTTTACTGAGCTCAATCAATATGATACAAATTCATTTGTAAATGGCGGAAGGATTGAAGTACTCGGTGTGAAAAACAATTCTACGACAGAATTAGTTTAGAAATAGTTATTTAGCTTTAACAAAAGTTGGAAACTAAACTTATACTTTACAGATAGATTGTAAATCATCATCTTATCACATATTATGTTAGAAGAAACAACAAAAATGTCTTATTCAATACGCTTATGCAATCCACATGGTATCAGTAACTTCAAAACTTAGTGGATCTTGATACATTACAATAAATTACAAAGCATTTTCTACCATCTTAGTATTTTTATAAGGTATACGTTTGGTAAAATTTATCAAATGTAGCTAAAGTACATTAAATCAAAAGCAGTTTCCGATATCTGAAAACGAGGATTGTTTTGATACTGTTTAAATCTACTGATAATTAAAAGTACCCAAACTTTTGTTACCTGCAACAACTCAATCAATCAAAAAAAATCAGAATGCTCAACATTTTGATACGATATTCTTCATATTTAGGAAGATCACCGCCATTTTCAACATTCTCCTTGCAATCCGAGCTTTATCCGCTTCCTAAAAATCGATCGTTTACCATGTTTCAATAATGTTACAATTTAATAATAATAACAGATACCACAATTACTTTAATGTTGGCAAAATTTCTAGCTGAGGTTCTATCCTAACAATCTCTATCGACTGAGTCTTAACGATGCTTTAAAAATTTCGGTTGAGTAACAATGAAAACAAAACACGAAGAGACCAAAACCTTACAGTTATTGTGCAGTAGAGTGCGCTTGTATAAACAACAATTTAAAGTAGTCATCAATAAAAATAGGGAGTCTTCGTCCATATCGGAAATGTTTATATACCAATAACAGGGAGGTTTCAGATTGTTGTCAATAATAAATAGAAAAGATCCTTTCTAGCAATCCGAGAGGCGATTTATAAGGGGCGAATTTACCTGAAAATTTCCACAAAAAAGCGGAGAAGATCCTGAATAAAGAAAGAGAAATCGAGCAGTTTCAGCGAGAAGTTGTATTCTTCTTTGGCCATGAATAAGTCTCGGTCTGCCAAGGGGCCAATTGGTGGGCATAAGGCAAGCACAGGGTGCGACTGATGCACCACGCAGACACGAAGCCCCGCAATAAATAATACTAGGGATCTTTCTTAGAAGAGGGGAGCCAGCAACGGGTATTTTCGGTCACAATAAATACAAAACGAAAATACTACGTGATTTATGGGGATTGAAATTCACAGAAAAGCCACTTCCCGTTGGATTACCTCAAGAGAAATTCCATCCATGAAATAATTGAGAAATGTTCAAAATAATTACTTAAAATCATCATATTAATGAAGCAATGACAAGACATCTCACAATCACCGTCAAGTTGGATCATCATATCAATTGACGAAAAATCGCACTATGTATGAAAATATATTTTCACTTTATCCTAGTTAAGCAAAAAAAATCATGACCCTTGCCTTAACATGGTCCATAAACTATCAAGACATCGTCAATGTAAATCCTGAACTAAGAGAAAAACTATGTAATTTCTCTTAGTCCAGTATCTCTTTCCCCGAACTCCGACCAGAGGTAAAAGATTAGAAATATAAATCTTACTCGGCAATTAGGCATCGCCGATGATTTTTTTTCTTTCGATCTCTTGAGTATGAAAAATTTCATCACTCCCTCTAGTAACTAAGTCGTACATAGCACTCAATCTGACACAAGACCAAGGTAGATAATTAAGTACATGTAATCTCATGTTGTAATAGGTAGGTGGATTTTTGAAGGCTACGAACGCTTGATTTATTTTTCACTGATGGTATGCAAAACTATGTAAACCTGAGTAATTTTCATGAAAAAGAATAGAGCCAAGAAGTCTTCTTATAATATAATAACCTTAGGGATTCAATACTTTCTCCAGCTATCAATGGCAACCGTGCACTGTTCTCTTTGGGTTTATAACATCCACAAGAAAACCTTAAAACGCAGTAACTTAAGACAGAAGTGAGAATCACGATTCGAGAATGAAATAGTATCATAGAAAAGGTTAAGATAATTAACAAATGATTCTCAGGAAATAATGGAATTCCCTGTTATCGATCTACTCGTGCCATTCCTATACTCAGCAAATGTACACCAGTTTGAAATTCGTTCTGAGGAAAAGCGGTCGAACGGAATTATTTTCACGTTGATTGTACGCAGTCGAATCCTGGACTTTCTCCGCAATTTTCTAAAAAGGCAAACTTTAATTTAAATAATCGATACTTCGGCGCCATGCTATCTGCCTTGTAGAAGGTTTAAATATTGAAATAAATTATGGTAAGTTACCAATGGTGGACACGATTTGGGTTACTTTACATAACCTGAGAATAATGAACCGAGGTTCCTTCCAACTAATGCGAGCTGTCAAAAGAGCAAGACAGCCAAAAAATCCTTTTCCGAACACAGATAATCAACAGCGAGAGGTTCATAAAGATATATGCGCACCACAAAATAATTCAAGACCTAATCATCAGTATTTTAAGGTCAGAATCGCATCGTAGTAAGTTATTTCTTTGAAGGGGATGCAGGCAAAATAAAGTTAACTTGTCACAAATTCCGACACTTAAGGCGTTGGGAGGCCTCAATGTATGCTGTGATTCCCGAAAATCCAGAGAAAATTTCTTCCCTCCTTTTTCTGAAATTCTGGAAATTACTAAATCTGACGCAACCAAATGTAAAGGCTCATGACGAAATGAAACATTTTATGACGGTGATGTAAAATTTTGAAATTGGGAAAAAGCGAAATGTTGTGGATTTTAAGTAATTTAGTGTCTAAAATCACTTAAACGATTTTAAAAATGGGTTCAGAATCAACTGGGGGAGACCTAGAGCAATGACCTCACACCAAATTCAACCATACAGCCAATCCTTGGGAATGAGGATTTTTTATGAGGATCAATGCAGCAGCTGAGCTCAGTTCTCAGCTTTCAATGATCACCAAAAGTGGCGTCACTTAAGGTACTAACTTTACAAACTCGAATGAAATGTTTAAGAAATATCTATTATTAAAAAGGAAGTGTTCTAAATATAAGAACTGTCTCTGTTGTATAAAGGCAAGGCAATGAACTCAGATTCTCCCGCAAATCCGATATTTCAAAAGAAAACCTATCACTTCAATGCGACATACCCCTCTGTCGTATTCACTTATTACCACCGAGAATCCAATCTGGATTAGAGCGTGTATTACTTCAGATGATGACGTCGTTCCGGGAACACTCAAATCAATCAATAATACACCAAAATTACAGACTCGACGAGATTTGACATTTCGAAGAAAATATGTAACCTACATTTGCCTGACACCTTAAAAGTAATCAATAATATCGAGTGAAGTTATTGCAATTATAAATTAGTAGCCATCCATAAAAAAAATCAGGAACGTATTTAATTGCGGAACGTGAATATAATCTATAGGTATGAACTCGTATTTGCTAAAAAAAATATTCTGCAATAAATAAAAAATATTGCGCGAAATAAGAGCCACCTCCCACTAGATACCTCATCTACAATTCGGCTAATTAAAAGAAAACTTTTAATCGGGACCAATCCAAAAAAACTTACACGTGACATCATACTGCAAACTTTTCCTCTGTAACAATAACTATCAAAAGATTCATAAAAACGCAGCGCTAGAAACTAAACATCCCACAGGCCATAAATTTACTGAAACATCGAAGCCCTCTCTTTCACGACCGTAATATAATTTCCACGTAAGTGGCGACAGAGAAAACGGGAGAAGGGGTCCTTGGGACATTTTCGACGATAAGACGACAATAATATTCTGCAGTGGTAGGACCGTGACGATAATGACGTAGGCTCGCAATCTGCACAAATGCGCAAGTGGCGAGGGGAAGGGGAGAAGGGCGAGAGATCCTTGAACCCTCGCTTACGGGATTCGATCGAGAGTTGGAGGGGTCCGCGCTTCATCCACGGGACACTAATCCTCACCACACACCCACGTGCAACACTCCGATCATACTCTACGAAACAACCCATTAAATAATTTTAACGTCATTTCCTTAGAAAACGACAAACAGGATGATTAGAACCATTTTCCAGAAATCAACCCCGGATTCCCGGAGGATCAATCAGGTCAAATTCTCAGTAACACAGGAGAAAATTTGAACGATCCGATTTTGCCGCGTAACTGGCATTGTTCAGTTGGTAGCCGCCAACGACTGGACAGCAGCTATAACAAAAAATTATTCAAAGACGACAACGAATGATTTTCCACGAAATTGGTTTAAAACGACGAAATAGTAAATATTGAACGCGATGTTGATGGTATGAATATCACGGTCTACCGCTGGTTAAGCTGTCGTCTGAGACCCGGCACTGACTATGTAGCTTAGTGGTAATATTGTGAAAAGTGCTTCGATAACTTAGGTCATTTCGCACGTGGGCCCCCAAGGGGATTCGAACCCGGGACCGCTTTCACGGAGGTCAAACGCGTAGCCCACTTTGCTACCCGGGAGCCCCAATGTAGCTGCATTATACAACCATGCATTCATAGCAGTAGTAAACAGAAACAGATATATAATACGCTGACAATTCACACGTAACCAACTAATCAATAGAAACCTAGTCCGTAGGCTAGCATCAGAATTAAACGATACAGTTAAATCATAAATTAAGTAAACATGAAAAACTTTGTAGAAGTACCAATCGCTAAAAAGAATTCCTAACGAAAAATTATACCCACTGATACCATAGATTATATCACACACAAAAACAAAACAACGGTTAGTTGGTGAACTATTTTACCACAAAACTGCCGAAACTTATTGCCAAAAATTACAGCCTGGCAAGAATGTCTTCATATAGTTAATCCAAATTTCTAGATCCTTTAAAGCCCCGTACAACTTAAAAACTATCAATTAATTGAAAAATCATTTCAAGTAGCATAACTCAGATGCAATATTCTTTATGCCTGACAGTGACTTGATACTTCCGAATCATTCGGTTAAGGAACATGAGGTTCTATTAAGGGCACCTCTACATATCATTATCACTAAAAATTGTGTCAAACCAAAATATAACATTAGTTATATTTTGGTTTAGTTATACGCCATTCACTAGGTTCCTTCCAAAATCATAATTAAATCTACACAAATTATACTTCTGAAATTAATAAGGAAACGGAAATCGACGGACAATTTCCCATAACGCAGCTTGACTAACAGTTTAAGCGAATCATAAAATATCGTCACATGAATTAATACTACGTTCTTGCCATTGTTATATCACGAATAAAAATAAAACACTCGAAGTGGCTTTGAACGAAAAATCGTTCAAACTCAATAGCTGGCAAGTAGTATACAGATAAAAATTTCCATTTTAACAAAACTTTTACTAAACCAAAAGATTTATACACACGGTATAAATCTTGTGGTTTAGTAAAAGTTTTGTTAAAATGGAGTTTTTTTAACGTTAATCATTACTACAAAGTCAATCCTGATTTTGTGTCGTTTAGTATACAGATAGTTTTGGTATAAAAATAACCTCAGGGAAGAGATAAATCGGGGAAAAAATCCCTGCGGCATACTGATACCACACTTGAAGTCGTAAGGGATGTCATATGACACTAATATCTGAAAAGATTTTCGCGAATAAATTCATCCCTAAGAGAAGACGAGCTGCAGCTGCGATGGAAACGTGCACCGGACAGCCTTTGCTCTCGAACCCGCCGAAAATTCCCAGAAGCGGAAATTTCGGTTAGTGTGGCACGCGGGCTATTGAAGGTTAGAGAGAGCAGCGCTAGCGAAATAACCAATTGAGCCAAAGAGCCAAAGAAAGCGAGAGGAGTGAGTTGGTGGGAGTGAGGGGAGGCACTGACACCACTCCTCCCCAAAGGAACCACCGGCGCACGGGCGAAACAAAAGCACGTCGCCGTACACCACCTCGCGTGCACCGCGACGAATAAAGCGCCGCGAGATCGATGCCATCGACCCGACATACCTCTCTTCCTCGTGCTCCTCGAAATCCGCCATCTCTTCCATTTCCCGAGACACGGTCATGTTTGCGCCCACGTCCATCTATCAGCACCCGCCGCACCCTCTCCACGCACCCGATCGCCTTATCGATCCAAGGGCACTCGCTCTCTCTACAAGGCCGCGCTGCACTCCGCCTTCATAACCGCACCACGGAAACCGGCGAAACCACTGTTTTCGGAGAAACTCGCTTCGATTAACCGGCACTTTCAACGTCTTTCCGCCGAATGTCTTTTCCCGCCTCCGCACCGTTCGATGGGTCGATTCCCCTCCGCGACGCAAGTGCGAATGGTCCCGTCTCAGAGGGCGTTGCACGACGACGCAAGTGCGGGTCGGGCGCAGGGTGGCATCCTCACCAGCGGCGAGACCGCTCCAAAGCCGACGTGGGCCGCCGCCCGCGCTCGCCGCGCGTTTTTTCGATCCGCGGCCGCCGAACAAGGGCACGCCGAGGCTGCCTCTGCCGGCGAAAGAAGATGACTAACGGAAAGCGCACGGCCCTTCGGAGAAGCACGCGGCGGAAGGGGCGGAGGGAAGAGCGGGCCCCGAATGCGTGCGCGGAGTGCGGCTAAGGGAAAAACAAACGCGCGGTGCGGACCCGAGACAAAATATCCCGTGCTGCGACGGCGAAGCGTGCGCTAACTGTCATTAAGCGGTGGAAAGAGCGACAAAAAGGGGACAGATTACTTTGCAGGTACGTGGAAAGTTGAATCACCCAATAGAATGACTTTCCCCTTTCCTCCGGCGAGGAAATCCAACACGCAACGGTCGCTCGGCCACCCCTCCTAGACAAACTCATGGGAGGAGCCGTGTGGGAGAGGCGGTGGAGGGGGAGGAGAGGGGAGGGGGGAGGAGAGAGGGAGGGGATAAAGGTTTTGCCCGCGCCCGAAACGATGACGCGACAAGTGCTGCCGCTCCTCGGCCAAAAGGAAAACTAGGACTTTCCTCGAATCGAAAGTGGACGATAATGGAAGAACCTCCAGCTCCCGGGTGGTGAAAGTAAAGCAGGATTGCTGTAGTTCGATCGAGGTCCCCTTTACTTCCTGGGGTTCGCGCAGTACAATTTCGGATCCCTTCATGCTGTGATTTACGGATGATCCCGGGACCTACGTCAGTTCGCTATCTTGGAAGTGGAGCTCTTAGACTGAGCGAAGAAATTCTCAAGTTTCTTCCTAAAAAACTCATCGGGTATTACTATATTGGGTAATAATATGTATGGATAAGATGTCCGGCACGGACTGACACAAAATTTGAACGCACGAGATTTTTCTAGCCATAGGAAAAAATCGTTAAGCCGCCTTTCCCTGATTCATAAAGCTGATTAAAATATCATTAACCTTATGTTAGAGTAAAAGAATGATAAATAAAACGTATGTCATTCGTGTAGGACTTCAAATACCTTATTATAAACACAAGAAACTTCGGGACAAATAATACGTACAATTCCAATAAACTAAGGTAAAAATTGCATGAGCCGTCATGAAAAGAGCTAAATCTTACAGGCCAAGTATTGAAGGCCCAGGAATCGAAGATAGGACAACATCAATTTTTCACTGTTCGTGGTGACACAAACTTGGTTTTCAAATACATCATCCTTGGAAGACATCTCTAGCGGAAAGGGAAGACATCTCTAGCGGAAAGAGAAGAGAAAGATTGGGAAACATTTGGAATTAGATAGGAATTTGACAAACCACATATGACCTACCAATGAGATCCAGCGTTGAAACCGTAACTTTGTGGAACTCTATTACAGGAATGGAAGGAAAAGTTCCACGAATGATTTGTGGAACTTATTGTAAGTTATAGCCCTTCCATTCCTGACCACCAATGATTCAATTTCCAGAACAGGAATTAAGGTCTTCGGACAATAAGTTCTAGCATGCACCGCAAGCCAAAATTAATTGGCTATTAGAAACCTAGAAGACGGAGTACGGAGAACACTAGAACAAAACGACCAGGATTCGAACCCTGATCTGGGAATCAATAGGCGATAACCGAATTAAATCTATTTTTTTTTAATCAGCAACCGGAATAACAACATCGACTTTTTATTTCACAAAGAGATACTTTATGACACAATGGTCGCTAAGCTAACGCGTTGAACTTACACTGTGATGATTTTTCCACTAAATTATACTCTAATTTCGAATTCGCGTTTCTAAGTTTTCCGGTTCTATCGAATTTCAACCGATGTGGTTGCTCCTACCACCGAAATAAGCTGATCTACGAAAACGAAAAAATTGTGATAACCTTTCATCGAGAGTAAATGTTAGGTTTTGGGAAGCTTCCTCATAACCTACACACTACAAATATCCATAACCACAATTAGGACCAAGAGCACACTGACCCCCATACTACCTATAAGGTCTAAAATGTGCAAAATCCCAGAAAATTCCTCGCACAAACCATTCATAATATCCGAAGAAAATTAAAATCGTCTAGTAAAAGAAACATTCGACGAGGGAACGGATTTGATATAGACTCCATCTGCAGTATTCCAAGGACGCGGAAAAAAGTCTTGACTATAAAGTAGTCATAATATTCCTAACTTCTCCATAAGCATCACCATTTCGCTTAAAAATATAAAGATAATACCTTTTAAAGGCTAATTATAACTGAGATTCTTCACCAAAATGGGACAGCTTGAAGCCACTTACCTGAAAAGAGAAAAAGGTGCATTTCAATATATAACTCTCATAATCATTAACCATTATTGTATATGCAACATATAATCATAATTCTATTAAATGACAATAACACAAATTGATTATATTTGTACATAATCAATTTGTGTTATTGTGAAGATGGAATTCCACCAAATATCGCTTACCAAGATTAATTCTATTAAATGAATTACATTCTAATGACACTGCGCGACCATAAAATAAATTAATACAACTAAATGATACGAGGAAATTGAACTGTCCTTCCATAAAACATAGTTCTGTTACAATCGCCTCCTTCTGACGGTGTCTTGCTCTTCGAAGCGTTGACGACAGCTTTATTTACTATTTCTTGGTACCTTATTGGATTAATGGCATCACATTACGAAACAGTTGTTCAGCAATTCCTGTCCGTTCTCTAATCTTTCTGCACCACAACGGCCTATTTCGGCACATCCACAATTTGCCATCGATTTTTACCATTAAAAATAAGACGAAGGAGAAGGTACTTTTTCCTCGCATTGTGTAACATGGGTATTCCGTTTTCTTTCATTTGGTTACTTTATGGAGGCTTCTGTCTTATTGAACCCTTTTCTACACTTTTTCATTGCTCGTTCGGCTAGTCCACATGACTGTCATGCTTTTTCGATACGTCCACATTTTTAAACTTCGATTTTATTCATGAAGTTCTTTGTTGGCACCCATTTTTAACAGCCATAAAAATTAGAATTAAGAAGAAGCATGGTAAAAATATTAGACAGTATCAAATAGATTCTCAGTTAATAAAGTTTATCATTTAACTGGGAACTGAAGATAAAGAGCCCATCTAATAAACTTTCCCGTCCACTATTGCTTTAACCAACAAAATTTAACGAAATTATTAGCTAAGTGAAGAGGATAATAGAACTAAAAGATTAGGAATAAGTAAGAAATAAAGCAATGTGACATAATGGCAGTGGCAATTTGGCCTTCAAGTGTCTCCGATTTCTTTTACTTCATAAAGTTTTCCAAATCAAGAGAGAGGTTTTCCCGCTCTATAGCGATTAACACACAGACTAAAGAAGATAATACAGGTGAAAGGAAGTAACAAAGTCCGAAGATTCCTTCACAGAATTACAACTTTTATTTACAAAAGTTAGGGTAAATGGGGCATCTCGAAAAGTTTTATTTACTTGTGTCCAAACGACATTGAAGGTAATTTCTGACAGGAAATAGGAGATGAGTAAACCGGAGGTAATAAAATTTTGGAGCTCTTACTTCCGTTAGCGCTAGATGTTGGCAAGGAAGCATCGCATTAAGTGCTGAAGCTGGAAACATCGAAGTCAAAATTCCTATTGGGACAGGGTAGAGGAGGAATACTAAGCTAATCTTAGTCGTTGAAAGTCTAGTGATACATAAAATAACAAGAGAGAACGAACGAGCGAAATCGAAAAAATTTCTGAAAGACATGTTCTTTAAAGAAAAGCACCAAGTTACTTCAAATTGAGGTACAAAATCACGAATATTCTTCGTGATAAAGGGACAATGAAGATAACAGAACCAAATACACTTCTTCTAACATGACAAGATTGGGTTGATTCACACATGATAAATGAAACAGCTAATCAATGAGAAATTAACTTTCACTCATCAAGAGAATTCAAAGATGTAACTTGCGACCTGCTCTATAATTTCGTGCTTCGTTTCCCCAAAAGAACACCTCTCAAAAATAATTACACATTCCTGGAAACAAAAGGTGAAATTACCTTACAACTGAAATAAAACTTTTTCCGAGCTAAGTTAAAAGATAAAGTAAATCCTTAATTCAAGGATTCACGTTCAACCTTCAACTCGACCATGAAGTGAATGTGTATTTAGTCGGAATTTAATACATTTATTATAAATTAATGTCGAAATCTTTCATCAATCGCTTCCCTCGAAAGCCAAAACCTTGGTTAAAACATAACGATGGCAAACTCTCGGCTTCCAACGACTGCATCGCAATGATAAATGTGTAAAAATTCTCCCGTCTCAAACATCTCAAAATTATCAAATCGATTTGCCCAACTTTTGCCACATAAAGTTAGGTCTTTTCCATAAACAAGTATTTACAGCCTCAGCTAAGTACAAGGTTTGGTCGGCACATCTCCAATTAATTAAGTGAAGTGTAACTTTTATTCAAATGGTTCAACATCAAAATTACAAGATAATTTTGATAAAAATGATTAAAATTTCACTTATATTTATTCTTTGCGTCAAAATCTGATCCAAGAAGTAAAATAATGAAAATAATATATACAGTGACAATTATTTCATCATGGACGGAACTTAAGGAAGCCGAATTACGAAAGAAGACAAAGATATAGGCGTAGATAATTCCTGTCTAATGCTCCTCACAAACCAAGTAGCTGACCTTTTTGTTCTTAACAAGAAATGTCGAAAACTTAGCTTCGTCTGGAAATTTAAGTTCCTTTTGCGTTGATTTCCATAAAATTTCGTTAAGTTTTAAAAGGCACTCCCCCCTCAGAGAGTAATGTAATACTAACGGATGAGAATCTCAGCTAATAAAACTGCATTTCCAAGCTGAATCACTGTTATGTAAATCGTTAACTTCAATTACTATCAAAAGTTAATATCAGTGCAATTATTATAAACCTTAAGTTACAAATGCATTTTCCGTGTAGTTATCAACTATTACGTACTCTTTAAAATGTCAAAGTCGCAGTATGTGAACTCGTTTGATAAATAAATTAACTAAACTACTTAACTCAAACTCACAAACAGCTCAGAGAAATTTCAGAATAGTCTATGATAGTTCATTTTTACCACCAAAGAAACCAGTTATGCTTTTGAATGACGGAAATTTTAGCGTCAAATAATAGCCAAATGTTAAAAAAAAACAATGAGAAAGTCAAGTCCATCCAGCGACTGACTTTACAGCAGAACGGGAGTTCGAGTCAAAATTAAATAAAGAGACTTAACGTCGTTAGTATGGCAAAAAGGTAAAAGTACGGCATGATTGACGCTTCATCTCCCTTACACATCCCCAGAAAAAGTTCCTTTTCGTTATTTAAACAAGAACTTTGGTTGACAGCTTGTTCGGTTCATACTAAAATTTTTCGTGTTTCATTCTCCTAGTAAACATCCTGCTATCATTTTCGACATGTGGTTAAGCAAGCAATGGGAAACGTTGCGGATACCAAATAGCACGAAACTTCATCACTCTTATTCCGATACTACAGCACATGATCAATGTGAAGGCGCAGTTTCGCAGCCGACTGGCATAATCGAGTAGCAAGCCCTCACCGCAGCAGCATTAGCTTCTTACTCCTAGCTTCCCTCTGCTAGATCCCTCCTATTCTATCCCCTCCTTCCACCTCCTCTACACTCATTCGTGCAGCTGAATTTTTCGATGGCTGCAGATGCTATGATAGAACAGCCGCCCTTTCCGCCTGCATGCCTTCCAAAAGGACGCCCCTGTTATCTATGCGCCCCGTCGAACTGTCTCAAAATTGCCTCCTTTCATACATAAATAGGATTATACTTTGAGCTAATCTTTGGCATAGTGCTCACGAAACAAAACTCGTATTAACTCGCTTAATTTAATCAAACTAGGACCTACTGTTCTCATTTTCGCCACAGCTAGGCATAGAACTAATCACAACTAATAAACATTTTGCGTAATTGAAATAAAAGGAATCCTAGAACTCGTCGACCCAATATTTACAACTATAGAAGTTAAAATTTTCCATCATAACCGAATAAAATATATAGTCTGTTAAAGAGATACATAACTACAGTATCATACAGTTAGGACCTCAAACACAACGGGATTTCAGTCAACCACTTCGAAAACGTTGCACTAGCATCTCAAAACATTCGAAAGACGAAGTTTAGAAACCCTTAAATCCGTTTATAACCAGATCAAATAAATCAAACTTGCACAACCGAAGACAGCATGGCGACTCCTTCCCATTTCGAATAGCTTCATCTCTTTTCATGTTCTAAGCTCGGAATACATCCAGAACTAACGCAAAGTTGAAAAAACGTTTCTCGCCGCAATTTCAACGTCTATTCCCAATGCGTTGGCTGTAGTGTTGACGATTCATGAAATTTTTATTCTTAAATTGCTTCAATCGTTCCTAAAAATTTGATTCGATTAAATGGAGCAACCGGGACGCATCACTAGGGTTAAGCGATTACAGATACCAGAGTGCGGTGATATAATAAAAAAAGCAAAAGGTGATAAAGAGACAAAAAATGTTTACAGTTGACCAATCAATTCCATAAAAGATACAATTATAAAGGGAACCAAAGAATCCCGATAAAATTTGGGATGTTTCTCAGTCAACTGCATTTTTCCCATGAAACACGGTAGGTTTGTAGTCGTCAATAACTTTATCACTGTATTACTAAATTTCTCCACCACTCGATATTCCAGCTGAAATATCAACGAAACATTTAAGAACTGAAAGCCTTTTCATATTTATCGAGCAAATTAACTGGTTACCTTATTTTGCATATTTAAAACCCAACAGCCATTGACGATAATGAACCAGCTTTTATTTCTTGGTAAATAAATGAATTGTTTCCTATCTTGTTTCCGAATTAGTCTAAAAATTAATGCAATTTCTATCCCCCAACTTCTCCTTTAAACATTATGGCCCTCGGGAAAGAATTTTGCGGAAGGTCTGAATCTTAAAACTCTTTCTTTTTCGATGCGATACAGAAGAGTTAAACGTTTCAAATATTCACGGTTTCTTTTCGTTCCTCTCGTCCTTTGTGCGTTAAGAAAGCAGCAGACCGATGTCAATATTTAGATGGAGAATAGCGGATTGACAAGAACAGATTTTGAATGAATGAAGGAACTTAGCGATTCATTAAACATGCGAAAACCTAATGTTAGCATTTCGAGAATCGACTCATTGGAAAACATAACCCACGAGAATATAAATAAAGCTCTATGTCTGTGATTTCAAGGAAAAATACGATGTTTCGGAACGTTTGGATTTTTGTCAGACACTGAAATACGTTGCTTTCTCTTTAAATCCACTGTAAACCATTATTTCTGTGCAATAAATTAACAATATATGAAATAGCTATAAAAAGCCAACATAGGGAATTTTACGCTATAAAATAAATAAAAATGATAATCGCAACTAATATCGGATCATGGGATTAAATGTGATACAATTTTACATTTTAAATATTCTTGAATCCTGACCTCCGTTTAGAGCCAATTTCAAATTATTTAATTTGAAAAATACGAATGCTTTTTTTTACTAAAGCAGGATTCAGGCTTTGATAAATTTTGACGTTAATTTTGGAAATAAGAAAAAAAAAAGATTTCCGGTAAGTTCTTGTAAAACTATGCGACTAAAGTTGTGAGTCATATAGTTAGCCTGGTTCTCGCGAATCCAATCCTCGTCTTGCAAAGTCAACAGCTACGCTCGATGGCCAGGAAACATTAAGGATTCAGGAGTGTAAACGTATCAACCCAAGAGAAAACCGATTGCGGTATGACAACGCCGGTTGTGGGTTACTAGAATGTAGCACACAGAGATAATTACCCATAAAATCCCATTTGCCGCATTTTGGAAATGAAAGTCTCAAATAGCATCGAAGGCAAAAGTCCGTCCGGGGGCGCGTGACACCGCCGAGCTTCTCATCGCAGCTCACATCTTAGCACCGCATGTCATTTCGGACACCGCCATTCCGACTTGCATCACTTCTATCCTCAATTAAGGAAACTAAGCGCTTTCGATCACTACCTCAGCAGAATGGAGCGATGATTTGCGGAGAGTGAATATATTTTCCCCCTCCTTTCGTCACGACCCTAGGAGAGCAGGGCACCCTGTCTTCCCGTTCGCCCGAGGCACAACTCCACTTTATTGATCCGAGGTCCGAGGAGAGAGAGGCGGGGGAGGGGGCAAGGGAGAGGGGCCGGTGGAGTGAGAGGATGCTCAAGTATTAATCTGCGAAGTACAGGTGAATCACCTTCATCCACATGCATAGGTAACGACCCCGATGCCTCGTTATTTGAGGACATTTGCGATGAATGATTCGCTCGTTGCAACCGGGACGTGTTCCTGGTCGATTGAAAATATTCGCGAAATCAACCCGTGCGATGACTCTGAGTGCGTAATAAATTGATACGGAGCGTTTCCGAATTCAGAACGCAATTCGCCGCAGGCCGAACCCTTTATGTTAATTCAATATTTCACTGAGAATCGAAGGGAATTGTCACCCTGTTTGAAGAAAATACTGAACCGTTCCAGTTAAATAACGATATTCTGGTATTTGGAATGAAACCGTATCCTGAAATCAAACTTACTGCATCTAAATCAAATCACCAATTTTTTTCATAACTTCGGATACTGTTGAAGTCGCTTACTTATCCCATAAACCAGTAAGTATTACTCTCATAACTTGGATGTCTCATTTGAGACATCCAAACTTACTTGACAGATACGAACTTGCAAGTATTTTAAGACCGATAATAAAAACGAAATGAAACTAGACGGAAATACTCGTTTGTCGATAGAAAGAGCTCAACAGAGTAAGAAATCTATACACTACAAAATTACTTCCAAAGCCTTTATATATACCGGATTCAAGAATTCCGATCATCGAGTTATTATGGAAAAAATCAAGAAATTTTCTGCATTCATAAATATTGAGTACATTCATAATGGAGGTGATAGGCCTTAGAAGACCAGAAGAGAGCAATATTTATATACTTCTTCACAGTGGAGGCAATATTAACTTTCCCTTCTTAGTAAAAGCTAACTAAAATGCACAATCCAACAGATAATAAATAAATAAATCAGCAATTATGGCATGCCCCATATAGCCTATCAGCAATGGTACTACACAGTAATATAATGAAAAAGTTATTAGAAGAGAAGGAAATCTTTGACGGACGTTGAGGATTTTAAATTAGAACCTAAGAATATTAATTAAATAAAATGTACCAGGGCTTAAAATCATCCTAAATGATGAAATATAAAAAAGTCACCGCAAAGTTAGCGACGACGAAAAATGCAAAAGATGCTAATCAAAATTGAACATAATTACAGACAATACAGAGACACTGGATATAACGAGTCAATAATTTGAAGGAAACCAGCACTTCACAATTACTCAATTAACGTAACACTGGATAAAAGTAACATTTGGCCAAAAATAATAATAAATAAAAGATTCATGCAGACAGTACCTACAAGTTGAATCACTACTAAGAACAACCAAAACTTTTGCGTGGATTAAAACTGAAAGATAATTTCTATAAACTGCACCTTCTTATTACGCACTGAAAATGTATGAGAAGACAATTAAGAGCTTCGAGATATCACTCCTTGATCATTTCGAGCATACATAAACAAAACAGGATTATTAGACGAAATTATTCATTCATTTAATGAATAGTAAGAATGGTTAAGGGTTAATAATCAATAAGGCAGAGGACTTAAATTATAATTATCTACCTTCATTTTCAAATTAGAGATAAATGGATATATCTGAAGATAGGACAAGCGTTAAAAGAATAAATAAAATTTAAATAATCTCTAAGAAAGATTATTCGAAATAAAAGTTTCACAAGGCATAAGCAATGGTTCGTTGAGAATCTAACTAATTGAACAGTGACAAACGACCATAGAAAAATCTTCGAGGAAAGAATTTCCGGAAGTTTCGTCGTAAATATGCCCTTTGAATCTATTTTCGACGCAAGATAGACAGTATACAATATCCACACACCGTTGGCTGTTCCGTCAATATTTCCCGACCTCTCTCCAGAATTTGTTCATTGCTCTTTTTTTTTTTGAAAGTGACCCGATTTCTCAGTGAGCATCTCCGTATTTTTCAGTATTTCAGTATTATTTCAGATTTGCTGAGTTGTTGAACGAGATTCCAAGGTGATAACTATACGTATCGACTTCTCTTAAAGGCGAAGTCTTTTGGTCTAGAAAAAAGGGGCCGATCTTCAGCGGGCGAAAGCCATTATTGCTAAGCTCCGTTAAATATGATTACGAGAATTCGATTCGAGAACCTAAAACGAGCTGAAATGAATTACGCCTTTACATCGGGTATAATAACTTTTCAGAAGGGTGAACGTAATTCGCACGAGTAACAATTTCGCACGCGGATATGACGCGATATTCAGGATTCGTTGAAAGAGATCGGCTGCGAAAGCTCTCGCCAGGGAGAGCTGCTTCACGCGGCACGCGGAAGCGCCGCGGGTGGCATAATTCGCATTGTGAAGGACTTTCCCGACTTGCGAAATCATTCCGCAGAAAGGTCGTCGGAAATCGCTGAATAGATTTTGTGACGATTTATGAAACAAACACGATTATCTCTTGGAAAATAACGGGAATTGCTTAACCCCGCAAAATGGCGATGAATTTGAAACCGCTATTGCGTCATGCTGAAAGACTCAATTGAATCGCAATTGATTTCCGCGAGGGTGAACACAAGCGTGGAAAGATATTTTCCAGGCAAGAAAAATATGATAGCGAAGATAAACGTAACAAATACTAAGCTCTATGTACAATAGTGAATACTCTCGAAATAATAAACTTAATTAATAGTAACCTTCCTGCACGCGATTCTGAGCTATTAACGAAAATAAGATTATGGACATTTTATTTCCAATTATTCTCACAAATCGAATGTGCAAATGACAAGAAATCGATTAATTTAGAAGCTTAAATGGAACAGGAAGGACATGAATGAACGGGGATCGCTGAAGATTTAACTGACACCCAGATGAGGCATATAATATTATATAAATGACACCCATTACTTCGATATTTACAAAATGGATGTTGTATGCAAATTAATAACGGAAAATGGACAATAGGCTGTACTAGCGACTGTACGAGCGACGAGAGACGGTGAGTCAGGAGCAGAATAACATGAGTATTCGAAATTGATCTTACCCGATTTTCGAAGCCAAATTCGATTTTTTAGGGGGAAACACTAGAATTTAGTGAAACAAAATCGTTTACAATTTTTAGAAGTTGCGAATTGCCACCTAATCAGACCCTTCCCCCTCTATTAATAATTTTACGGTTACTGAAACTAAACAACTGCATGAAATCGTCAAATCTGACGATTAACATTCTGGAAGTTAGTTCTACATCTACATACGTACACAAGTGGGTGAGAATGTACGCATCGAAAGGGTTTTTACTCGAATTCACGATTTTCGTCAATAACTGGAACGCTGAACGAGCGTTTTAAAATATCTTCCGGCCATCCTTACGAATTAAGTACTAAAAGATAGTGTCGGACAGATACACCAGAAGGCACAAAAAAATCTTTGTCAAAGCAGTAATTTCATAAAGAAAAATTTTTCCCTCACGACAACGATACTGTTTACAAACACATACGCAAGTTGATGTATGCGGATTCAAAACGATCTCGACGATGGAGAAAAAGTTTTCCAGCGAAGAAAAGAACATCAACAGAGAAACAACTTTGACAGTCTACCACTTGTTTCTTTCTTCACAACTCGGGAAGTAGTTCGGAGAAAAGCATTTTGATGACCGTAATAGCAACAGGATGACGACTCTGGTTACGACTTTTGAGCACGGTTTTCAAAAACACCTACAAACAAGGAATAAAAATCGACTTTAATCTTTTCATTACCGGACGTAAAATTTCTTTGAAACTAAACGAAGACTAGCAATTCATACTATACAAAGACAAGTTTAAAACCTTTCCTGTTCCTTCAACCTTACAGAAGAATAATTTGTAATCTATTACTTCTCTTTATCATTTTTATCGCAGACTGAGTGGAAATTTTGCTATAACTCCAAACCAAAAGGTCACGGGTTCGAGTCCCGGCAAACAGGAATTTTCCTGTTAGGGGATAGATGTATGTGTTCGTCCACTGTTAGGTACCTCAATGTAATTGCCCTTTTACGAACTGTTTGCGGGGTTTTCAATAAAAAAATAAAAGTAGCTGTAAATGACATGAAGAGACAAGTACCTACAGCAGGGAATGAACAATCGATAAACCTTTATAGGATTTTCATATAGTAAAATAGACTGCGACCTTAAGGAATAATCTACACAAAGGACATCTCAATGAGATTATACCAAATATTACCATAAACTTTACAATTTAATTTACTTAGGTGACTTCGAACGCCACAACATTCACTGAACTAAAAAAAAAATATTAAACGTTACTTGCACATCCAACATAAGAAATATTAAATACGATTGCTTTAAAAGTTCGATTGCAACCAATTTGAAATGAGGGGGAAAAGTTTTACGACCGAATTTTAAGATGACACTCGAGTGGCCGCTACCACTCATACGTCACCAATCGACATTTGACTGATCGTACCGAATTTTTAGTAGAAGAATGAGAGGTATATGCACTCGCTTTATAAGATGTTGGAACTACACTCGGGGTGCTCCAAATTCGTTCTGTAAACAAACAAGACGGTGGAGAATGTAGAGTTAAGATGCCATCTCCGGATTTAATTTTTTAAGTTAAAGGTTAAAACACGGAGTCTTTCTTAAACATTGGCATGATTCATCTAATTAGACCGGCGTATTTTCGTAAAGGTACTACTTCTACCGTGCTGAGCCATTAATGATATTGTTTAGTTTTGTGATGTATTTGATGTTATGGAGATGTCTTTTTCTACTTATCTAAAATTGCTTCAGACAATAATTATCATCGTAATTGGTAAGAGTAGGTTACGACTCTTCAGTGTAGAACGTTTCCGACGACGTCAGTGAAATTATTGATTATACCATGAGAAACCCGTACCTTCACATACACAGATATTTTATCAGGGACTTGAGTAATCCAATGAATTATAATCCGTTTAAGAAGTTTCTCCGGCATTTCAGGAATAATGAGAAAATTATTAGATAAGTTAATTTGAATAATAAAGAACAGTTTAGTTAATGTTTGTGGGCTCCCAGTGCCACCACTACTAAAACTACTAGTACCATTAATTTTTCTGCTATTTAAGTGTGTCAGTAAGTAAATTAAGCACAAATTTTTAGATGAAGAATTAATAAAGGAAAACTCCGCCGTATCTGGGAAGCGAACCAGGGTCACCCACTTTCCGTGAGAGAAAAAAACACTTTCTTTTTCATTTCATTGCCGAAATAAAGGATGCGAACCATGCGTTCTTCATAGGTTTCTACAAATTTTTGGTTACCCTACAACCACATTTTAATTCTATTCGACGAGTTTCCGGCTATATACGAACATATATTTTCCCGTACTTTCCTAGCGTTTTCTAAGGTCGCTTTTTGTAATACATTACGTTTCCTAACATTAGCACAAAACTCGAGAATGGTCATTTGTTATAATTACACAATTGCTGGGAAAATCGTTGCAATTTAATATAAGTACTTAAAACTTGAATAATTCTATTGCGTGCATCATTAATATGCACGTAATAGAATTGAATTGAAAATACCACTTCCTTTATTTACGCAGCCATGGCCATTAAATTTATTTTCCTTCTCCATCCAGCTTTTAATTTTTGCTGAAGATGAAGTAGCATCCTTTTCTTATTTTCCAAAATTTTGTGTTCTACGATTAAATTAATCAGTAAATCTTTCTCGGCCTCTGGGAAGACATTTACACAGTGGTTGCGTTCCGCAAATACGAGAAAATACCCTAAATTGGGACTTAATGATTTTTAGTCACATTGGAAGTAATTAGATTTTATAATCCACTTCCACTAATAATAGATCGTTTGAAAATAATTACTTTTCGTGAAACGGAGTTGGTAATCAAAACTCAGATTTTTTTCTCCGTAAAAAAATTTTGTTATTTCTTAATTAGGTCGTAAAACCTTTCATTAATGAGGAGAGTTACATTGGTGAGAAATACTGAAAAGGGAATTTTATTAAGAAAAGGTGAACTTTTTTATTCGCTAAATTATATCAAAATCCCTATATGTGGAGGATTAATTTTATGCGTTTCATTACTAATTTTACAGTAATCAATTAAATGTTCAATCTCTAACCTTTTACTTTAAAGAAAAGGTTTAATGTAGCAAATTTTTCGGTTATAAGTAACATCAGCTGCGTAGAACAATCTGTTTAAAAAAGAAAACTGCAACCCAACCCTTGTTGCAGGATGACTTTCCCGCGTAGGACACGTCACCAGTAAGCCCTATACGTCATCGAAGTTCCACTCAGTTGAGCCAAGGAGTTCTTAAATATCGATACGGCAACACTCAACTGAGTAAAACTTCGCTCAATGGAATGAAGATTCTACACTTACTCGAGTGATGACTGATTCGGCCCTTTAGGAATTAGTTAATTAATTTAGCCTTAACTAATGTCTGAAACGTATCGAAGCCACAACTAAATAGAAAGAAATTATTGGAATCAGCAGTGCAATGATTTCAAAATAAGGTATTTTCGCAGTAATGATCACAGGAATGAACAGAAAGAACGACGGTTGTCCAGAGAGGATGAAATGGACTGTGAATGAAGCGGCGACGAGAAACAGAAAAAGGTGCTCAAAACAGAAGAGCGATGGAGTGAGGGAGAGAGAGCACCTGAGTAAATCGATAGCACGTGCTTGCGCCATCAGGAGCCAAATGGCTCGTTAAAAACAGTTCTCATCAAGGATTGGTTAACAAGAGTTTGACATGAGTTGGAACGCGATTCTATCCTGAGGCCAATGGGCAATCGTCACAACCCACCGATTAACACATCCTGAGGACTCTCCAAATGCTTCCGAATGGGATTCCACAGGATGCACTCACATCTTCCAGCCCATTCTACTCAAAAAGATATTACAAACTACAAAACCCTTTAAGATATTCCCCGTGACAATACACCTTCATAGATCTAAATATTGATATATACTCGATCTGGGACTTTGTTTTTGTTGGCACGCTATAAGTGATAGATTAATCCAGAATGCGAGAAAATTGAACTTTTAAAAATGTATTCCTATAGTTTTCCTTTCTTGTACACGCTCTCACTGCTAAGTTTTCCCCCACAAAAAGATTCATCCTATTATTCTGCCTATGCAGTACTGTGTGTCCCCTTTTTAGGAATTAATGAAAGTATATTGCGTTAGAATAAATCATGGCAGTAGAAAATGCGATTTTGACGTTAAATTACGACGTGTATCCCTGGCTATCACGATTTCCAATTATTCCCGCTTGTTAAATCCAATCTCATAGCTAATGGAGATCAACGACTTCCCTTCCAAGGGACATGTAATGACTTCCATAAGTCATTTCAGGTGATATGAATAACATTTGCTTTCAAAGCCAAATAATTTTCAAAAGATTTTTCGTGCATCTTATTATGAATTAGGTTCTTATGCAATGATGGCAGATGCATAAAAGCAAATGATTAGCCCACTCAGAACGTTAGCCCATGAAATCTAATGTTTTCAACAGAAATACTCTAATGTCGGTAACTCAAATAGTATAATCACTTCAATTAATTTTCTCTGTATTAATTTATGCATAAATTGCATTGAATGTTCCATAAATGTTTATTTTATCTTCTTCAAAAAATAATTAGCTGTAATATAAGATTCAAAGATTAGGTATATTTATTGATCAACTAATGATATTCATTTAAAATCTCCATTTGTCTCCTCATCCATGGAATGAAAATTAGTATTTGTAAAAAAGTATTGCGGCAATCCCCTTAAAAATATTTTCTTGAAAAATTATAAGAACTTTCAATTCAGTGGCATACAAAAATTTCTCAGCCACAAATCCCAGATATTATAGACGGGATGGGCTACAATAAAGCGGTAAAAATATTACTAAGTAATACCAAGACTAGCTCAAAGTATATTAGAATTACATCAAGGATGAAGGCCACCAAAGTACTAAGTACTGTACTTTGAAGGTTTTTGGTGACCTTCATCCTTGATTATCATAACCATCAGATGCCTCTACCACTTTATTAATTTTAGAATCACATGCTTTTTGCAAAAGTGTACTTAACAACAAATATGAATAAGTGAATTCGACAAAAGTTATCTGCGAAGCATTAGAGAGAAACTGCTCCTGAATAAGCAACAATTCTAAGCTGCGTCATCATGAAAAGTTTAATCAAAATTAGAACAGAAGAACTCAGACCACGTCCCTCTTGTGAAAACATCTTCAATTCCATCATGTACAAGTTAATTCCATCATTCGGCGTAAATATGGAAGAGAAAGCTCGTCATCTCCAACTCGTCCTTATCGAAGAGCGCCTGCAGATAGGAGACGGCATGCGAACGAACCACTATCACTGAAGAATTCGAGGAAAAAATGATTACGTCGGTGGGCATTCCATATTTCTTTAACCTTCCGCCCGAACCCCGCCACCGCCGGCTGACCTTCCCCGAGAATTTTTTCCTCAGCCTATGGAGACCTCTCCCCTTTAAGCCCCGCCCCTCGCCGGGGTCCGCCCCCCCTCACCGGGGGCGGGACTTGAGCAGGCCGCAGACATGGCGGAGGGCAGGCCGCCGAGGGATCGCGGCAGGTGCTGCCACCTAGCAGCCGCAACCGACGACGCAGCGGAATCGATCAACGACGCGCGATTTACGCTTTTTCTAATAATTCGCCGCTAATCAAAGGGAGCTGCGTCGCACGTCAAATGATTGGCCAAATCTATTCGAGATGCATGCGTTGGCAAAAAACCTCACCGTGTTCTACGAGGAAGAAGCTAAAACGAAACGCGCCGACGTGCTTCAGAACGTATGGAGCTTGTAATGTGAGAGAGAGAAAGTCTGCACCGACACTTGGGTCGGGTTACCTGCTTAGGAAAAGAACCGTAAGCAGAAAGGAGGTAAGTCGATGCTAATTTCTAACCCTAGCCATAAATTTAAGCACGGAACTATTCCCTGCGCTGGTGCTTAAAGACTTGTAACGCTGGAAAGAGAAAAGAAAAGCTATCCCCGTCTCCAGCCAACAAAACATAGCAAAAACTGATTTAAAACAGGAAAGAAATATTTCTTCAAGAAAAGGGCTTTATAACACTTAAGGAAAAAATATTGACACCCTTTTCCTCGTGTATAACGGTCTGGTCTGTTATGTTAACCTTCATCTCGAAAACGAAAGACTACATTTATTTATAAAAGCTGTTAACCAAATTTGACCAAATAAGTGAAATAGAAGTTTTCTCTCTTTTAGATTTCCTACTTAATTCTCCATCCACATACTTTATGATGGTCTATCCTTAAAGTCGCTTTTGCCAGACTATAGAAGAAATCGATAATCTCCAGTCAGAATTTAACAAAAAAGAATTAAGAAATTATTTTTACTGGCAGAATAATATGGAGAGCGATGCTAACATGCAACGAATCCAATTAATTAGCATTAAACCCGTCTAATAAAATTCGAGGAAAACAAAACAAACTATGACGACCTCACATTTCTTCAATAAGATTTCAATACTCCAACAGATCGAAATAGTTAATGCAACTCTGAAACTAAAGCTACTGAAATCCACCAGAGGGAAATGCGAAGGAAATAACTAAAGACTTAACTAAACTTAACTTAACTAAACTAAATAACTAAAGACAGAAAACTAACTAAGAAAAATTAACGAAAGATCGAATAAGTTGTCCTTTGGGTGGTTCACTTGAAATGAATATATTACTTGAAGCCGGCGAATTGTAATAAAATTAATATGAATGGGAAAATCATGCGAAATACGGAACACTAAATAAAGTTGGACAGGAATTTTCAAGCAAATGAAAAGATTCAGCTTATGCCTTAGCATGAGACCTACCCAGTCGATAATAAAAATACGACAAATAGCGTATTTTAAGACAACAATTACATATCTTTTCACAAGTAAACGAGTCAATACAATCTTACATAATATGTGTTTGGTATTCGATTAGAAGAGTATTTCTGGGAAATTGACAGAACGATTTTAGGGAAGCAACGAAATTCATCCGCAAAAATAGCTCACCATGTTATAAAACACACAAACAGCACCAAACAAATCCAAGTTATACATTAAATAATAGATTATTATTGGAGTATCCACCTCAACTCCCACATATCGTCCCTACAGCTATTCACGAGAAAAGAACATCACTAATTTAATTACACTGACAAACTCAAGTAACATATTTTTGGAAGGAATGCAGACAGGAAAGGCCTTTTAAGAGAAGTCATTCAAATACACCAAAATATAGATGCAGATGAACGCATTTCCAAACAGAAGAAAAGATTCATTTCCAACTCTCATATAAATTTGTTTAAATGGATTTTAACGCACTAACCTTGAAGTTCTTACATATCTTAGAAGAAAAATTTTATCACAGCGGTTTAAAATGATAATTTTCGACTATTATAGAGCACCTAAAAATTCTACTTCATTAGAAGGGTGGCAAAAAATTACAAAAAAAAAACTTAGGAAATATACGCCTAATTATGGTAATACGATTTTATCCACCCAGAAATTCCACCGTTAAACTTAGTAAGCCTACAACATTAACTACTCCTTCGGCCTTAATTATAATATAAAATTTTATGGTACTATTTTATGATTTTTACACTTAGTGCTGCTGATCCAATAATAATTTATCAAAAGCCACACCGTGGATAATAGAAAACATCTATACATAGGTTTATGTCGGCTTAAAAGATTTCAGAATAAGAACTTCCATCAAATTATGAGTTAAATTTTAATTTCAGCGCCGATATTTAAAAAATTGTTTAACTAAATGTAGCAGAAAGACCTAAACTTACATTAAGTAACATTTTTGCTGGCTGAGAACTAATTATAATCACAAAAGAGAATCACGGTTTTCCATCAATTCCTTACCGGTTAACCTCCAATAGTATAACTCACAGTTATCTAGTTCCATTTTTAAATCGAACGCCTGTTATAGGATTTATGTACCTCTGAATGAGAAGTTAAAGCTAATTTTCGTAATGAAATTTTTTAAGACATAGAAGCGACTATATGAATTCCTAATAAATTTTAACGTTAGTAAAGGCCCAAGAAAAATTTATTAATTATTAAACTGAAACATTTACAAGAAATTTCCAACCAGCTGTGTTTGAATGCATTAGGACTCAAAGCCCCCAAGATGTTCTTTTGTTAATTATACAATTTTGATAGCAGTCACTCTTGAGATTATGCCTAACGGAAGAAAAGATGACTATAAAAATAATGGCTCACTCGTGGCTCTTAGATAAAAATAACCATAGAGATGAACATTTAATAAATAATTTTTCAACGTGTTATTTAAATTCAAATGGAAGAGAAGTGGCATTGTCCGATTACGGCTAACTGAAAATTAGCTCATTGGTGCACAAGAAGGATGTTATAGTTTGTAGATTTCCGAGTGGTCGATGGACTTTTTAAAAATTTGATACTGTAGTTTTCACGTATTTCACCTCATAAAGTTGTCGCACGCATTTTTATTCCATTCGCCTCTGATACGAGTTTGTTTATTATCGAGAACAACAAAAGCCATTGTTGAAGAATTGCAAACTGTAATATAAAGTAACAAGTGTTTATAATAACCTATAAGTCTATAACGATCAGTGTTTTCACACCAGTGTCAAGCTACCCAATAATGGGACTTTACCAAAAAGGTGGAAATTATTTTCATCATTTCCTTTTCTTTACAACCATAAAATATAATTCTATCTTAAAAAACAATCTCATGTGTTAAAAAAAGAACAATTACGCTATCTGCAGATAATACCCTCCATGAATATCCAAGAAATTCTATTTGACTTTTTTATTTCCCAAATCCCCCCACATTACTGGACAATTGGAGCAGTGGGCTTTAAACAACAACGACGGATTAACACACACAATCATTCCAATAGGAAAAATCCGTCTAGCCGGGATTCGAACCTGGGACCTTGGGGTTGGAAAGCTAGTAAGCACGCTGGCTGGAAACGAACGGGAAGCTCCAGATTACTATTATACTATATACACTATACTACTATATCCTACACTACCACCTATTCATGATGAAAAATTTTATTTTCTTTCCTTAAATTTATCATTCCAAAGAAAAAATGTATATACGCCCTTAGTACTCTAAACGTGGGTCTAAATATAACGCAAAGGTTCTAATTGAACTAATTCTAAACGAGAAGTATTCATCTCCGGACATTTCCCCGATTTGCTTAGGATCGTCTAAAATAAAGTGACGTATTGTATTGTGCCAGCCATGGTCATGATTCATGCACAAGATCTCGAATTCAAACGGAAGAGGTTTCAAAATTAATTTCAAAAAATTAAAAAAGAACAGGGCTGAACTCGCTGCCTAAAAATAGACTTTCTTTTAATTCGTAAATAAAAAGGAATACTTAATCGGTTATAAAGTAACTGGCCTTGACAAAAACCTAAAAATTTGTCTCTGAAAATATGTTTCGGGGCCGAAAGTAGCTATAACATCGTCCCAAGATGATGAAAATATCTGAGAATTCATTTTCTTGATACTGAAATATTAGAGTTGAAAAAATCTGAGTGTTTCATTTCCTTGATACTGAATTATCGCAACTTATGAATATAATCGCAGGAGACCTCCGCTTAAGAATCAATCCAAATGGCTTATTTGCTACGAATAGAGTGACAGGAAAAGAGAAATTTCTTTATTAAATGAGTAATACTTAACGATGGTTTTTTCACATATTGCGCAAGAAACCATATTTTCTTGGAATATTTTTCCATGAGAGATGATACTAATTAAAAAAAATAAATCTTATATTTTAAAGAAGACACTAAAACAGTAAAAATTCCAAGTCTTAATCAACAAGAACTTGAAATAAAATGGCCATAATAACCTTTGCGTAATTTCACCAATTTAGTTCGAAAACATATTTCAGTGGCTGACTTTTACGCACATACAGCACTAAAAACAAATAAAAACATTAAATGAAAACATTTATTCTAAAATTGAACATATCCGCTGCATTCCAAAGAAAAGTCGAACAGGAATTAAATACCAGAGCCATTTACCCCAACTTGAAGCATTTCCTTTTAATAGTTTGAAACTCTTACCTAAATCAGAAATGTGTGAAAATAGAGCGGTCTTAAAATGAACATTGAAAGATCGAATTTGATTTAGAGATTGGTTATTAACAAAAGAGACGGGTTATGGTTCCCAGAAAGATTTAAGAGGCAAATATATATCAAGAGGTTCTAGCGGTGAACGAGACCCGCACTGCAATTTTAAGCAGCACATTTTTCCTTCGTGTGCAATCGAAGGAAGAATCGTGACCAGAAGCCAAAAGGCGGACGACTACCAAAGACACGCTGCAAGCATCTGTTCGAATTCGAAGGCTATTCGCGTCCGAAAAACAAGCGAGATCCAACAGCTAACTCGTGAAGAGGCGCCCTTTTCGACAATGCCATAAATAAAACAACTACAAATGAAAACTACGTTGATCTTTAGTCAGGGTTCTACTTTCGAGAAACGCTTCAAGATGGTGTACAACTTGAAAGTGCGTAAGTGCCAACTGTGATGGCCGTAATGACTTTACTGGGAGTTTAACTTTACTCCAGCGAACTTTACTTTAGCGAACCAAACGATTACCAAGTTCGATTCTCCGACAATGCTAAAAGCGGAAAAAAAGGTAAGCAAGTTACATCGAGTTTAAAATGTACCTATTGGGACTTTCTAGACTTAAAGCCGTCTACAAACATTTTTACTTTTACCTTTTAACAAAGAAGATTAAAAATATAGAAAAGAATGCAACTAAGTTAGAAAAAGTCAATGTTCCAATAAAAGTAACTTCTTTCAATCTTTACCACAACAAACCCAAATACTTTTGCGTTGTTGTTGCATTTTTTCTTTCAACTTCAAATATTAATTTTAACTTTCGTATTGACAATTGAGGTTAAGTGTAAGAGAGGCCAACTTGGCCTTACGCCGCCTTAATAAAGAGTTTATTCAATCATTCACAACATAAAGTAGAGGATACCACAAGATACTATAATCTGATTAGAACCAAGATTATTTTCTCCTAGCAGTATTGCAACCAGAGAAATTCGGAAACCAATTCAAAACCGATTATAAAATGAAAGAGAGTCACCTGTATCCGGATGACTATTCTTCAGATTGACAAACTAATCGTCCGCTTCTATCGCTACCGAATATCAAAGAGAAGAAAGATGAATTCAACAATGTGATAGAATTAACTTTGTCGTTAAACGGTCTATAGTAAATTCCAGCACAGTCGTACCTTTCTCCTCACGCTTCCTCAGATCTCCGTGAGCTGATACAGGAGGTGCATCCCATAAATGTAAAACGAGATTAAGTCCCACCTCGGGACTCAACCGAACAAGTGCCACCCACTACTGGTACTTCAGGTAGCTCAAGACATTACCGAGAGCGCGAGTTAAATGCCGAAATGTGAGGAAATTCACACCCGGTGCCGCGAAAAAGTTGCGGAAAACGTGCGCTTGGGGAAAAGGCGCGAATGAAGGCAAAAGGAGAGCAAAGGTGATGAGCGGAGAGGGGAATGACCTTTGGGAAATGCACGATTGGAATGCAGGCACGACCACAACACCACCAAACAAGAATAACGGGGAAGAAATGAATGGGAGGAGAAGGCGGTGCACAAGAGGATTGGAGGGGGAGGCGGCGACGGGAGGTAAGATTGGAAATCAGTCCCAAAGATGGATGCATTGATGGCCGAATTGCGCCCTCGGGATGAAGGGAACGGAAGTGCGCCGGGGTGACCTTCGCATTCCACTCCTCCTACACTAACTTTTCCTGCGGATCTTAGGACGCCGGGAATTCCTAGAGGGTGATGCCGACTCAATCTCCTGCCTCGTTCTTCTACGTTTCCATTGGAGGATAAGACGTCTTTCTCTCTCCACGGAATACGACATTTCTCCTTTTTAACATTTTCTTTCTTTCGATCAATACACCGTGAAGGAGGTTAAATGTTATTAACTTATACCTATGAAACGGATATCGTGAGGAGGTGGTTGGGTTTTTAATAAGATGGACTATTTACAGGCACGTAGAAATTACAGTAGACTTCCACTAACAGTAGGAGCGAATTTATACTATCAGAGACCTTAGGCGAAAAGATCCGATTGAGACCCCTAAAGAAAATACGTATGCGATATAAATCTGAGTTGCTTCAATAGAGCAAGAATGAACAAAATTTTGGATTTTAGTAGCACTTCTATTTACTGCTATGTAAGATAGATATACCTTAAATTAAATAGTTACAAAATCTCTGTAATGTATTCTGTAAAATTTTCATGTAAACTTACTCCAAAAATATAAAGTCCTTCCTTGAAGCGAAAAACAAGATCAATTTTAGGTCGTTGTTAAGAATTTATAAGCACGTTTTTTTAGTACCATATGAACGAGGCACTCAACTTACGTCTATTGCGCCTAACAAGTAACGCAGTGCTATGAAAGAAATTACGATAAATTACCTCGATCAAACTTTTCCATAATCAGAAGCATTCATAAAGAATGCGAAGAAAATACTAAAAACAAATTTAGTACATACTAATATTTAAAATTCCTGGCTGAGTCCGAAAAAAAATAATAAAATAAGTATGAATAGCTTATACTGTAAGAATTAAATCCCGTTCTAATAACTTCAGCGACAGTAGTACAGCAATTATTAGCTTCGTTGATGAAAATTCCTTTATGAAGTAATCGGAGTTTGGCGGTTTTGAGGGTACTTTATAAACCATTTTTCTCGTCGCCTTACTGAGAATCTTGAATTACGTTCTATTTAAGTACCCTAAATAGCTTAATAAACAATATCCCCACAATCGAAACTTAATTCCAAAGAAAGTTAATAGAAGCTAGAGGAGTAAGAGTATAGTTTAACTTAACGACATCGGCACAAGCATAATCCCCACAACAACAGGTTTTCGGTTCACAGGTTTATAAGTCTAGCCAACAATTCTAAATTTTAGCATTGACTTATTGAAAGTAATTTGGGAGTTCCCGGATAGCCAAGTGGGCAACGTGTTCGACTACAGTGAAAGCGGTCCCGGGTTCGATTCCCGGTGGGGGCCAATGTGCGAAATGACCTAAGCTATCGAAGCACTTTTAACGTTACTAAAACTAAAGAAATTTGAAAACTAGAGGCGCAACATAACGGAAATTCTGTGCATTTCTCCAAATTTTATTCTGATTTCAGACTTATTTAACTCGATTAAGATCCATATTTGTTAAACGTTTGCTCGCAAAAATGCGAACAGATATCGTTTTATGACCAGAGATCACCATTACATCTTAGCTGTTTCAGCCTCAACTAAACTAAAACTGGTATCCATCTACATTCGTGGTATTCAGGTACACCTTAGTTAATCGCATGATGAGTCAAATAATACCTATATTTTTGCTAGTGTGGTGACGGATCACCAATTCACCAAAAATGTCGTATAGCTTGCCTTATAACTTTGTAAAAGTATGATAGGCGAGAGTCAAAGCATATCTCAATAATGGATGGGAATGAAGTCGCTTTGACTAAATGTAAAGGAGTGGCAAACATTGATGACCTGGAAGGTGCTTCATACTTATGGTAAGTCTCGTAAGTAGCAAAATGAAGTTAATCAACCACTTTAATAGATATTTCTGTACTGAGTTAAGTAAATGCACGTAATCTTGAGATGGTTTACCAGATCGATCCATATAAAAATTGATAGATTTATATAATCCTACTACTTCACGATTGAGTTATTTAACGTCCAATGGAAGAACGATCAATATTATATACCGTTATACGCATATAGTTTATATAGTGCATTCCGTTTAATAACTCGGGACTCATATGGAATGTGTCCAGAGTTATTAAACGGAAGAGTGGATAGAGTGCTACACCATAAACATAATTTCACGGGATTGTTATTAAATGGGCACAGAAAAGAAGGATACTACCGAAGTTATAAGATAATTAATTCGCTTGAGACCGAAAATTTCCTACACATCGTAGTTATTACAATTACATTAAAATTAAAGGAACATATAGTACAGGCAAATCTTGGTCAAAAGTTCCAGCCTACGATGATTTTTCAATCACTTGTATATGTCAACTTGAAAATAAATCCATCCTTTTTTCTTTTCAGTGCCTGCTGAAACTGAAAATTCAAGAGATGAAACGTATTCTGTTGAGGTTCGCTTTTATAGAGGGCCATCGCAGCAACACCAGTGTAATTTGAAAATATTTCCTTGCTTCCGGATTCCGGAAATACCTGACTTAAGGAGATGCTACCCACACGAGGTTGTCCTTCGTAACGTAACTCAAAGATGCGAGCTTGCCCGCTTAAGAACCAAAACAGGATACCTAGGAACTAATAAGGTCTGCAAGTGAAGATGAAACGACAAGACCTCAATTACTGCAACACTCAATAAGATGAGATTGAAGATGAAAGTTATATGAAGAGGCCGTGTGTAAATAAGCAGATTCTGAAAAAAAAAGACATGCTCCCACACTTACGACCACTTATTTTAACTTACTGATATTAACTTCAAACATTTAAGACTTATAAATTGGAGTTAACTAAAGTATCAATAATAGCTATCAATCTACGCTTATTATGATATTTCCCAACTAAGATTATATTCTTCTTACTCAAAATATCCCAAAGAGAATCATACCCAATCGCGTACACACCGTTTCTGAGAATGAAAGCTATAAGAAAATAGAAGCACCAGTTTTGGTCACGCAATTAGGAATGACCTAATCAAAACATTAGCGTATCCTGAGGAGGGCGAAGGGACGATAGCACCCTCCCCTTGATGCCTTGTAGTGTTAGCGATTTGCCTGGGACGCGAAAAGGAACTTGAATTATCCGATAGTGAAAACTTCTAAGATCACTATGCATCAAATGCATTTATCTACACCTACACAAATACCCTGAAAGCTACCTTTCAGCATGTAGCAGGGAGGAATATCACGACAAAATGGAATTTAATAAGTCGATCGGAGATTCTGAAGCGTTCCAATTTTCATTTTAAGTAGGCGTAATTGTAATTAATAAAAAAGGACATGAATATTAATGAAAATTTCAGGAATATTTGCACTAGAAGCACAACTTTAAAAATAGTACGTGATCACAATCCTTAGATCAGATTCAATCAAGTTTGTCGCTAAAGCATTTTCTTACCTCAAGGAGTGACTGGTTCTGATTAGATTTCGGGGCGGCTATTTACGCTGCCTAACACATATCGTAATTTATTAATTGCGTAAACGCACACTTTCGATCTACTGGAAGCAGAGCCGCGCCCAGCCTATCTGCCACCCGGGTGAGAACATAATTTGACCTACGTTAGAATTAAATACCAAAACCATACGTACATATACTAATTTGGAGCTAAAAATTATTTTGTAAGATTTTGAAAAACCACTGTTTCTGACTTCATTCCCCAGCTTACATTGGTCACAAAACATCGGCAACAATTAATTATGCATATACATACAAAGTGAATGTTCATTATGAGGTAATAGTTGGGATTATCATAATTTTAGCAGTAAGTCTCCGGAAGAGTAAATAAAACACGCAAAGCTATTTATAAATTAGGAAAGACTTCGATCAAACCTCTAGTAAAAATATATTCTAAAACCTAAAGAAGATTTACTCTTGGTACTGAAAATCTTTTACAGATTCCAATTCTTCGATTAAATCCACTGTACAAATATTCCTTCCTCGTCTTGAGTTATCCAAAATACTTTTCACTAAACGTTTGCTAATCTTTAATTTCACATTATAATCTGTCCTAGATGGGCAGTGTGTATCACACAAAAAAAAACAAATAACGTTGTTGTAATAATAATAATGGTTGGCTACGCTTCTGTTGTCGCCCTTTAGATGCCGCCGCCCGGGTGCGATGCACCCCTAGCGATCATAGGACGGCTCTTACTGGAGGTATCCACAATTCTTTGGAAATCGCGGAATCCGGAGCCTATCAGAACGAAACATATTTTTCGACAAAATCCGTCAGCTTCTGGACTGCTGCTCTACAAAATACATTTCACCAGTAGGAAGCCCTAGAGAAAAACACAAGGTACCTCTCCGGTGGACAGTAAAAAGGGATTCGGGGATCTAAGAGGCCGAAGAACATAGGCGAGCACCGAAGGCAAGCACCAACCACACCTGAGGAAGGTGGCGGGCGATGGAGGGAGGGCAGAGAGCAGGTAAAGAGAGGAAATGTGGTGGGGGAGGGGTGTCCGGGGCTAAGGACCGCAGCGACCCACAAGCGACTCAAGTATGCCCGGAATCCGGTGTGCGTGAGGAGAAGAAGCGGCAATAAAGAGGCAGACGAGAGAGCGATAGATTACGCGGGAAAGAGGAGGATAGGAGATAAGGAGATCGCGCGCCAAACCAGAAAGTGAAAATTGGGAAGATGCTCGATGGAAAGGCACGCAATTAAGCGGACGTGGATTCTCCCAACAATGGGGAAAACATCGAACTTTAAGATGAATTTTGCAATTTTTTACAGAAAGAACGGCCTTTGCCACGTGAATGAAAATGCCTACACCTCCAACTTCACCCGCGACATTCCGATTTGTTTCACACGCTTTTGGGGCGCTTCACAGAGCTACCGGTGACCCAGGTATGGATCGAAATATTTCCAAATGCCATCCACGAATCCAAACAACGTCACACCCATACGGAGGTTAATCTTAATGGGCAAGATAAGCTAGACGTAAACAGCAGAAGGAAAAATCATCGAATAACTCTAAAGAAGGCTCTAATCAAGGCAAGATAATCACGGATATTTTCGCGAAGGGTAACTCAGGGAATTACCTAGAACAGGTAAGTATTTTGGAGAATACCTCTTTTCATCGCTAATATTATAGCAAATGTAGAGGCTTCCGTACAAGAGCTACTGAAAGAAAGTATATTGGGCATACATTCAACTCCTACTGAAACATCGATTACCAGAGATATCTCGAAACCAAATATATTTTTGAAATAGCTGTCAACTGAATTGCCACAATTCCTTCGGATATCTTTTCCGGGAAATGGATTCGGGGGTATATATTTATCACGTAATCGTAAGAGTGAAACAACTACGTGATAGTTTTTCTTCATACGATACTAGTAAAATATGAGAGATCTATGCCGCTGTTGAGAATAAGGATTCCCTTTTCGTCGTGGTTTTCATGAACGTAACCTGACATATACTCGAGGACTTCACGGTAGTATTCCATTTTAGGCCGCACCGCTGTCCATAACCACGTACGTGCCAATCAAATTAAGAACAAGCCTCGCATACGCCTCGTTCATGAAATTCCACAAGAAAATTCCAAAGGGAAATACGAAAATGAAATTTTCGTCCCTGCAAAAAAAAATTATTTTCTCATTTCTCTTTAGAATTATAAAATAATATTTAATTCAAATTCCTAAGTCCTAGACTACAGATGGGTAACCTACGAGTTTTCGTCATATCCTGAAACAAGCACTCGTTTTCGCACAATTTTGTTTTCTGATCTCGTTAATTATGAAAGAAGGAAATACGATGGGAAAGGGCACCAAGGTTTACTTAACGACTTGATTCGTTCTCCTGCGTTCTAAAGTACAACTAATTACAATTATTCTATTTTCCAATCTCACTTGGGACACCGAGAATAATACAACGGAGAATAATTCTCTTTGACTTCCTTTAGCGAATGAATTCGTTTTTTCATACTAAGTTTCTATGTTAAACTATTTGAATGTAGTCAATCCAACTAAAGCTACCTAATGCTTTCTAAAGCGGTCTATTGGTATAAGCATGTGGTATTTCGATGGAAAAAGCTACCCCTCCTCTGATATAAGCGATACACCAGTTGAACGTAGACAATACGTCTCTCGAGTGAGTCCTGATAGTTTCATATGCAATCTATTGTTCTTTTATATGACAGAATGGTGCAAGCGGCCTTCCGATGACGACTATTTCAGGAGTCGAATTCTTTCAGAGAGTTCATGAACAATGTTCAGTTCCAAGCAAGGGGTTTTAAAAATAGAATCAGAATACTGTCGTCATTACGATAAATGCAATAAAAATCAGCATGTGTTGAAGAAATAACTTAATACTGGGTATAGGAGAGAAAAAATATCTCTAAGCAATTTTCAGCGGAATGACATTTCAATTAAGTCGATAGCAAAAACTTTAAAAAATCAACAGCAGTTTATCTAAATACTTAACGATGAATGTGACTTTGGAAGCACGAGTGGATAGAGTGAAAGAGCCATTCCTTCCGGAAACAGGAACGAGGAGGAAATCTCCCTTTATCTGAAATGGAGCTCCTTTTTACGGGATACAGATGGCTTTTTTATTCGCGGTGGAAGAGGGGGAGGAAAAAAATAGTAGTAACAACGTGGAGGAATTGAGGGTTCCGTTTTTAAAAGCTCCAACGTCTACATGAAAAAACCTGAAAAAATTCTCGTCTAATTCATGTAGTTAAATTATGATCTCAAACATACAAAATTTAGGATTAAATTCAAAGCAACCATATCGAAGGAAAGAAAAACTAGATTCTCGGTAATGTTTCCCTTTAATGACGAGGAAAGTAAAGGAGACGATTAACGTTACGGCCATATCTTCTTTCACATTAAAAAAAAATCATTTATTTTACAGAAGATACCATTCATTGTTTATAATGTTAACATTTGTCTAGAAAGGTCCAGCTTGGCGCCCCATGTGAGGAACTATACTTGCGCTCTCGTCGGTAAATATTTTTTAAGCAGCTACCTTCCAAATAGATGATTAAGTATAGATTGATAAACAAAGAAGATAAATTTTTTGTAGGGCAATCTAGTGATAAAGAGTGAATTACTAAATTTAAAATAATAACGAAAGCAAAATCGCAGCCCAACTCTTGTTGTAAACTCACCCTGGAGAAATATTTACTAATATTTTACTTTGTTTTATTAAGACGAGAAAATTTCATCACTGGCTCAATAACTCAATCAATAACTCCCTTTCATAATTAATCACATACCGAAATTAAAAAAAAATGTCAAAATTCTCTTAAGTCTTCCATCCCTGACATTTTGACCTAATATCATTCCTGAATAAAAGTCATTCGGTTGATTAGAATAAGGATATATTTTGTTGCCAATCAAGATCTCCCCCTAAAATTTCCCCCCTGTAACTTGGTTCGCTTCCACTGTAGGGCCTTCCCTGTTAGTCGCTCCTCTCTATTTCATCTATAAGATTTGAAAAATGTGTCCTTATTTAGGCTTGCGTAAATTCAAACAAAGAAGATTGACAATAGATGATTCGCCATATAAATACCCTTTGAAGTCTTAATTTGTTCGGCTTTAATTTCTGTTTATTTTATGTATTTATTCATCACAACAGAGAAATGCCAATTTAAAGGAATCATATAAAAAGTACAACAACAAGACAGCAACAAGAAACAAGAATAATAAAAATACTAATAAAGTAAAGTAGAGGCAGCAATTACAATGATCTGGCGTGAGTTAAATCTAATTTTATAATGTTCCTTAAGATAAGGACAATGCATCAACAGAATGAGGAATAAAATTCAGTAAGGAAAGAAAGCGAAAGAAAAGGTAACGCTTGGTAAAGGAGAGTCTAAGAGTGATGTAGTAGTGATCTCCAACGGGTTAGAAGCACGATAATTAAGGAGATTGTTAAGAAAAGACTGAAAGGGAATTTACCAGTGAATATAAGAAAGATGAGTCATGCTTTGTTCTATCGACAGAAAGAGATTCCAAGGAAAGAGATCTTCATAAGCCTGTAGTTTACCCTCCTCAATCACAGGTATTTTATTTCTACCTTTCGTCGTAAAAGAGAATTAATGTTTAAAAGCACATTATTTCTTATATAAAGGAATATTTTTCACCATTTATATACACTTCGCATCAACGAAGGATCAAGGACGCAAAATACCTTAAGAACCTTTGGCTGCTAGCGTTCAGAATAAGTCTCGCAAATGAAAGGAAAGGAAAGTTTGGAAGAAAGTTAACAGAATTAAAGCACTCCGAGTACGAAGAGGGAGGTATTCCCAACTTTCAGGAACTTTTCTTAGAAAAGACATTTTCCTTGTAGCGACATCGATCTACGTTTTCCAAGGATAATTTATCCTTTAGCGAAGGACGAATAACGAAGAATTTCATTTTCCAATGAGAATAATAGTGTGCATGCGGAAAATGATAACTATATGCGAAGCTATAGATTGTGATTATTGTCATTATCTTTTCTATAAAAAAGAATTTTCTCAGATAATATTACATCAAAATAATCCGTATGTTACAGGGGAAATATTATTTCCCATAAAAATTTTACTTGCAATGATAATAATAAAAAATTGGTAATAAGGTCGGGATTGCTGAAGAATGTAAATCAGGATAGAATGCAAAGCAAAAGGCAGAGAGGATGAGAAAGACAAAAGATGTTAGATGAGATAAAGAGTGGAGTAAGTTATCAAGAAACGAAATACGTGGTATTAAAAAGAGGATATTAAGGCACATGAACTTACCAAAATGTAGAACATTTATGTATGTATGAGATAAAGACATTATAACAAACAAAGTCCATTTTCCAGAGTACAATTCACGATGCTTCAAAGTTTTCCTCAACGCGAATTCGTCCGTCGACTTCATAATTTCTGAATCGTTACAAAATGAATGACGGAGGTACCCCAAATTCTTATCTAAAGGAATCATTGAAATAAAAGAAAGAAAATGAGGGAAAATGTGAACATTTAGGGAATATTTACCTCTTTCCGAAGACAAAAAAGAATGATGAACAGATAAAACATTAACGTCAGTTGAGTGAGAGCATACGAGCACAAACCAGTCACCTATTGAAGACAAGGGAGTTATGCAACATCCTTTTTTTCTATCTCAGGCTGACGCAGGATTCCAGGGATCTAAAGCGTTGTGCAGTGACACGCTTGACCTATTTCCCGAGCTTTGTGAGAACGACCTTTTCCTCGAATAACCTCTTCGATGGCAATCCCTCCTCTGAAATCTACCACTCTACACGACACTAAGGTAGCGGGGGCACTAGTCGACAGTTGGCTGCCGTTTTCCAATCACACCAATGGCAACAATTAGGAACTGGTGAACCCCTAACAAAGATCCCCTTCCTTTTTCCTACTCAAATGTCACGGAATAAAAGGATGCTCTGAACAGCCAGCCTAAAAATGGAAGATGGGAAGATAACAGTAGGTACACTCCTGGGAAATTAAAATGCAAGACGCCTTATTGATTCGGAGGCTAATTAATTTCGACATAATTAAAACTGATTACGTCATAAGCTCCTTGGTCACAATTTTAACAGAATTTGGCAGAAATAAATTAATTACTGGTAATAAAATCGAGTAGCTATGGATACATTATTTTATTGTTCTTACAAAAACACCAAAATTTCCGAGAAAGAATCCTAGAACGATCTAAACATAACTTTCCACTTGGAGCAACAACTTTGCTAGTTTTTCCACTCACTTCATAACTCTTCTAAGCTATCACAATACAACTATCTTTCTTCCAATTTCTTCCACTTCATAATTTTTCAAGAAGAGGAATAAAAACAATTACAATCTTCAGAAGACAGAAGATCTTAAGCGTATAGCTACTTCATGAAATTAAAAAACACTATATGTGTAGACAATTTATTTACAAAAAGAAGAGTGCGATATTCGACGCGTTCACCACTTAACATATTATGCAATAGAAAAGAAAGTTATTTGATGTTTCAAGGCAAGAAAATTAAGAATTTCAAAATTGAGGGGTTGACGGGATCTTACCTCCAGCCATTTCCAACATGTTCTCCTCCTACGTCCCCGACGCTAGAAGGACCCCTGCAAAATAGAAAAGACAAATTAGAAGGATTTTATAGAATTAAATTTTCGTAAAATATCGTCAAAACTACGTGAATACATGAGAATATCCTGTATCCATCACCTCAACAATCTCTTCACTATGTAAGAACTCCCAACTAATCCTGTGTGAATCCGGAATACGAATTCAAAATACAGTGTTAATCATTAACACCTTCATTTGGACTCGATTAAGACTAAAAAGTATCCTCTTTCCAGTATGCCATAACATAGATCAAACATTGAATCAGAAACATATCTGAAAGCAAACGGCTAATCGTAATGCACTAAATACAGCACACTTCAACGAAAATCATTATGCTACACGATTCACGACTAAGAATTACCATTTCTCCTTATATATTTAATTGGTTGATAGTGGATTTCTTTCATGAATCCCAAGAGGACCGCAGAAAATTATCAAACAGACCGCACTACGCCCACCCCTGGGTTAGAGGCAATAAGCATTTCTTTGTCGTGGAAAAAGAACAATGCTTCCCTTCACGCTACAAGCATTGCTTCCCTGAAACATTTATACGAGAGAAAAATGTATGCCAATAATTATTTGGTAATGACTGCTCTTTGAAATGTCCACGATACAATACCTCAATAAAAGTTTACTTCAAACTATAATTCTTAACGGTTGAGCAATAAAGGGAGGAAGGAGAAATGAGAAAACGATCGAGTTATCTGAGAGGTGATAGTTTCCACATTCAGGACCCGCAAGAATTCGTTCAGAATTCTACGGAATAATAAAATGTCGGAAATATACTGCATATTGCGGACGATAAAATACAGAGTATGGCGCCTTCCTTGGCGCCGTCGCTTCATATCCTCCCAGCATATTGTTTGTGCATTAATGCGATTCTCATCAAAGAACATGTGAAATCAGTTTTATTGAGGCGTATAAATGCTATTCAGCTGTATTCAAACAAATAACTCATTGGGAACCTAAGATGACCAAATACTTTTTTACGGGTAAGATTGTTCACGAATAAAAAGACACAACCAAACACCGTACAAGAAAATTCGGCAAAAATATCAAAAATAAAGAAGCCACGAAAAAATTTCAATTTACATATAATTTGAAATGGGTAAATGAAATAACATTAAGTCGTACACAGCCAAAGCGTATACACCTAATACCTTGTTCATCCTATTATCTAGCATATGAAAGGCTGACACTAATAGAGAACCCTCTAATAGAGAATAGAATAATTAGGGAAATCAACAAAGAATCAAAGAACTAAAAAAAGAAGATGCCGTATTTTGGGGGTAAGAACTGAGCAGTAAATCACTCACGTTTTTGTAAGGACCAAAGTCTCACGTAGCAAATGAAAAGGAATTTTAAGCTTTCTTTATCTATTATAAATGATAAATACAAGCAAAAGTTTTCTTTCGACGTTTCATTTACTCTACTGAATGCACACCTTAGTGAAATTTTATTCGTAAAAAGACTGAAGACAAAACACGAAAGAAACTTATCTTTGAGCAGCCAAGATGATACATTGGCATACCCATATGATTCTGGGAGACCAGAACAGGGAACCAGGGATGCACAGAATCTTACCTAACAGATGTAACCAGCAAAAGATAACTTCAAAACCTAAACTTTGCAACAATAAAGACCCATTAAATAAAAATTGTATAGGTACCAATATTTCTTTTGCATTTTCACCTTTGCACAATATTGTAATTTTCGGCTGATTAACTCTAATTTTGCTCACTAGAACCTGAACTAAGTAACAGGATTGTCATCATTCTTCCAATTACTAAAATATTAGAGGAAAGCTTAAACGATAATTTACCCTAAATGAAGAAGAAAATGACTGCCGTAGAAGGAACTCGAACCCGGGTCCCCCACTTTCCGGACGGATGGTGTGACCACTAAGCTACCACGATAAAACTATCTCTCCTCCAATTTCTTAAGCTATTATGGAACATCTTAATATAAACTAAGTTCCAGGATTGTAGTCAGTTTTCAAATTACTAAATAAATTAGAAGAAAACTTGAGATATCATTCAAAATATGGTATCGCATCACAATCCAAATATGAAAACGAGTGACTCCTGAGAACGTGGGCAATCAAACATTTATATTTAAGTAAAACAGACCATGTCGCCTTAAATTTCAAATATTGATCTTTACAAACATCTTTTTGTCAAGATATACGTAATGAATATACACCGCAGTCATAAAGAGCTTTACAGCTTTACTATAAATATTTACTTTACATCAGGAAAATATCATCAACATCGCCTAATCGCACCCCCCGTTTTATTGAGGAATATTCACTGAACAAATGGCGCATACACTGCACTTAGGACCTAAACAATCCCATAAATATCACCTTGTTAGTGAATAGCAAGGAAATCCCTCCTTTCGTAGTTATTCATCCAAATTATTTGCCCAAATTATTCCAAAGAGGAAAATAGTCTCCATATAACCACTCATTATACTTCCAAAATCGTCAAATCTCATTTTAAATGCAACCTTTCGTTTATTTATTTCGTCTTAAAAAAAATAAAATATATCGTTAAAAGGTAAATGCCTATTCTATTGCTACCTTTCCTCGAGATGATACAATCAATCGTTACTGAATTTCTTTAATTAGAACCATCATACATTCCAAATGTAACTAACACAAATTTTATCTTTCGTACTTTAACTCGTCTTTAAATACGGAATGAGAAAAAATCAAAACATGGTACAACATAAAGTCCGACATCGTAAACTATGCCTGACTAGAAGCCATTCCGTCGAGGACCATAACGTTCCATCTCTTATCAACATCCCCAATTTTGCAGCATTTCAATCATCGATTCTGTTCGCAAGCTTCAAATAAAACTTTATCTCACCTCGCATTCAATCGATACTTTCTACCAATACGTCCACCATTCAACGACCTCAGTTCGCTGCTGCCGAAAGTAACATCTCAGAGAAAGCTCACATCACGTCCGAAAATCAGAGATCAATTTCGAGCAGTGAGGTTCCTAAACAATCCGCAAGTATTCGAATAACGGTCTGACGGACAAGAAATACCCCACTTCCTCGACGTTCCATGGACATTCAGTCAGAAATCTGTTAGTTGGAGTCCCTTCTCTATTCTCTGCCTTTGGTTGCCGACCCCTGCGGTCATGGGACGGTCGAGGGTCATTTTGGAGCAACGGGACATTGACCCTCCGGACAGGTAAAAAGTATAGGCACAAACCACTACAGGTCGGAAGCTTTCGCTCAAACCTCAACCGTCCTCTAGTTTTCTACGCCGAATAAGTAAAGGTAGTTCTGAGCATGAAAACATGAACCTCATGCAGAACGTCACCGGTTAGGTAGGTAGTTTATCAGGAACGCAAAGTAACACTGGTAGATAAGAAATACTATAAAGCTTATTGATATAGTGCCACAAAACACGTTAGCACGATTCGCTAATAGCGAGGCCTTGCTTCGAAACAATCTGAATCCGCATATTTTATCAACCGCAATACAATAAGAAATTTTCCTAATCTCTATATAAGTAAGCTAGTTCAGCAATTACTACAATGTCATTTCCGTAGAAGTACTACATTTTATTTGTGAATACCAAGCTCATTTCCAAATACAGTTAATCCCTGACATATAACAGACAAATCAACTTTCGTCGAAGATAAAAACGTATACAAATAATCTGTATTCGAGCATGCTAAGATTATAGGCAAGATAAGAGGCATTCCTTATGATCTCGGATAGGTTTGCAGAAAACATACATCTAAACGAGAATTATTTCCTTTAAGGGAGAGAATGAACCTAGGCGCCAAAACAAGAAGCAATGCGGATGGAAAACAGGAATACTTAAGGGTCAATACACTATTAAAGCGCTCATCCTCTAAGTTGATGCAAACGAGTTCCATAAAGGAGGAATACGTGGTATAATATACAAACAATTCACTAGTTTTCCATAAATCTATTTAGTTTCCATTACCGCTTAGATACAATTTCAAAAGTTAAGCTGAAAAAGCATGACCAGGGTAAACAAATCTGAACTGAACTAAGTGAGAGAAAAAACACAATCCCTAGAAGGGTTTACAAAACGAACTCTGCACAGAGAGATATTACTTAACTCCGTGAGAAAAAATGAGCGATTCTGTCATTTACTACCTAGGAGTATGCTTGTTACAGTTTAGACACATCTGACAGGCGTGAGCAGCGGCTAAGAGGGGCCGTCTAGATTTTTTTCTATTCGAAGTTTGGCAACGTCGTATAGCTCCCATAAACACGTCCGATAATGGGAGACTTATTATATGCAATTAAATCATGAAAAATCATTTAATTAAGTGCCGACTGCGTCTTTTTCACGAATATTTGGTGGATTCTTAACAGAACTACAATCAAATAAACATACGAGGACTGAAAATATTAACACTACAAAATTCAAACGTGTATTATGTAACTATCATTACTGCAAAGCTACTTAGGGGCGATGTAGAAGTGTTGCAAGGATACTATATGTCAACATATATTTAAAAAAAACATGCATATTATTCAGATTTAGGGAGATATAAAGTGAATAATCACTGAGAAACTTATCTACAGAATTTAGAGGACATTATAAAGAAAAGGAGTCTTAAATAATATAAAAAAGCATGGGAATCTCCCAGTCTGACTCTGGGATTTTCTTTTCTCGTTAAATATCCAAATAAGTATAAAAAATATAATATTAATAAACGATCCCGGAAACATTTACCATATAAAAGGAACGAGAAGTTAAAAATATAAATGTACGTTCTGTAACAGATATAAAATGAAGTTAAAAGGAAGGAAGAACGGAATTAAAAGAAAAGACCTTAATGGATAAAGGCTTGTTAATAGTAATGGCACATAAGCACATTAAAATCAAGTCTTTCTGCGGTAGTGATTGCAAAATTCTGCTGTATTAAACAATACCGAAAATAACACTGAAAATGTGTTCTTATTAAGTATCTCAAATCCATAGATAGAAATTTCTGTATTTAGAGATTTTTCTGCTACTTATTCGTGCTAGAGCGGTCATAATTCAATATAAATATTTACATAATTCAAGAAAAGCACAAGGATAAAAGGAAATGCATTAGTTTATAGTTATGTCTGGATTACTGCCTACGAATTAAAAATAAAGCAATTATATACAGATAAAGCACTTCGAGTGTAATAATCCATTTACGGAAGTAATTCTTTAACTCACTATACATCTTTCAATCTATATAAAACTTTGATTCTTTCAAATCATGGTATACTTTTAAAATTTTTCAGAAATCCTTGCAGATAAAAATGGAGGGGGAAAAATAAAATCTGAAGATTTAAAAGTAATCTTTTGATTGAATTCTGCCCCGACCTGATATTACCTATCCTCCCAAACATATTTCTCTATCTTGCCACTAGTCTATTCTAAAAGTGCCATTAAAAAACTTGAATCGGAACTTAAACGTTTAAGTTGACATGCAAAATGCGAATTCGGTTCGCTCACTAGCACTTCAAGATGACGGTCTTGAATAAATACCACTAAACAATCAGATATTAGATCGACAACTTATTAAAAATTCTCGGAGTATGTTCCTACCAACTGAACTACATTCACTTAATAATTACAAAAATAGAATTCCCTCAATCTTTCAGTTCTCTAAGCGGAGATATTGCGATAAGAAATAGACATCAGCAAGACAACTTGTTGTCATTCTATAACTTTAATCTCAGAATAAATCAAATAAACACTATCAAACAGAACCAGTGGCTTGTATTTAAGGTGGATATTATCTCCAAATCTTTTAGTTGAGTACTGCCACTAACAATTTATCCACAAACGCCCGGTTTAGACATATTATTAGAAAATTAGAGGTACTTAATAAAAACTATGATTAACCTTACGTATTATTACTAGGGTTGCAGGAACTTGACTCGCCCAAGACGCCCACGCTGATTACATTCATGGCTTATTTAAACGAACCTTCGATCGAATTTTCAAAACGAGATTTCTCTCGGAATAGTTTTAAAAATTAAACAACCAAAATCCATAATACTCCATGACGAAAGATAGCACTCACTGAAATTTTTTACATACTTGAATGGATTAAAATGTTATTTACAATATCATCTAAAGCTTTCTTTAGAACTGTTAGTCCCAAATTCATGAAAGAAAGCAACCAATTTCCTTCGCGACCGCACAATGGTAAAAACAGAGGAAAACCGAATATGGTATCGATCGGAAAAGAAAGAATTTCGCCGCGACGTTGACGACAAAAGAGCATCAGCATGTCGAAGCCGCGCGATATAACTCACGAAAGAAATAACCAGTACTGGATCAGTGACTCTGATAAACTTCGATGATATAGAAACACCATCAGCAGTGAAATAGGGATATAATTTACTACCTTACATGCATCACGAGACATTTGAGTTCGGCTTCATGTATTTTGGCTATTTTTCACTAGGAAAACATTTATCAGCTGAATAAGGTTAAGAGAGACTCTAAACCTGGACACAAGAGTAGATTCGAGTTTATAAAATAAAAAAACTCGAAGAGAACATAGAGCTATGGAAGGGAGGGAATAATAAGGCTATCATAAATTTTATATCATTTACAGTCCGTAGCACTTCCCACATTTTTTGTGTAACCCAAGACCTGACTATGCGAATATTTTATGTTGTGCTGCTAATGTTTTATTTTTTCCTAAGATAGGAATTAGGTTTTCTAAACAAACGTAATAATTCATTTCTTTTTGTTGATTTTCCTTTTTTATACCTTCCAAAAGCTATATCTTTCTTTTAAATATTCGATGACAAATGGTTAGACGCAAGAAAGGAATATTGAGTCTCAATTTCGCCTGTCAATAAAGATATTCTATTATCAATACTATTATTACTAAAGAAAAGAGTAAAATATGACATGCAGATACATATGCTGAAGCTCCAAACTTATAGTTCCTTCATCGAAATCATGATCCGGTTAAAGGTAGTATGTTTAACACGAAAACGCAGAAATGAAATCTTACATTCCTGTCGAACCGGAACAAGTATTATCAATCAGCACATATCCTGACATGATTCCTGTGAGAAAAGACAAGTTTGAATGCGCATTCAGTAAGCTCCACTACTGTCTCTCTCAGTCGAAATAACATCCCGAACCATCATCGGTATAATTTTCAAGATTTTTGCTGAGGAAGAGCGCAGAAATGGCCCAACGGATTGGAATGCTACCGCAAAGAAACCATTCTATAGTGTGAAAATGTTTTGTTGCCCATATCCTTTCCACTATGACCTCATATCTACAGTTGCCGAGACTTTTCACGTTCACTTTGCACTTTCGATGAGGTAAGTTATGGATAACTGCATCTCTGTTCTGCATTCGTGCATGTCAAAACAGAACTACTGTTCAAACAAATAAAATGTTTATATCACACAGAAGACCCTCCTCAATAATCTTCTCACTTTTGATTAACTATTTCTTCGGCAGGCGACTGAATAATTGAGTAAATTTGAAACTGACTAACAATTTGTTTCCAAAATTTTAAACTGTTTACACTCGAGGGCATTTAAAGAGAGATATAAATTACCTTTTCTTGGTTCCTCCAGCGACAGATGGCTCCACGACTAGGGTAGAGCCCATGAAACTAAAGCCTAAAACCAAGAGAAAGAGGTTCATTAAAACGTGTAAAATGGATATCCGAACATAATTCTATGAAACTTCTTGACATTTCTTTCCAGAATTAGAACTTAGAAATAGAAATTTACGTACATAATTAAAGATTATGTTACAAAGCTATACTAAGTCCACAATATAGAAAAACAAAAGGCGACCGGTTTCGAGGTGATCACCTTATCATTTACACTGTCGCCTTAGTCCAGTTTTATAACACAATCCTTAATAAATGATGTAGATGTTCCACAAAATATCGCTTGATATGTTTCGTTAATTCACGTACACTGTGAACCAAAAACTTTGTAAATATCCTTAACTTACATAATTACAACATTTGAAATCACGCCTCTTTAATGAGTACTTTGAATTGAAATTAGAATCTACAGATAATAGACAGCAAATGCTTATGTCTTAAAAATTACAAAATAAATGAGGGAGATTACACTTCCATCCACTCTGGAATAAAAGTTTACAATTTTTAATTTTCCTAATCCCATAATAGAGATACAAATAAAAGGGAAATGAAAACCAATATGTACCTCGGATAGTGTAAGAGCCTTATGAAAACTACAAAAATAGTAACTCAAGTGTTCAACTTGGGAGAAAATAAAGATTTCCCTTATATAAGGTCTATGTTCCATTGCATTTATGAGTAATCAGATTATTATTGAAACCTACCGATACCTATAGTATACTAATGATATTAAATGTAAATAACAATTGTAATAAAATAAAAACAATTATGGTGTATGTAAGTTTTCGAGGACTAGTTATGAATACAATAAATGAATCGTACCCTTTAATCTATCAAAAAAAACCTCACATTTGAGAATTAAAACTTCCCAGTCACTCATCATTAAAACCACAGTTTGATACAGCCAGAATTCTTATACGATTAAATGGCTTGGAATTGAGGTGTAAACCACATTGAGACATACACTAAAGACATTCTAGAGATGGTTTCTTAATTATTAGTTGGTAGTTATTAAAATGCTATGGCGATAATTACGATGCTGAAAGAAAGTAAGTTTGAATCATCCATGAATCAAATATCTTTATTTTTCAATGACCCCCTCAAGTCATCTCCTAAACAAGGTAAAGTTGAGCAACCTCGTCCTCACCGATATTATCTATGTAAAAATCAGTGTAACAACAAATCAAGGGTATATTTTTTCTGGGATAAGAGACTGTTTATGAATAATTTGTAATACATCCGAAATGTTCTTATAAAGAAGAAAGTAAAAAAAATTGAGGGGCAGGGAAACCGCCATTTTCAAAGTCATTTACCTGAAAGCAATATCGAATCCTAATTTTTCTGTGCAAGCAAAAGCATAGGGATGGAAATGACTAGTGTTCACGGATATAGCTTACACGCAAAAACCTTTATAAGTGATTTTACAGTTAGCATACAAAGTAAACACATCCAAGGAGCGATAAACGATAGTATAAGAAACAACTGCTACAAAAAAGTGAACTTGCTATACCTTAAAATAATTATTAGTCAAACTATCGCGACAAATTCGCGATTTAATATATAGAATTTTACACAAAAAAATCATATTTTGCTTCATAAGACAGGTACACCTTTCAATTTTATATTTTTTTCTAATAACAGCCTAATAATGTGGTCATTTTATCGCTAACGGGACACAAATTCCGATATATTTTTAATCATCAGTAGCATCTCTAGGTTACACCTTGAAGGGGGCTCTCAAAGACATTGAAGAATACATCCTTACATACTTAAACTACATACTTATAATTAAGTTTAGGAAGATTTTTGAATCACACAAAGTTTTTTAACTAGAAGATCCATTCACTGCCGATTCTTTTATATTTATCTGAACAAAAACTCTAGTAGATAATTAATATAAAAGTTAAGAGTTGCATAAAAATCAAACCCCGATATTGATATTAAGAATCAGAATTTTCCTGATGTTTACATCTAAAACCAATCATTGCTAAACTAAAATTACCCAAAAAATAAGTATTTCGCGAAAAAATGCCATGGATAGCGTTAAATTATACAGATTAAACAAGAAATTGAGTAGAAGGTTCAGCTGACGCATAAAATCTTATTGTTGTAAGATAATACTCCCTCCACATCTAGGTAGCGTAACTCAGAAGATGCACTACGACACAACTCCTGCTTTATTAACATGTTTTGAGCTATTTACTGTCACTCTTCAGTGGCATTGAATTATGGATAATTCACCAATGGACTCAAGTATCAGAGTAATCACATGAAAAAATATGTGCGATATCTGACACCGCTTAAAATTTGCCTCGTACAATTCTATCGCTAACTATAGATCATTAACTTAACTGTTTCCCATGATAATAATGAACATTAATTTCGACGACATAATTAATGCTAAGATACAAAACTAACTTTAAAGAACGGGCAAGGATTTAAAAATTCCTACCGCTCAACAAAACAATACGTCATTTTCAAACCTGCTGCGAATCTTTTCCGTTCTCCCCAATTGGCTACAAAGAGCTTCACTACTTCATCTTTTTATTTCTTAACGACGTCTAGGGTCAAAAATTTTCTCCTTCTTAATATTCTAAGGAAATTTCTAAAGTAGTTTGTCTTAAAGAGTAGAGAAATGAAAAGATTTTAAGTGATGAAATATCGTAAAGCCAAAACAAAGTTTCCAGCGATGATTACGTAATGAGAAGACGCCCAATAACTGAAAGATGCCCGAATCTTCGATGAAAGAAGAGATTTACAATAAGCAAAAACATTATGTTGTGAGCTCATACGATTTATATCTTACAAAAAAAAACAGTATTTGCAGTTAAATTGGGCGTATTTATCAATACCGCCAGATGCAATAAATACAATCCTTACGGAAAGAACTGTAAAATGATTCAAATAAAGTCTTCTTTACACTGATATTTTGATCAGCGAGAACTATCTTAAAGATAGAATTATACTGGCATTATGTGGCAGCATGAGAATTTTTGAAAAACAATCCGACAGAAGTTATACTTCAAAGCACTGCATACGGTAAAGTTATCATAATAGCGCTCATGGAACATACAATTTACAGCAGAAATGCCTATGCAATGCCAAAATGCTCGAGTCCAGGGAATTAAAATTTTATATACGCCTTTGCCCTTTCAATCCCTTCCTTTTTGGATGAATCTGTACATTACTTACTAGGTTTGGGAGTAGTGCGTTTCCTTTACTTTCATAAACATTACAAATCGAAAATTGCCCACATCTTTCAAACTTCCAACAACTACCGGTTCACAGAAACGCACACATACGCTTGTTTAGCTAGATCAAGACTAATAAATTAATAAAATTCTTGAATGTTATGCTATTTAATGATCATAGGAAGGATATGGTTACCATTTACAATTCATTGGTAACTGGGAATGTCTACCTTATTCTGGCGCCTATGCGACTTGCAGTGTAAAAGTATTGGCATATATAAAAACGCGCAGATTACCAAGATGAATGAAATAACCAATACACCACACCCAATCCAACGCGGACAATAACTTAAAACATGTCTTAAAGCTGCTAAAGATTAAAAAAAACGAATTCGATATTGTAGACAGATATAATGCACGTTATGACACCTTATACAAGTATTTACGGGGCTCCCAGATAGCCAAGTGGGCAACGCGTTCGAATTCGGTGAAAGCGGTCCCGGGTTCGATTCCCTGTGGGAGACCATGTGCGAAATGACCTAAGCTGTCGAAGCACTTTTAACAATACTACTACTACAGTATTTACGAGTACAGGTACAAGTATTTCCATAGATGCACTTAAATTTCAGAGGAAATTTGTACATTCTCAGACAATTTATCACAACTTCCAGGATCGACATAAATGATAAACATCTCAGGATATCCATTTCGGCAAAGCCTGATAAAAACAAGGAAAAACGCGTTCTTGTTAATACTATCTTTTACGATAAACTTCAAACGAGTAAAACAGGGAAAATGAGACTGATTACAAAAAAACAGCTTTTATTCCTCAGAAAATTCCTTGTTGCTGCGAAAATGAAATAAAAAACATGAAATACTGAAGCTCCAGATAAGCAACATATAAAGTTCTAAAACGTTCGTGAATAAGGAAAGATTAAAACTGCCACCCTAAGTGTGGAAATTTACGAATTTCTTTTTTCTTACTTTCTCAGAATGTCGTTCCACGAAGTACGGACTAGTAAGATTGAATTTAAGGAAAGATTAAATAATTTAACTTAAAAAGTTACAAGGATCTGGTAATGAGTATACACTTAACAATTCCCATAAGCGATAAATTTGTCTCCCGTCTCTCTATCGTAACTTCTGAGAAACCGTCTACCTAGTCTTAAAGATAACGAGTTAAAATACATTTCAGTGTGCCGATTGCTATCAATCGACGAGATCAGAATTCAAGACGTATAATTTCACAGACCCAAAATAAACCTAGACATTTTATATGACGGAACGTTTCCTGAAGGAAATCGAGGAAAGGATATGCATATATGCGCCGGTTGATGAAAGGAATATCCCTTCGCGCACTTATAATTTAAATGCTTTCGAAACCATTTTAACCAAAGGACGAACCTTGAATTTAGCGATGGGATAACAAAGAATTTGCCATTCTCAAACGAAAAAATATTCAGATTGGTCGGATACTGCATTTATTAATCACGAAAATAATAATTTAATAAAATAACTTTTGTTCGAGATCTACACGTAACTTACTGGCAAAATGAAATTTCAGTTTAGCAGGTTCGTGTAGGTCTTTAATAGGCGAGACTGAAACTTGCCACATTCTCCTTTTATCTAACCCAAAACACAAAGCAAATGGTAAACGTTAAGCCGTCGGGGAGTGAAAATAGGTAAAAGCTCGACTATTGCAAACAATTTGTTCACGTGAGCCCTATAAAAATGTAATCCTTAAGTGACTCTCGCACGAAAAACATTATCTTTCGAGTCGCCCTTTCATTCTTCAACCCCAAGCACGGCTCTTAAACTTCCAAGTAATCAGCAAATATTTCCTCTTACACGACAGCAACAATCATAAATGCAAACTCCGTAAATGTGTACATTTCCATATATTATCTTCTGATGAAGAACTCCGAGGAAACCATAAGCGGCCGACCCCTGACTTGCACTTTCTCACCTCCCACGCACTGGATTCCACTAACGATATGGCTAGACAAACTGGGTGACTGGCAACGAGATCGATGGATCCGGTTTACTAAGGGAACCAAAAAAGAGATCCGCGTCTAGCGACACTTCCACGAACTTTCACAAGAAACGAGGGAAAGTTTACCAGGGAATCGCGACTCACTGGGGTTAATTAGAAGGCAAAAAGGAATTCCTCGTCCCTTTAACGATAGGCGGAACGGACTTCGGGAGTATTTAATATCTCACGCTTCTTAACTGATACATTTCACGAATGATTAACTGCAGAGCCAGTGAAAACCCGAAGGTATAAAAAATCCTTTCTTGAAAAAAATGGAAAATTCGAACAAATAGAGATATAACGAGTTACTGTGGGGTAGAAAACAACATTACAAAGCCACTGAGAAACGATTTCGCTTGAATTAAGAAAGCAATTTCCCTCGTTGCCAAACATTCTGAACGCATCACAACTTTCCGCGAACTGCGATGATTCATTTGAGTTTTCCAATGCCAATCGTGACGAGTGTTTCGCAGGGACCCGCCACCGTAGCGTTGCTGCGTAAAAAATTTCCAAGAAGGCCGAAGAGCGGCCACGCCGTGCTGCACGAAACACTAAAGAACGAAGAATCAACCCGTTCCAAAATAAAACATGCTATATTGAGGAGGGATAATTTAAAGAGAAGAATCAATTCGACAATAAAAATTAGATAAATTTAGATGGCTAAAAATGTTCTCAAAAATACGTAATCGGCAGAAATTTCCAGTAAATAAAATGCTTGACTATTATGGAGCTTAAAAGTAGAGAAAATCGCCATCTAGCGAATTAATGTAATAGATCGAAGTACACGGAATAAAACCACTATAATCACCGTTTCGTCCTTGTGTATCCAATTATATTCGATGGGTTGCTTTAGTTTACTTGATCTGAGCAAAACGTTCACGACAGTGTGCGATTACTTGTAGCCAGTCTCATTTCTGGGGAAAAAGGCGATAATTTCACGCCAGAGAATAAAAAGCTGCGAATATTAAAATAAGTGATTGTGTCATTTCTTCGTACGCTCTTTATGAAAAAAATTCGATTTGGAGACTATGACGGCTAACGGCCTGTCCACACTTTTAGGGTTTTTTCGCCAAAACGACATCGATCCATCGCTGTTATATTCACCTCGTAACAAGAAATATAAGGCTCCCATGTCAATGAGCGTTCTAGAAATAACGCGACCAAGACTTCAAACTTTCTGTCAAAATATGTTATAAAAACTCTTTGAAGCCTATTTATCCGATTACTGTTATTTTTGTAGTTAAAAAATAAAGTTGCTGATGCCAACTCCTAGACATGAAGCCCAAGCTATAATGTTATAACAGAAAATGTTACCTACAACAGCTCTCAGTAGCGGGTTTGTTACATTTTCATAAATAGTACAATGCAATTATTATTAGGGAATTCTCACAAAGTTATAAATAAAATGAAACTTTAATTTATAACATACATAATAACCCGAGAATGATGGTGGATTTTAACATAATGAAATTCCATATCTGGAAGAAGTGATCCGTAGGCTAATGTCTCACCTTAACTTCACTATCATACACACAATTATATCAAGAGTGTAAAAAGGAATCTTGAAAAGGGTGCGTTTTTATCTAAAAAAAACTACTACAACCAAAATATTTCATTGCTTTAAATTCGCCATAAAGATTCGTATAATATCCGTAGAACATTAGAAAGGAGTTAAAATACTTCAAAGAACAAACTAACGTTTGTAGCATCTATCTTAGATGAATGTGAGCTATCTAATAATTTAAATATGTGAAAAGGGATTCGATCATTGGCGGAAATAAGTGCTGCAAAAGCGCTGTTAAAGTAATGCAAGAAATGACCCAACGCTTTAATTCTTTGTCAATCCGTTTAGTCACACCTACAGGTTCTTGAAATCAGTGAGCTGCTACTCCAGCCCAGAGAGCCAATGTTCCCTGCATTAACCACCAACAATAATCCAAGAAAATTAAGAGCGCAAAGAACATCAGGAATATTCCTAAAAACTAACACCTAAAACAGTAAAACGTCCATAATATATTCAACCGCTTCCTGACTAATTGTCAAACGCATCATCTCATATTCCACGCGTAGAATGGGGATTAAGAACACACACTTAAAGCAACATCTCCTTTTACAACAGATTTAAAATACCTAATTCTGTTTTCCAGTCACTTGGAGATACTACGTAAATTGATATCGATATAAACCAGTGATATATATCCTTCTTTCTCAAATAAAATGAACTTGCTCGACTAAGATGTAAGGTATTCGAATGTATGTAGCGTTTCGAAGAGGAAGATAGGGGGGAACATAAAATCTACGCGGATTCCTTATTTCCTTTCATTCGACTGTTTACCTAACAGTGAATGGCGTACGTACAGCTATGGGGGACGGCTTTATCGACAAACGATAAGGGTCGTCCACCATAAAGTAATTCCCTTCCGCAGCTACGGTATACTTCGCTGTTTCAGCAACGTTCGGTTTGATTCACTGGCATCAACATAAACAAAAGAAGCTGTTGAGGAAGAGAGTGACTCTTGATACACATGAATGGCTTACTGAGGATTCAAACTTGCGATTTATGCGATTTATCTGCATACATAATGGAAACAGTAACTACAAATGAAAGATTTGCCAAAAAAATGGACGATAAATTTTTCTTTGAACAAAATTACTTGCGGTCATGTAGTTAATATGACATATTTAAACGGTAAAGTATGAATTTTCGAAAACTGGGATAAAAACGCTGTTACTCGATGGTACACGATCAACAGAAATAGTTCAGTTGGTTGAGCATACGACGTAAAAACAATACAACGGAAAGGACATGCAAGAGGATACCATAACTAATTTCACTGATAGCTCTGAATAAACAGCTCCTGTACAACTTGTCCTCAACAAACAGAAACACGATAGCCGGTAGGAACGAAGAGGAAACAGCGAAAACATCCCGTCCGGAAGGTCGGTGACGAACGCGACGGAGATTCAGCGCACAAAATTGCAGACGGGAGAAGTATGCGATGGAACGGAAATGCATTCCAGCAATTACATGTACGTACAGTCAGGAGAAAGGTATCTGCACCCACGCTTGGAATTGCTAAGAAGGAAGCGAGAGTGGAAGGAGAAGGCGGCGGGAGAGGGAAGAGCTATTCCCCGCGATAACACGAGGCGACCCGACGCCTAGGGCGGGCTTGCCGACTCCTTCCGGATGCACACGTCACTTCCGCATCTCCTTTGAACCATCGATGGCTTTTTATTTGCACAATGAGAAATACAGTACGCGACTTATGATCCAAGTTCCAAGCGGGAGTTTTAAAAACCAGGAGGACATTTTGATTCCTTCTCCCAAGGAGAAGGTAAGGAATTCAAGGGTCGGTAAAAATAAGTATGACTTGAACAGTTATGAAGAGGTAGAAAGAATATTAAATACTGTAGGAAAAAATGCGGAGGATCGCGATTATCCAAAAAATAAATAAAGTTGAAAAATTGGTTTCACAAATGTATAGCGGAGTTAAATAAAAAAAATTGATGTTCGTCCACAGGACGATTGTCCAGGAAACCCAAAAACTAAAAGCAGAAGAACAAGAATGGATACGAAATTCCATTATCTTTAAGTAAAACCTTGACTACGCAATGAAAAGGAGAATTGAAAGTAAACAGACTGCAGATGAAGTCCAATTATTGAGGAAGAGAACATTTCAAACCAGAATTTCAAGAACATGTATCATTGTAATTATTTGAGTTCATAGACAGGAAATCGGAGAATGAACGAAAGCAGTGGTGGAATGTACAAAACCAGCTAGCTATTGGAAGAAGATGCGACGATGAAATTGCAACACATACATGAAAAATGAAACAGCTCAGTAGCATACGAAAAATAGCTACAAGAAGATCGGTCAAAACGGAAGGTGATGCTTGAAAAGACAAGGATAAATTAAAGGAAATGTTAAATGCAAGCAGCAAGCTTGGATGATGGTACCCGGTTAAATGAAGGGACGAATCCCCGGAATTGAAGACACCGAAAACTGACAAAAAAAGACGTTGAAAACCTGAATCATGGAACCCATTCAGATCTTTCGAGAGTTAATAAACCAATGATGGCCTAAACTCGCCCTAATAAAGAGTTTATTCACTCATTCATAACATCGTAAACCTCAAATTAAATCCTGTAAGTATTCATCAATGAAATGGTTTGGTGATGAGAAACTTCATACACCGACACTCTTGAGTGTTTAACATATTTTATGATTTCATCTACTGTAAAATCCCAACACCATAAAGGGATAAATTTTTGTGCTACCTTATTCAACCCAAGTATAGCATAGAGGGGAAGCCGCTTGTGCAAACACGGACACCAATGCACTTTATATAAATACAATAAAAATAATAATAATGCAGTTAATAATTCTGCAGCATACATTTACTGCAGAACATCATCATGAAAAACATTAGAAAGCTGAACAGGAAGCCGAGTAAATCACTGCGCTCAAAATTATTTTTGGAATATCCTCTTTTTCTCATAAACCTCGATTTCTTGTTAATGACATCTGAACCATTTGCTTTGTATCCACATGTAAACAAAAATATCATAATAAGTTAGAAAGATATTTGGCGGCTCTATAAATAAAATTTCATTAATCTTTTCCTCCTCGTAGTTGCAAGGATTTTTGCACATTCAAACATTCAAATGCAGAAAATCGCCAGGATACGATTGTATTTCATTGAGAACCACTCTACTACTCCTATCATAAATATATCTATCGTCACTAAGGAGCTTCTCGTTTTCACAAATTTGTACTGACCGACAAAAACCTGAGCAAATTATAAAATGGCACGGCCATTTTATAATTTCATAATTCTAGAGGTGGTTTCGTGCAACCAAATTACAAATTCAACTTTTAGTCCACGAGCTAAAAATTTTAGAACTGATGATCAAATCAATCATTTGTAACGCGCTCTGGATGTCTGAATGCTGCTACGAACAGAACGCAAGACAGCAAATTATTACTTTCCACCACAAATAATTTTCAGTAATTAGAAAAGATGCACATTCTTTAAAGAAAAATAATTTACACGTCTGCTCGCAATGTTGACAGCGATTTAAAACATTCTCTTAATTCATAAGGACTGAAAGCGTGAATTTCGCCTCTCTCACTAAATATTGTTTCACCAACTTCCATACGACCCAAAGCGGCGGTCGCCAATCATTCGGACCTGGCGGACTACTAAACTCACAAGTATGAATACCATGGACAATTACCGCGAAGCTTTTTAAGGTATAAATACATATCAAATAATTATCATTTAAATTCCAATTTATTAACAGGAAATTCATGTCTCTGGGCCCTGTTTGCCAGTATCGCTGAACGAAGAGGATTAAAAATATAATAAAGGCGTGAAGAAAACAAATATCCCTAGTAACACCTAAATATCTTCAAAGACCACCAGTTGACGATCGCTGCTCTAGACCATCGGTTGACAAACGATTATTCTCACTGTTTCACTAATACCAGAACTGCGACTGCGGCTCAGAACCTTCACCGTCGTGACACTCCTAATTTCTGATTGATTGTCCCATTATGAGAGGAAATTTGCTAGAAAACAATACGGATTGGTCATTCATCTACTCGAGCTATAATTCCAAATTCGATTTCTTAAGGTTAACATAGAAATTAATACCCTTAGAAGCAATTACCAAAGGAAAATATATGAGAAAACTAAGAAGCATTCAGGGTTTTTCTCGTCCGGTGAGTAAATCAACGAATAGTAATAATCTTTACCAAGTGCAAAATGGTTAAACGTTGAACAATAACATAGGATAAATGTGGCAATGATAGCGAAAAAGTGTGAAAATATGAAAAAGGATTGCTATCCCAAAGCAAAATGAAGTGATACGAGACCTGGGATGGAAATAACACCAATTTTGCACACAATGTTCCTTTTTTGTTTTGTTTTCGGTTTCGGGGTTTAAGAATCGGAAAAGTATGACAGGAGTAGATATCGAAATTATGCGAAAAAAACATTGCTATCACCTGAAATCCTTTACATAATCAATCGAATATAAAGATGTCAACATTGTCAGCCGTATTCATTAGATGATATTGAAGGAATTATTCCGTGAGTAATTAGCTACCCTCTACGAACCACACATTACTCAAGTGTGACATAACGCTACGAACTACGCCAATAAAATCATCGTACAATACAGACCAGTCATATCATAGAAGTTCCTTATCTTACACATGCCATAATTCGAGCATTCGTACAAGACGACGACGACGTAACTTTCGACATTTCCAAGACACCGACGAGGGAAGGACAGACAGCATGGGATATGAACGACCTCGTGTTGCAAAGCAGGACTCTTACTTCAGGCGAGGCTCGATAAGCCGCCAAACATTTCAAATATTAGACAAGAGCGCGCGTAGGTAAGGAGAGAAAGAGAGAGAACCTCGCATGGGACATTTGGCAACCGCGCATCGACGACCAACCGCTCGAGATTGACAAGTCGTGCCTCGCGTCCCCTAGAATAACCACGGCTAAGGAAACAGACCAAGGGAGAAGTCGGAGAATGCCGTCTCCGTACGTCTCATCGACGGCGAGGAAATAAAGGTAAAAGTGAAGCGATAAAGGCGGAAGAGGTGCCGGAACGAAACGAGAGGCGCCGGCAAGGCGGAGCCAATAGGATTGAACGTTACTTGAAGAGCAGAGGAGACAAGCATTGGGGACTCCGGTTGGTGGCGAATGCACGGGAAGAGGGGACGGGAGAGTGGGATGCAAGGTGCACAAAGGGAAGGAGAAAGGATATGTGGTGGGCGAAACGTGTGGGTGGGAACGGAAACGACTAAATACGCGATAAGAGGACTGAAAATTAGAAAGGACGTTTAGCGCCGCGTTAACCCTTAGCCAAGGAAAACTTCGATTTAAGAATTCCCGCAGAATCGACCGAGATGGCAAATTGAGATGAGGACGCAGATTTACGAATTCGTGCATATATTTTTTTAAGCTGCGTAAAAACTTCGATGTGGCAAACAAATGTACGAATACGATAGATGTTAATTATTCTAAGAAAATGGTAGTTCATAGCCGAGTGAAATCTTGGGTTTGGCTAATAATTGCGCGAATATAAGAATAAATCAAGCAAAGAAAACGAAGGTGGGGAAACCCGTAATAAGACGGTACACAAAAACGTAATAAACGTCCAATTCAATGCTTAAAATTTTCCTATGGCCTTCGTAAAAAATTGCAATTCTTAAAGAGATAGGAAAATATTCCCGCAAAAATTTCCTTTACCGCAAATATTAACGAGCAGAGAGACCGGGAGAAAGTTTCGGTACAAAAACTGCGCTTCACTGAATTATTAAAAATAGAGAAGGACGTTGAAATCGTTTCCCTTAGCGTATTTCCCTCGAGTGGCTACACCGTAGAAGATAAGGCAGATGTAAGAAACAGGACCGGATGGCTTAGTTCGATAAGGTCGATGAAGGTCGAAATTGAGCACCCTGAAGCACTCTCTAAACTTGAAGATGGCGTATTTAAGTGATGATCCTGTTGACTATCATCGTGAGAATGTGCCAGCAATAAAAAAGAAATTCGAATAATGGAATTATTTCCTGACAACGCGAGCCATTTAAAGTGGTCTCGAAAGAAACCACCCAACACAGAGATTACAAGGGAAGGAGACCATGACGAAACTTGGGCACAAATTTCCTGGCCTACAGAGGCAACGGATCTAACTCAAAATCTTCCACATCTGCACTCTATTCACATTGAATTTCACGATGCGAAAGAGAGAAATATGAGAATTTTTTTCACCGGCAGCTGCGATTATCTTTCAGCAAGAAGTGGATGGAAATACCGTGCTAAATTCCTTCGAATGATGTCTACAACAAATCAAACTACACAAAATGCGACACGAAATATATTTACCCCAAAAAATGTTCAACCATGATAAACATGGGATGATTTACTATGTAAAACTCAGGTCAAGATGCAAAGAAAACAGTTATGACTAGTCAGTCATAAGGGAAACAGAACGATCACAAATCATATTTTTATATAAAACTTATATTTTCCCCTAAATTAATACAAGTATGTATTAAGGAAAGGTTTATTATAATATAAATAAGTAATTTATTAAATATGTATTTGCATTAAATTTATGAGATCTTTTAAGAAACAGATTTAACAGAGGTTTCCTAAACGAGACATTGATCCGTAAAAGAAACTTTGTCACCCCATCAGCATTGACAGAAATCTTACATTAAGCTAAATAAAATAATTAGAAAATCACTCGTCAGGAATGAATTAAATACATATTAACAAACTTTTTACCTAAGATTTTCAATTATAAAACTACCCATTAGAGAACTTCGAATTTTTTCATAGAACATTTCATAAACTACCCCACATTTTCGAAGCTGACAATAACTTATTGGAGACTAATGCATTTGAAAGTGGTTTCATTCTCTCTAGTTAATCAAATCTGAACCAATAGTAAAATCTAAAAGAACTGAAGAAAACAACAGGGCAAATATAGCAACAGAGCACCAAGCACAATATTTAGAAAGATGAGTTCTGTGCACTAGTGAATTGTGACGACAGATGAATGCGAGTAATAGCCAAGGGAAAGCTCAGGAAATATTACTTGTGGAGAACAACAAATTGACACTGAAATACAAACCGTTAAACAAACGAAAATACATTTCAAAAACGTTAATAAAAACTATAGAATTACTATGGTTCAATTTCGAAATGGAAGACACGATGACTATCGCCACTAAACTTTTCAGTCATTGAAAAAAATCCACAGTAAAGAAACAGAGTGACAACGTATTAATAGGATAAACTAAATTGAATACAAAGTGACACAACTCAAGAGAATAATAAAAACAACGGTTGACTGTAACCACTTGCGATCAATCCAAGGAAAACTAAATTTAAACTAAGAACTAAGACACACACAAACATTATTACGAAATAAAACAATAACCGTACTTAAAATCTATAATGAGATTCCTAACAATTAACGAAAAACAATCATTTAAATAATCACCGTGTATATTGCCACTCGTAGTTATTACTTAAATATTTTGTTATCACGTTCATTTAAGTTGTAAACAATAATTCTCGAAGACATGTTTACTACACTGAGCAGTAACAGTAAACGGTTCCACCATATTCATCAGTACCACAATATATTCCTGAATAATTACCAAATAACTCTTTGGGGAATAAATTCTTCAGTTGCTTCGTGGCATTTATGATAGACATTAACATACGACGACAGAAAGCAACAAACGAATTATAAATATAACGTGTTATAAGCGATACAATGAATTATCAAATAACAATCACAAATGTGACAATTATATATAGAAATCTGAGAGACCGGCTTGAACCGGCTTTATCACTCCACTTGATATACGAAGATATCGAACACGATGACAATACATGTCCTCACGAAGGGTGAAATGTAAAATAATGAAATAGAAGTACCCCCAGTTATAACTAATAATATACAAGGAACCAACAATGTGGACTGCCATTAAGAAAGAACACATTCCATAACCACCGGTGACCTTCAACGCAGAACTTGGTAGCCATGTTGGATTCTCAGAATACGAACCAAGCGCATGGGGAGGGAAGCATGACTATTTCACCGGCTGTGCACTAGATCATGGATACTGTGGAACTGTTTACATACCAACAAATGATCGCATTAAATATGTAATTGAAAAATAATTACCATTTAATTTGTCAATTGCTCTGTCCGCCATAGATTGATCCGGGCAATCCACGAAAGCATATCCGCCACGCTTTACGAGGATAGTTGCACATGAAACGCTGTGATCTAAAAGAAGTTGTCGTAAAGTCCCTTCGTTGACGTCCGCTGGTAAATTGCCAACGTAAAGCTTACTCATAATGAGTTCCTGTTCACAAACTTAAAACACTGTACCGTAAATAATTAAAATATTAGCACCTTGCACAGTCCAAACGAATAGCCACAGAAAGACGAAACACACAAACGCTGAGCCTCGCACGCTACCGCTCTTCTCTCTGACCAAAGCCGGGAAGCTTGAAAAGTACTCTCTCACGCTCATTGGTCGATCTGAAGGCCACGTGGTTTCAATCATTCCCGCCTCTCCTTTTGATTGGATAAGATAATCATTAGCCGGTCTATAAGGAAAAATAAAACAAAGAAACTTTGTTGTCGAATTATCGGATTGTTACATAATGCATATCCAGTTAATAAATATTACATTAGCTACTTAAAAATTAATAGCTTATCAATTGATCGCGTCAATCGTATTCGTGTCGCTTACTTATGAGGACAAAATGAAAAGAAAAGAACAGAAAATTAACATTAATACTAATTTAACGACGCCTATTAGTTAATCGTATTCGTCATTCTTGGGATTAGAAAGATCTTTTCTGTGAATAGTTTGATTTTCTGAATTTTCAACTCAGAAATTTCAACATAATAATAGTTATCTACATCGTGTTGTCACTTAGAAATATTGTGCACTTGTCGCAGAATATTCGTAGTAACAAATTGTGGATTTTAACTGTAAGTAATCGTTTAAGATATACGCGGACTTAACTGAAAGCGATGTTTTGCTCACAAGTCGGGAAAAACATACCAATTTCATTTAAGCAATGAGTTCAGCTATCAAAGAATTTATTTTACTATCTCATGAATCTTAAGGAAAAATTTTAGTTTATGGTTATACTTATTTACTTATGAGAACATACTGCATACCTTATATCTTAATGGCATACGTACAACAAACGCATAGGCTGAGTGACTTTATACATTCAAGCGCTGTTTATGAGTATAATTTTTTTCCTTACATCACAGTTTGCGATACAAGTATTGTTTACAGTAAAAAGTACTTTCAATTGCACAATCCCCTCGTTGAGCTGAAATTTACTGCATGTCGCAGGATATGACCTTTATCAATGAATAAGTTTATGCAAAGGATGTTCATCAATGATTTAATTTGTTTATTTGACATAATTCTTTCTTTGTTTATAGTAAGAAAACATTTTAAGAGGTAATAAGAAGCCTCAAGGAAACATACTAAAGAACTTCTGATCAATAGTACGTTCAGATGAGTTACTTGCTATTATTAACTCTCACTTTTAAAACATATCCAGCAATAAATATCATTTGATGAAAGCAAAGTAATAAATATTACATGCTTCCCTATTCCAACATGCCACTCCAAATCGTAGAGGGCAAAAGTGGTAGTATTCTGTATATTTATAAGAAAATAAGCAATTGATTCAAAACATCACAAAAGTGCCACAGAATTTTTGTAGTTAAAGTAAACAAAGAGTGAAGTTGAGGTAATGGATTACTCCAAAACAGAATAACGGAACAAGGAACAAAGCCTAAATTCCGAAGGACGTCAAAAGTATGTCATAGACTGTAAATTATTATGATTATTCGATCCTTAGCGCGTTAAGTTAAACTAGTATTCTAAAATTAAGATCCTGTTTACATGAATTTAAACGGAGAGAACAGAGCAGGAATTAGCATGAGTGTAAACAATCGCCAATAGTATAACGGCCTTAACACTTTTTCAATGAAAATGAGCACAGAACCCTAAAAACGGTATTGAAAATTGGCCTGGAATTCGTTCAGGGAATAGTAAGTTGGACTATCATACACATTAGTAGGAAAACAAAGCGGGGTTAAAGGCTTGGAGATGTTCTCCTTGAATTGAGAATTTCGGGGAAATCGCTCAATTCAGCGTACCATTCAAAATGAGCTAGCATTGGGTCTATGGGTGAATGAACTCCTGAGGGAGAAGTCTGGAGTCTAAGTTGCAACAGATTGAAAGACGCATCACTCATCGCCAAGCTGATGAGACAAATTTCAAAGGGGTCACAGTTTAGCTGAGTCTTTAGATAAAGGCTGATAATAAAGCTTAGGTTGGAAATTTTTGTTTACAATGGAGGAGAAGGTGATCTTCCGCTGAAATGCAAGGCCAAGGCCATTTTAGGAGTAAACAAGGAGCGTACAAAGCTACTAGTCTGAACAAAGAGATGTTGAATACAAACAGATGAGTTTCTGCTACAATGGAATAGGTACCAAAGAGAAGATAATTAAATTCCAAATAATATCTTCCACGCGGTCGTGATGGCTTCAATGAAAACAACGATAGCTGTAATTAGGAAGATGGATGGATATAAGACGGTTATCACTATTTCTTCGTTTAATAACGATGGAATGAGATATGGAATGTGCTATTCACGGAGTTTTTCATTCACTAACCGAGAAGAATAACTCTGCTTCTATCCCCAAAGGATGCCTTCTTGAATGACGGAATGCGCACAGGATCACATTGTTGGTGGTTCTTTGAGTTTTTCAACATCAAATCAACATCAACTAACCGAGAAAAAGAGTTTGAAGAAAAATGAAGGATTTCCTTTTCAGAAAATAACTGTTGCAAATTTTCTAAACATGATATGACTAGTTTTTAAACTGACATGAACCTTAAACTATGGTGTAACTAAGTGAAGTTTCTGCTACCATATATTGGTGAATGGAATGTTATTCATTTGTCTTTTGGAACGGGATAGAAAAATATCTATCTTTCAGTTACTTTTGTCCCAGTCTTACTCATGGCTATGATAAGATGAAAGCCACAGAGATATGAATGATGCTGAACAACAGCATTCCTGAAGTCCCCTCCTTTAGTGCTTTGGAAAGTGCACAGGGCCATTGTACAGCAAATACGTGGACTTGTTCCACTCAAAGCATTCTGGACTGGTGAGGAAAGCAACGGCAAACTACCTCACTCCTCATCTTGCCTAGTAAGCATCAATACCTCCCCCGAGCTGATGGAGAATTTGAGGTCAAACCGGCCTGGATGAATGCCGTCCAAACAGAATGAAGAGATGTAAACTATTGACTACGATTTGGCACCTGTATAGCATATTATATAGTAGCGTAGATGGTAAACAATTGCAAACGGGGAGAGGTAATCATTGAATATTTGTACTTATCTCATACGTGAATTAAGTTAGTAATAATGAAACATATCGATGGCTTGTAACTTGATTTTCGCGTAAAAATCGTTACCGTTAAATATAGAGATTAATCAGCCGTAACGGAGGTTAAAACCGAAATCTGACGTTAATCAAACTTCAGCGAAGCTTAAGATAAATAAATAAGTCGAAACTGTGCGTAAGGGATTGTTAGTGGATTATCTTTTTATTTCACCAGCACCGTTCATTGACAGCGACTGGTAAGGATGATAAAGAGAGAGTGTCAAAAGGAACGTCGAAATTAGTAAAATTTTAACCGCCATCATCACGCATAAAGATGCCCCAAAAGTAGGAAAGGACGTGTCAACAATATTGTCTGCGTAAGGGAGCAAGGAAAGGGGCCCAAGGACACCATCCTAGGGGATACCAAAAGAGGGAACACCATCAATCAGCGCTCCTAGGGGCGGGAGAAAAGGAAGTCGGAAATGAGGGACTCGAGTGAACCGTGTATATTACACAGCGGTTCGAGTTTATGAGAGAGAAGTTTATGAATAACTGCATCAAAGCTGTTGGGAAGGTCGATGTTGCATAGGTCTAGCCGATGTAGCCGTGGAGATTGATGTAATGTACTGATACAATATCAATATTGATGAACTTGAATTTCTACGAAAATGATGAACGTTTCAATGCAATGAAGGTAGATTTTATGCAATTCGATCTTATTAATCACAAAGATGAAGCTCGGCAAGCACCAAAATGAGACATTTTTAAAGGGCGAATCACTTAGGATGTTTCCCATGACATGAGAAATGCCTAGTAGGGGTAAGTAATGAAAAATTAAATACGAAATAAGAATACAATACAACCGAATTAATTGAGCGGAATAGTGTAAGAGGTGAACAAGGAAACAGCGCGTTAGAAACCAAACATCACAAATAATCGAATCAGTTTGAATCTATAGCGCTCTATATTGTGGCCACACTAAATTCATCTCCAGATGCTTCATATCAAATGATCCGTTTGCGATTAGATTCACGATGAACTATGAATCGCTCGCATTTCATTTCTCGTAAATTTTTGCTATCCTTGAACACGGAGAGGCGGTTTCGAACCAATATAAAATTGAATGATCGTCATAATATGCCGTGAAACTATTATCCTTTTAAAGTTTGGGAATCAAAATATGCAGACGAGTTGCAGTCAATTTACTAGCATAAAGATATAGGTGTAAGGGAGTTGATTGAACTTAAGGCAAGGTAAACCGCCAAATTTAAAAATCCTTTTAATTACCATCAAAACTTTGGATGATGGCGTAAGGCTCTGAAGGGGATAGATGGTATTTGGACGATAACAGAAAGGAATTTTCATAAAGACAAAAATGAAAATCGCTTACAGGTCTTCGAGGAATCGTTATGTTTTTCATTTGAGTATTAGGATACAATCAAATTTATTCAGAAGGGTAAGACGCGGCAAATGTCTTGATCGAAAACAGCTTAAAATTAATTTATTAAAAAATGTTGTCGTTATGTCCTAATTGATATTGAGGATATTTGTGATGATTTACTCTCTGAGTAGAAAGTAAATCATCACAAAAGTAAAAACATTGCGATTCAAAATTAAGTTCCGAGCGGGAATAAAACTTTAAGGCGCAGGTCTGTAAATATTAATGAACGAATGTAATCATAATGATCTAGCTAAACTTGATAGAACACCATAGAGAAATAACTAAAAATACGTATTTATATAGTTATACTTTATAATATATTTTTATTTCTTTCACTAAATTAACGACTTAGGGCGCGATGAAGTTGCACTAACGCTACTAATTGAAGGTTTATTAAATTTAAGAAAGATTTTTGAAGTCAGAGTCAGTCTTTTAACCTGCTGAATCAGTTATACCTGACTCTCAACCCGAAGAAACGCAATTGAGAATTTTCAGAGACATATAAATGAAAATTTGAATCTTCGCAACTTTACCTGGGTCAAGAATGCATGGCAAGAGAACGATGGATCAAAGGAAATTTTCCTCAAGAATAACTTAATAAGGTAAAACTTCGATGAATCTTGTTATATATTTCTTAGATAATTTTACTTCGGCAAACTATAAGTGTTGGGTTTTCGGATTCATTTTAATCCCAGTTGCTCAAAGATACAATGCTCTCATTCTGTAAGAAGATTTAATAGGTTTATACCGTAAGATTATTTTATAGGTTTACACTGAATTATTATTTTACCAAATCGCAAAAGAAAACTTCTCCACTTGATTATATATCCACAATTGATTACCACTTTTCTCTAATTCCAAAGGTGAAATAAGGAGAATACACCGTACAAGGATATACCTTAATGGATAAATAAGGCCCACTGATGGTTGTAATAGTCAAACAGAAAAACACACCAAAGCTTCAAAGAAAAACTTACAGAAGCCAAGGCTGATACGTATTTCTCTATGTAAGAGAGCATCTTCGGAGCATGGACGACAACAGAATTGTGTTAAATGCTCCGAAGATGCTCTCTTAGAGAACGAAATACGTATCAGCTTTGGCTTCTGTAAGTTTGGTTATGGTTTTGGCGTGTTTTTCTGTTTGATGAATGTACCTTATTTAGAAATGACATATTTCAAGTTGCTGATGATTGAAATGAAAGTATTTAATAAGGGTTTTCAAATAAATAAAGAGGCATTACAAACACGAAGTGGATCACAGAAAAAGAAGGATCCTGCTAGAGTATTCAGCATGATTTCCGGCTGACTTTTTGTTTACAAAACAATAATGTCGCAGTTGTTTTTATATCAGGTCTAAATGGCCGCCAACTTTATTGCTATACATTGAGGTGGTTTATTATCTCGGCCTCTGTCGACAGCCGTCACTGTTTTCTCAGTGGTTTATTCGGTAAGAATTGATTCGCGGTACAAATAAACGAAACGCGGGGAGAGATGGAGTTTGTCCATAAGATCGTTGTTTATTTTGCTGAAATGAGAAGCTGATCTCCGGCGAGGAAGTCGGAAGAATTCCTGGAGTCGGCAAATGCGGAGGGTTCGGCTTAGAAAGGGTCGCCCAAGAGAAAGTACCTCTCACCTCCACATACCTCCAATCCCACCGCCCTCCGCTGGCAGCTGTTTTCAGATCCTTCCCACTCCCCTCTAGACCATCTTACCCACAATTCCATCGGATCCTCAACCATCTCGGAGGCTCCGAAACACCGCTCCCGCCCAACCTCTCCTATCATCCCCCCTCCTTCCCATTCCTATTCCTATCCTTTCTCTACTATACCTGCGTTCACAAACGCATCACAGGACTAAAGCCGAGAAAAAATGTCCCTACTGACTTGGAAAGACCACTATGCACTTATTTCAATATTTTACCCGAAATGTGCCACTGTAGTATTAAGGATGGTATTAATTAGGTCAACAGGTAGTGAGTTAACTTAATCACAAAACAGAAAATTAATCTCAAAATGGGGAAAGGAACAAGGAACTTGTTGACATCATTCATCTTCGCCAAAAAATATCTAATTGCATTTATCCGGGGTTTTATTATTCGGAGTTGCCAGTGGCATTTTATTTTGCAGTCAATGCAACCATTTTCGGAAGAATTCGTAAATATTTTAAATGAGATAGCGTTCCTAAGACGAAAACGACGGTGAACGTTATAGTTAAAGAATTAAACTTATACATCGTAAAGAATATCAAATGATTGGCTATATTTTTTCCTATAAGTTAAAGAAATGGCCAAGTCAAAAAACGTTTTTAGACGAAATGCCTTTTTTGCATAAAAAATCAGCTTTCATGGGATGTAGCTCCTTGAAAAAAAAAAAGAAAATAATCGATCCACATTAATTACTTTGATCTGGTAATTCGGTTAAAGTTCCAAAGTAATTATTATGTATCTAACTTTCAGAAGCCTTCAACTTTTTCCGCTGTCAGAGGAGAAGAATTGACTGATACGTTTGGCGTCCTAAATGCCAATTAACTGCGGAAAAATTCTAGGTCGGATGAAAGGCTGTGATTGAAAACAAAGCAGTATTCTTCTGTGCAAACCACATAATTTTTATACAATCGTGAAATTCTGCGTGCAACTATTATATTTTAAATTTACCGCGTGTACTTCAATGGCGAAATAAATATAAAATGTGTCAGATACAACATTTTAATCCAGAATAACCGCATACCAAGTTCTTTAATAAGATTCTTTTCATAATTTATTTTACACACTCCCACCGAATACCTTCCTGGATGGGATGGGAACATTTTTACGTATTTCTATCGGTGGATATATTTCAATAACTTATGCAGTAGTGAAGTAAAAAGTAATGTTGTAACTTGAATTTCTTAGACACATAACGATGGGTGGAGAATGTACATCGAATACTCCGTGTGATTTAACGAAAAGAAGAACATGGGAGCGCAAATTAAAGGACAGAAGTATCCGATTTCGCTTCGTTTCGCTGTGTGAGGCTCAAGAGAGCGTAAACAAGATGCCAAGCAGAACACCGTTTTCTAGCCTTTGATCTGAGAATCATTTGTGACCGTACTTCCACAAGGCAACGGTATTCGAAGGACTTCGCCAGTGCAAACCCCGAAATATATTTCTCACGCTTTCTACTTTTGCTCGCATTTTAAAGGTGATACTTTTGAAGTTCACACTTGTACAAATATACTTAGAGAATCAATCGACGAGTATTATGAGTATAGTTAACGAAATTACTCGTGAATCGCGGGATTTATAAACCATCGGCGAATTGGAGATTTCGCTCCGTAATGACTCTAATAAAATCTTTATGACCTATCGTACAATTCAACAATGTTATATATTGTATATAAATTATAAATGTAAATTAAATTTATAAAAATTTTACTCATTCACTATAGAGGATATACTATATACTCTACACCGATCGTAAGATTTCGCCAATCCCGTAAATGCTAAAAAATTTAAATATCTTTTACGAAATAAATTTTTGTCACTCTTCTCCTATCATTCGGGTGCTAAAGGCAAGGACAATTTGACATGCTACGGTCCGATATAAAAGAATTTTGGAAGGGATGAAAATATACTGAAACCACGCAATAGTAACAACGCAGTGATATTCTGTGCATTAGGGAAAGAATAAGGTGGTTAATAACCCAAGGATATATTATTTAATTATTTATTAACCCAAGGAAATGGATTTCGATTAAGGTTTAGTGTATCATCATAAACTCGTACAAGAAAGTAAATGAAAAATATATGTCGATCACGTATTTGGAGAAGTCTTCCACCGTTACTATGCTGATCGAATTAGCGGCTAAAACAGACATTCGCCATTGGTTTGTTGAAGACAACACAAATACCAGTTTCTCTTTAATTATTGTCTTCAAATTAACGGCTTTCGAACCATATAGGAGCTTCTCTTTAGGGTCCATAATTAATGCACTTTTCACGTGACTCACTCCGATACGCAGAACATTTCCTTTGTTTTCGGGGATATAAAGCAAGCCCAATGATTCTATTTTCATTGCGCAATCGTCTGAGACCCCATTAACCTAATCCTATGCGTTCTCTCTTGCTAAATCTCATAGAATCAAATTATAAGTCCTCAACTTCTTATTGCCCTATGGTATGGTACTTCTGAAGCATGTTATACACATTAATGCGAGGAGAGACATAGACAAGGAGTAAAACTTAAGGACAACAAACACGGAATTAATTTAGTTAAGTTACGATAGGATAGAAGGTTATGATTTTAAAAGAGAGGGATTAAGAAATAGACAGCATGGATATTTTCAAATACGATGAAACAGAGTTGGGCAAGCGGGAGTCTTTTGAAGTGAAAAGAATAAGTTCACGCATATCTATCGGAAGCCATTAAAGATCGAAGAGATAAAGGAGATAACTAGTAATTGGAGAGAACAACGAAAAGAAAAGATCCTTGAAATAAGACCGATTAAAGGACGACATAAAATCTCCCAAATTAATTACAAAGGGACCGGATATGGAAGATGAAATCTGTATGAATAATTCGTAACATCCGGAGATATCAAAATTTCAACGCGCCAAAGAGAGTCATACTTTGGGCTATTGTTAATACTTCAAAGTATTATTACATGCACATCGGAGATTTGGCATGACCAGACGAATGTTTCTTTAATTATGAAATAAATCTCGGGTGACTTCGACGCTGGCTCTCGTTTAGTCTATCGTCGGGAAATCAATTATTTTGCAATCACGGAATAACTATATAACATAAAATTAGTTGATTGGGACGTATTTTTCTTAAATGCGGAATAAATTATGCACTAGATCTAGGATGGTAGCTCATGTTTCATAAAAATTTCCTAGTAAGAAAATTGTATCAACAATTTTAATCATTATCAACATTTTCATTTTCAATTGTATCATCAATTGTATCATTGTATCAATTGTATTACTGTATCATAATAGATGACAAAATTAAATCATGATTACGAATAGAAGATAAAAAACTACAGAATTAAAAGAGTTACGCGTTAAAATAAATGGTATCAAGCGATACTTGTTGGAATTTCATGATCATTCAGTATTTAATGACAAAACTTGTGAATGATACTGAGTAACGCTTTATTTGTTGAATATGCTCGTTCAAAACCTCCTTGTGATCGTAAACTCTTAACGTAGACAAATTTATTTCACGATGAAAATCTAAATTCGGAAGTTCCTCACAGAATCTGCATAACTGAGGTGAGCATTGTGTTTCAATGACATAAGTAGTTTGCGGGGAGAAAGGCTTCTCTGACATTATTATCCATCTCAGAATTATTTTTAATTATGTAATTTACATATAAATTAATAACGCAAGCAGCCGACTCCAAAATTAACTGCAAAGATAATTATAATGACTAGCTTGAGCTGTAATTATGTACATTTCACTGAATAAGATACGCAGAAAAGTGAAAAGAGTAAAGAAAGCTGCATTACACTCAATATCATTGATTTGTGTAAAAATGCTCTGTTGAAATTATAGCGATTTTTTATCTTTAGGTGCAATTTGATGGAGTTATTTGCAGAGCAAATGAATGGTCTCTAAATGTTCTTCCTCATAACTCATTCTTCGGCTAACTGAGTTAATCTGGTAACCTGAGCTTAAGTCGTTCATAAACATTCCGTACGCCTTTGTTTCCCAGTGTCATACAAAATCAGTTTGCAAAATACGATACCTTACTTTTGATGAATCTAGTGAAGAAATGTAGCATACAAATCCTTACATAATCTCTAACGGAGCTGAATGAAGGTTGTCTATGTACGTAGTGACATAGTACTTTCCATCTTTGACTTTGTATCCCTATTCAAGTCATTAACCTTCTCGCGTTGTCATCAACAGGGAGTAACATAGATGGTACTATTGTCATCTCAAACATGACAATGTGATATTGATTCTACTGCAAGAAATGTCTGAAACATATTCAATTAACATAATATTCGGTAAAGAAGAAAAAGATCCTGTGAGTAGTTAAATGTAAAAACCATTGCAATTTGTGATCACCAAATAGATACTTACATGGCTTTAGGTATTTCAATCGATAAATTAACGACTAAGACATAATAAGACCGATACTATAATGTTACAAAAAAAAGTTCGCTGTCTCATTTATTAAAATGGTTCCACAAGGTATGGGCAGATCATAATGATTATATGTTACGGAATAAGATAAACTCCAAATTGGCATAACGATTCAAGATTGTTAAATGAACTGAAGCGGAAATTCACAGACAATTAAAGCAGCGTCGCTTCAGAAAAATCTAGAATTTCCAACAATTTCAACTTCAAATGGGTTAAATGTGCAACTTTAAGTGATGAAAACAGTGAACACAATGCATAAGAAAATGAAAGACAGAAAGAGGTGCAATAAGGTAGCCTTAAATTATAGAATAGGTACCTATTTATTGAGGCTACAATATCTGAATCAGGCCTAAGATTTACCAATATTGTCTGGGAATTCTGTTTCAAATAAGGTGGATAAGAATTAAATTAGTTTCATAAGAAAATTGTGAGAAAATCATAGTTATCGCTTCACGGCTTTATTTTGATCGCAAAATTAGGAAAGTTCGAACTCTAAAAAAAGTGTTGCAATAGAAGACATCGGATGCACTTCTTTGTCGAATTTTGCATTCAAGTACTAACGGTGAGAACTATTACAAAATATACCAAAATTTTCTATACTGCTGTACTATTTTAAAACACGTCCCTTCTTAGACCCGTGCTGCGTTGAACAACGTGTGGAGGAAAATTCGCAAAAGGAATCAATAGAGGAGTTATTTTTATCGCCTGATAAATTATTATTTAATACATTGATACCTTGGTCAACGACCACCTTAGTTAACGACGTACTTGGTTAACAACCAGTGGCTGTTATTAAAAAATTTTTTGGGTAACGATGGAGTCGCTGGTTTACGACGCCTTTCGGTGAAGATTGACGATTAAAAACTGCTTTTAATACTATACATTTAATTAATCGTAATTTTTTGTTGTAAAAAATTGAATAAATCGCATGCAGCATATGTTAATGACATTTAAATGAGTTTTATCTGCATATTTATATATGCAGTGCAGTTGAGGAAAATAGCGCAGTGGATAATGACGGTTTTGGTCAACTGTTTCGGTTTTGGACGGTAATCCTGGAACGGACTACCGTTGTTATCCAAGGTACCACTGTATTATAAAATCATTTTGTTTTTCTCATCGCTCTTCTTTATATAGTAAAACATACTTATGTATAAAAGTATGTATATGTGAATATAGTATGGAAAAGATAAGAGAACAAATTTGCTTTTAGGGAAATGGTTTGGTTAAAATCACCCGCAAATCCGGAATCTGCTAAGGAAGCAGACCTCGACGACCTCCCATTGTGTGCATTCACGCCTTGCATTGACCCGACCCGGTACACGCTGAGTGTTACTATGTAAGGCCATAAGCTTTGGTGAATGGTGTTACAAGAAACAACAGAGATAGGAACAAATCACCGGAGAGAGCTATGGAAACTTGGGCAAGGGCAGCTTGGTGGTGCGGGGTGTGAGTCCAAGGCCGAAGTAGGTTCTAGGGGTCAATGGCAGTTTGGTGACAGGAAATGTGGAGAGTAATAGGCGATCGCTGTGAACGAGATCCGTTCTGCGGCGTAATGGCACCGGACTGGTTCCGATGTCGTCAAACTGCTCACGACTACTTATTGCGATATTCTTCCGAAGTCCATTGAAGCAACTCATTCACGGCCAACGCGATTGATAAAGTGCTTCTCCATTCACAGTGTAGTCTCCAGAGCGTACTTAGTAGCGTAGCACATTCCATTCAACATTCTCACTTCCCATTCCACTGCTGTTTTCTAAGCAACATCTTCGCTAGTAGCACATGTTGACTGATAGCCTAAGCGTTAGAAAGTATGCTTTGCCACGTCCTCCTTCCAATTGTCGTCTCACATACTATGGTGGGTGAACTGAATTGAGTATGCGACTTTCAGGATCAACTAATCGGAGGTTTTAATGGTCAGGATTAGGCCTGAGTGGAACTTTATTCCAGCTGACCCATCAACAGTTATAGCTAATATGAAACAACTTAGGAAAACGTTATATTATGATGATTTACGATGTAATTGCTTCACCTGAGTGTGAACATTGGTGACATTTAACTTCATGATTGTTGCTGTGAGAATAAAAATTGAATAACTGCTACGATCATAAAGACGTCGTTTACTAAATTCTGCTCCAAGTAAGTTCTTACAAGTAAGAAAATCTTTGAAACTACAAATAAGAAGTGAATTATTGCATATAATAGATAATGGTATAAAATATATGCCGCTAGAACCTCCTTAAGAATTATTGTCTTTGAGTTCTATGTAAGAAAGTGTAGTAGATATTGAAACATGTTACATAATTTTCATTTTATATTTTAGATGAGTTGTTATTCGGTAGAGGAATATTATTAATAACATGTTATTAGATAGTCGAGTACATAATACATTAATTATTTATCGTTCCCTGAAGGATTAGTTTGAATCGTATCTTTTACAATTCAACATTACCATACATAATTTAACACATGAGTTCGATTTACGGAATACTAATATTATTGTCGATGGTCTGATATTTTTTTAATAAAAAGGAGGAAATTTATCATCTATGGGGAGAGTGGAAAGTCTTTGAGCTTTTTTTTCATAGTTGAAATTGTAGATGAATGAGAATGAGTTGTAAATGAATGGGTTGCAACTTCAATACAAAACAAAAGGTTACTATATTGTGATTTTGTAAAATTGGACAACGTTCCCGAAGTAACGATGGAAGAGTACCAATCTTGGATTTTATTTCAAAACATTTTTAAATCTCCGGGAAAAGTATACGAAACTCTTGCTCTAATCCATACACCTATAACTGTGAGGCAAACACATTTTTAACAGAATTTTATTTCCGTAAAAAACGAGATGTTTCGGAAATTAATTACGAAGCGTGAGAGGGTGACGCATGGGCCAAAAAAATAAGGAAATTAAATACAAAATATCGGAAATCAAATGCTTTTATTGTAACAAAAAGAAAAAAGTAAAACTAAGCCAATCACTGACTAAAGTTAGCACCGACCAAGAGAGGGTCTAATAGAAGATGGCGGATCTCGTGCTCATCTCAGGAGCCGGTGGCAGATGCGCCGAAGACGAATTTGAGTCAGGAAGAGTTCATTCTCCGAACATCACACCCATGTGGGTGAGGGTAGCCGTCTACCGAAGAAGAAGTCAGTTTCGTTTCTTCCCCATCTCTCCCCACTCTCACGTGACCATTCGAGCATCTTCCCGCCAAGTCGTTTGAGGCGCCCCAACTTATCACGGCGTCCGCCTGATTCGAAGCCTCACGTTATGGCCATCAAAAATTTTGTATGGTCCATAGTTACGATAGAATTTAACTTACTCATCGCTAGAAATCCCAGCTATAAATCTGACAAAAACTCTAAAATACGATTTAAATTTAAAACTTTTCTCCTATTTTGGTTGTCGTTCACATCGATGACAGTATTGAATTATACTACGAGTGCCTTTGTATAAACTTCATAGATAACTTAAAAACAGTCCTCTTGGGAAAGTATTGCTTTGAGGAAAATAAACATTTCATTCATTAGGGAGAGTTCGCTTCTGGTGGCCCAATACTACCAACACGAAGAATGAGCGGGCTGCCACGCAATGCCCCACGGCAGAGGGCAGCATAAATTCTCATTCATAACTGAAACATTCAAGGGAAGTTTAAAACAATCATCAATATTCTTAGAAACTAACTTTCTCTTTTGTCTCATGCGCGTCAATTTCAGCCTTTCAAGTTACATCCAGAGAAAGCAGTATGCATGACGGCTGAAGAATGTTTTAAATTCCTTCGACCAATATTATTTTTTAACCGTTAAGAGAGGATATTGTTTGTTAAATCTTCTACAACTACAATAGTGTATTGTAATTTACACAACAAATTTCATTTGACCAGGACACCAACAACTCGCTTTTTTATGTTCGAGCAATTATTTGCGTCTAATGTTCCTTCCAAACAGTTAATTTTCTTTCTATATCCATCATTATTTACGGATTTTCTTATATTTTCTCATAAAGATTGATCTTTTGACAATGTATGCATGCATATTTAATAAAATCATAGATATTATTTTTCATAAATTAATCCACATGTTTTAATACAGTGTAAATTTTTGACTGATAATGATCATAACATACGGCCAGATATAAAGCTTGTTATTCATAAAATTTGATGAAATATAGATCTTCTCAAAAGTCAAACTTTATTATTTATTATTAATTTATTTTCTATTTTTAAATAGCCCCTTTGAATTTGTGTGACCCGTGAATAAATGCATGGATCCTGTTCACAGAGCTATTTTTGAATCCAGTTTGATCAAACAGTTGGGTATCAACTTTGGTGTACAACTGTGTCTAAGAGAATTGCTTAAATATAAAATGGCAATAATTAGCGCATCCATTCGGTGCCTTTCTTACAAAGTTCTCACATGTCGGAGAAATAAACATGATTTTTATCAAAAAGGTAAAAAATGAAGATGCCTCATTCCAGAAATTAAGCTAAGCAAACATTAGATATAGATATATTACCAAAAGAATTACATTTAAAGTTGCGAGACATGCAAGTAAGTGTCCGAGTAACATCTCAAGCTAGATATAGTTTTACCGTTCTCTCCTGCAATTATCCAAGAAAAGAACTCAATTCCTTTAAACTCTTTCATTGTTATGAGTTATAAAATGGCGAGAAATCGAATAGTTTTAAATGATAACTAGTGAGGATGTCTCTCATTGCTAACTATCTGATCCATGAAACTGAGTTCGATATTACAGAGCGAAGCCGGTGTGCCGGAAAGGAAATTCTTTGAATGCCGCAAAACTTGTGAGAGAAAATCTTGCTCGAAAACCTTCAAATTTGCACAACTTGTAATCTGATATAATATATAGATTGTTTGTATTAATTATTGTCTATTGTATTAATTAGTTAAATTAGTGTTAGTATTGTATTAGTTGTCAAATTACTGTAAGTTAGCGTCGCCACCTGACTCAGCGTCTAACTGCGACGGTAATGTATAATAAATAAATAAATATGTGCTTCATTCTGGGAGACACCATTTTTTTAATGCGATCACATTTCAACATTCATTTTCTTCTTGATTTCTCCTTCATCAATTAATTTCTGAAATTTTTATCTTCAATAATTCATTAATTTACCATTCATTGCTTTAACTTTCATTATTTTCCCTTGTAACAAAGTAAAAACTAAATGCTTTCAGGGTGACAAAAGTTTTTAGTTGCATTTAATTTTGTTTGCTCAATAGGAAAGAAAGAAGGGTTAGAATGCACTAATGTATAGGAAATAAGAATTAATGTCGTGAAAAAATCAATAACTTAAACCGGCAGTTCATACATACTTTTTTTGAACGATTAAAATTGAGTTGTACATTACTGGAATTCCTAAATCTCATCCACGTGAATAAAAGCCAACGAAGATTCAGACAAGCCCTTGCGTAAAATATAATGAGAAGCGAAGGTCTAAATGTGACCTTTGGAAAGGAGTCACTTGGGCACGAGAGTCACGGAGCACCTCTCTTCGGAATGAATAGCGTCGACAGGAAATGAGTCCCTTTTTCGTCTGCAACGGGAAAGATGGAAACTAGGGAATGTTCGGCGCCCCTCAAACCACTCGAAGTGAAAGTGAAAAGTAGTCGGGGAAGTTGGAATACTGGGTAACATGGGAAATGAGGTCTGCAGGATAACGAAATTCTCCAGTTAGTCGCAATGTAAGTGCATTTCCATTTAATGCAGGCCCCGCCGAGGTAAGTGGCCCACCCCGGATGCCTGTTTACTTTTTACCTTTCCTTTCGAGCTTCTCGCTCGTTTCGTCTTTACTAACTTCGTTACCGTAATTGCATTTCAGATACTTCCCTTATTTAACCGCAGAAGCTCAATTCGCCTCACGGCTTCGAACCCAAAACCCAAAAATACCGTTAACTGTTCCGGAGTATTAAGGCTCTAGATCATGAAACGAACCCGGAAACCGTAATTATTTCCGGTTAGATTATCGACTCGCATTTTCAGAAAGTGTAACCGTAACTATATTTAATAAATACGTCTATATGTAATATATACGCATGCAAGTCACATAAACAGTGACTTACAACAAATTAATTCATATTTACATTTTAATAACTGAACTCATACTTTCGTTATTTCTTTTGCATCAATAGCTTTATTCTAAAATTTAATTTAAAGACATTATATCTATGTGTCCTATAATATAAAATTTGAAAAGAGATTGTTTTTTATTGACGCAAAAGTAAGGTTCGAACCGTTTTCACTGTTACTGTCGGAGACAAACCGGAACCGAAAGGATAGTTTGCATTTTCATTGAACCTGAAAGAGAACAGGAACGAAAATAATTACGTTTGGAAGCCGTGATTCCCATCCCTATGTTATAACTTCTACAAGAAAAACACGAATGAAATGAAACTTCGAAAAACATTTTGATAGATATTGCCACGAGTAAAACCAATAATGAAAAATTATCAATGAACAATACAAAGGAAACGTCAAGCATTGCTGTATCTCGTGCGAAGAATCTTGAGCCCTCTGCATCATGAGCATAAAACTGTAAAAAGCACTTCCAGATTTTCATAAGATGAGTTAGTAAAACGTTTCTCTCCGCGACACAGAGAAAAAGAGCAAATGCAAGGATTTTAATTTGTGTGCCTCCCTGTGCAATGGCCATAGTTCCCAAGTTAATTCTTAAGCATGTGAAATAATACGCAGTATAGTATCACATTTTGCAGTAATACCAAGTAAAACTCTGGTTTAGAGCCGAAAAACGTTTTTACAGATTTACTTTCCCAAAAACTTCTTTGAACGAAATAACCACCATTTTGAAATTGATGCTTCTTCCTTTTACACATAATTTATCAAGAAAAATAAATTTCAAAATATTCTTTTGTACGACTCAAGGAGGCGTTTCTTCGCTCATTTCGTTAATAATAGAAAAACCATTCCAAGACTTAAAATGGTAAAACCACCTATTATTTCATTCTCTTTGGTAATGCATAAATTTAGGTTAGCCAGATGACACATGACCACATTGGCGATCACCATTATCTGCACGTATTTTAGGAGCATGACGTATTTTCTAAAAAAATTCTTTCAACTTTATTCATTGCTCCTTATCTATTAACGAATTATTCCTTTGAGTTTAACTTATCAAAGGCTATTAAAGCAGCACAGGCAACAGTAGAATTCAAGAAATTTTCAATCGATTCATGATCACCAACAATCATCTCCCCTAACATCTTTGCGGACCAAAGTATACTGCGGGGTCCATTTCGCCTACGGGCCGAAGTTGATGCACCACAGGTCCTCATTGTCGAGTAAATTTCGTCACAAGGAAAAATTCGAGGTAAAAATTACGGATAAATTAGTAAATAACAGTTTGTATTCAGGAAGAGATACAAATGATCAAAAGAAGTTTAATACATTAAACACGAAAGAGCTATAAACTATCAAGAAGAAGCAAAAAGACAAAAAGGAAACAACGAGAGCAAGAGATGAAGTACATTCATTGTTTGGCAGAAGAAAACGGATGCATTTGTAGCAAAAAACGAGAATTTTTTATTTCAAGGAGACGCGGGGGTGAACAAAGATTATTTTTCAAATATCCTTAATGCGGAAAACATTCGAAGATCTTGATTCACAAAAGAAAACAGGAAATTCCAGACCGCGCCTAATCTAATATTTCGGGTGGATAAGTTATACTGAATAGGATTTCTAAGGAATACCGCCACGCTCATCTGTCTGTACCCAAACCCAATTCTTACACGAATGGGGTTCTTCATAAATATGCGGTATGCAACAGAAATGCATTGTGTGTGAATCTTTCTTGGGCTCCGTGAAGGGAGTGGGTCGAAAATATATGGGGGATGAATACATAAGGGTAAGAAAAAACTCGCAAAAATTAAGCGTGAAAGATTTGTGCTAAGGGAGACGTGTGTAAGGAATGGTTGGGTGAAAAGTGATGTATGAATGTAAGAAAGTTTGGGGACTAAGGCGGTAGCGGAAAATACAGAAACCGCAATTTTAAGGAAAAACTGCGAAGCATGAAAAGGTAGTTCAAGGGCCGGAGGATATATTTAAGGATGGAAAGGTGAGGCCCACAGAAGGTAAATCAAACTATATGATTGGTATATTCAATTCCTTCACCTGAGGTAACGGAGCTAATAGATTATTTTTTCCACAGAGCATGTAGCAATTTGGACTTTTTCAAATTGAATTACTACTCCCTTTTTGCTAAATCGGGTCAAGAGGGCTCTAAAGGCTTATGCCAAAATAATAATTTTAGAGATATCAGCAAAAAACGGAATTTATTATAGAAATTTGTTGAAGATAAGAGACGGGAAAATTGAAACTGTAATGGATTGATGAATGAATTTTAATCTGCACTGATATTTAATACGCTTAAGAGAATTTAGGCCAGAGGTTGATTAGATCAACGCCATTTTGAAGTTTGGGTTCAGAGAATAGTCTTTATCTGTTTCCAGTCATCCCGGCGTCTGTATTTCTAAGAATTTTGATAACGAATGGAAACTGAGTCAGTAGTATTCTCATGGAACCAAGAAACTTTCTGGTGTATGGAGAACTTTACAAATCACTCTTCTGCCACATTAATTTAAGATTTCAACCAGCAGTCACCAGTACAGAGTGGGATGTGCAATTAGGAACTTGCATCAGCGGAAGATGCTGATTAATGGCTTTCAGCATTGTATTTTAAGTAGTTAACGATTAAAAAATAAAATAAGTAGAGTAAAATCGCGTAGTAAATTTACAAAATACCTGATATTCGAACAAGTACTCATTAATGTTACAATAGTCAAGCAAATAAAGGTCATGCATGAGGGAAATTGCAGTGAAGGAGGATGCCCTCATGTCTCACCAAAAAGTATTGCAAAAAGCGCTAATTGATCCTTACATCCTAATAAATTCGGGTAAGGAATAGTGCGACAGATATTGAGTTCATAAAATAATGAAGAAGGACATTCAATCGGTTTGTAAGTGGATTAGTGAGTATAATTCAAAAATGGACAGCGTAAATTCCCTCATGATAAGAAAAGAAAATGGAGGTGAACTGTAACGATTCGAAAGCTTTGCATAAAATTGCCCGACTATGTTTCCAACTAATTGTAATTTCTTAAAACGAAATACATTTAATTCAACGAAAGACATGGTTCACTAGAATTCGTGGATTGAATAAGGAAAATCTCAGGTGAATGCCATGCCGGTAAATTGCGAGTAGGTACGTCAAATAGTTTGTATTTTTGTAGGTTTATAAGCAGTGGCAAGTTAATTACATGGAATTTCATACCAATGTGCATCCCAAAATAGTCAATAAAAACATAATAAAGGAGACCGTAAACACATACAGGGTCACAGCCAGGGTTTGTCACTAGGGGTCTTTGTCATAAGGAAAGCATAAAATGACTACAATCCAGGAAATCCGGGGCATTATCTTAATGGAATAAGCTAAATATAATTTAAATAGAAGTAATGAAGAACTTCTCAAGCTCAGTTTCTATCAGAGTGGCAATAACTACAGTTCGATTCTTTCAATTAATTGAAACTTTTCTTACGCTATCACTACCATTACACTTACCACTACTTACAGAAGATAATACGGAAGGAGTCACATTTAATTGAAAACAGATGCGCTTATCGGAGAGAGTGATTTACGAAAACAATATGAAAGTTTCCATTCATAGATAAAAAATGAGACAAATGTGTCTGCTAGGTTTCACCCGTCAGAAGGTGTTACTCGTATCTGCGCATTTACGTACCTAATTTTATTCGCAAAATTAGCAATTTACGCAAGTGGAAGGAACATTTTAGAAGCTAATCATTTATCTATCAACCGCGTCGAAAGTTATGATAAATTTTTACACAATGCTTAAATGGTCCTTAAATGTCACTAATGTACCCCTGAGAGAAGCTTACTACGTGAATAGGAGAAATACTACACAGAGCATAGCTAACCCATTAAGCATATATAAAACATCCTAATCCCGAAAACATTCATAGTGGCTTAATCTCATAATTGAACAGTGCTACGAGTGTCTGCTGACGAAAATAAGAGACATTTCACATATTTTGAGCTCCAGGTATGAGGTAAAAATGGACACGAAACGGGGCGTAGGGTAAACGGTATATGTGAATCGAACCGGAAAAAAACCTAATTGCCCTAACCCTTTTCTAACCCGGCGGAATTTCACCTAAAAGAATGAATGAATCGTAACGAAAATTCCGCTGAGGTAATGGTGGGTTGCGTAAGAGAGGCGGGAGAAAAACTAGGGGCCGAAGAACGAGAGACAGAAGAAACTCGGACGGCGGCAGAAAAGAGACTAACGAACTGCGTATTGCATTCCGAATTGAATCACTAACTTCATTACGTGCCTGCGGTTAATTCGCTACGCTCAGCAGAGATGGATCGATCGATAAAAATTAGATAATTTGCAAGATTTGCGGAGGTCGTATTGATTTAGAAAAGACAATTGGAAGAGTTCTACAATTATGATCCATGTTCAGATAAAGAGACGCCTAAAACAACCTCAATATTCGAAGTAAAGAAGAGATCAAAGATTCTTTCCCAATCATCGAATATTAATCTAATATTCAACTCGATCATTATTTAAGCAACACATTCACAATGATAGGCGGCGATTTCTCCCTATAATTGACGTGGATAACTTTACAAAGTTAGTATTTACTCATAATTTGTTAATATCGTAATATCACGTGCATGTAATTCTTCCGTGGTATTAATCACTATTCAATACATGAAATTTCAATTTATGATTCAGATCTTACTAAACATAATTTCGCAAATCTGAATTCTTCCCCTGTAGTTCTAAAAAGCGCTGAGCTCACAATGTCGATAATATGATAATGGAAGCTGTAAATTCCATTCGAAACCGGTAAAACATTTCATTAACAAATATCACGAACAAAGAACGAGACTACAGAAATCATATCTAATCCAAAGATACTCAGATATTCAAGTTAATGCTATCCAACGTATTGGATCAGATGTGACAAATTCGATATTTCCAACGATAATCCTGCTTGTAGTCATGATAGAAAACCTCGTTACTCCACTAAAGACAGAAGATACACAAGAAGAATGTATGTACTTTTCTTATAAAAAGCAGGCGCAGCTATATTCTTTCAAGTCAGGAACGGCGAACATTCAGATCTTATTATTGATACAGAATTGCGTAAATCTGAAGTGTCATTTAATTATAATAAAATTAATAACAGTACCATATTTGATAAATATTGCGCTGATGTGGAGCCAAACCATAGAGTTAGATGCAGTGGTTGACGTAAATAATCGTTAATTATCATTACTAATGAATACAATCTACATTTATTTACTTGAGGGCCTCATTTTTAAAATGAAAATGCATAACAAGGATAGTGCCGTCTGTTCCGCGTGGCAAGAAGGTTCTTTCCCGTTCCATAGGTCCGCCATCTCTAAGTAGAATGATGGTGGACCATATTTTGATGAAATTTTTCGCTAGATTTTGCGCCCTTCCTAAAGGCAATTCCCTCACCACGTGCTACGGTAACATTACAAGACCGAGCTACGGAGAAATAATATTTTATAACGTGTGCAGCGTGAAAAACATAAACGAATATAGACTTGAATAGAGAATCTGCGCTATTCAGAGAATTGATCTCATCCCTGTGAGAAAGTATGCCAAAAATGTCCTCCTATATAATCATCTTCCACCGTTATGTTCAAAACATTTGCATTGAATACGGATAATATCTCTTACTGCTCTGTCATAGCTTTCACGACGCTTAACGTTATACTAAAAATCCTAGTCTGGAAGCTACGGAGAGGAAAAAACGTTGACTGGTCGTAGAGGGTTGAAAGTCATAGCTTATGTCACGCAAGGCCGAAGATCGCCCTTGCTTCTATTTTAGGATGATCATTCTCTATCGAATCTGATATTATCACTAAAAAAATATCTTCCATTTCTTTCAACGATCAATATCATAAATTTAGTGTTTCCTGATTCAAAACTGGAATCTCCCCGTTGGGTAAATGGAAGCTTCCCAGTTATCAGAAATCAACATGAGCGACGCTTGCTTGACTTCTAGACATACACTGTGCCATCCATTTGCTGGGTTGGAGCGGAAACTCTTCTTGGAAAGTTTTGGTGTTACAGTTTGGCTATTTCAATTTCCTAACTTTGGAGAATCGAGCTGATTCTACTGGGAGAGAGACTTGGGGGAAAACTTTGGAAAAAGGATTATGAATTTTACATCTCTATCTCCCATACCTTCCATATTTTACATGGAAAGCAACAACATCTGCCAGAAAATCCTTCATCGGCCATAACCTCAGGATTTAAAAGGTTATCTTACCACCAGATATACTTCTTATCGGCTTGAACAAATATTTCCGACATTCAACCAAATCAATTCAAACCAGCAAACAGATTCAAAAAATGTTTTAAATAATGATTAATCGGTCATCTGCAAGAAGTACTGCATACATTTCACCGTGCTTCGGCTTCTTCATCCATATTGTGACTTTATGATTGCTGTGTTTATGATTAACCGGTCGATATAATTCAACCATATTTCTCAAAAACCACGAAATCTTTCAACTCCCCGCTACGTATGAGTTTTGAGCTTCATTAATCGATTCGAGCCGATGGAATCAAAGGCATTCACAAAGTTATAGCTAATTCGTTCCGACCAATTTGGGTTTTTCATTGTAATAATCATGCGATGACCACATAATATTCCCGTTCCAGATGGCGAATCAGTTATCTGTTTACGTTTTCGAAGTGGAATTTCGTCGTAGTTAGCGACAAGCATTTCTTGAAAATTAATGCGGAATTTCTTCTACGCTTTTGCAAATCATCCATCCTATGAAACCTGCCGCTAGCGGGGCCTAAACTGATCCCTGAAACCGGTTCACATTGTATTCCGAACAGATAGTCTCTAAGCCAACGAAAAGAAATCTAAGACAACACGGAGGAGCAAAACGAGATTTGGCAATGGTGACCTTCTCTCTGATCATTCAACCCCTTGAATGCGTATTTCACAGGTCTTCGCCGCGGAAGGAGAACGAGTGACGTCTTAACTCGTCATACAACTCACGGACGGTACAAATTGTTACGTCATAGTATTTACTCTCTATGTTTATATCTATAACTCTAGAAAATTTTCCTTGTACCAATTTTGCGACAAATACTTCATCCTCCATCGACCGTTCACACGGTTTTAGCCACCAGTAGCATTACAGCCCGTTGATGTTTAAAATAACATATTTGGTTTGTTGTTTGTTTACAGTGTGTACACGCTGGGAGAGTTGCCAAAACAGCCAAGCGTAGCTTTTATGAAAACATACTGGACATTTAAGGATACATTTAAACGAATAATCGAATGATAGTCGCACCCTCAGGATTTCCCTCCTTCTACTCCAAGAGGTATATACGTTTTCTATTAAAAGAGTAGTGACATTCAACACAAACTAAGGGTTCAAATAATAAATACTATCTTTAACACAGGCACTTTAGATGGCAGCATGACCGACGGAATGATAAACACAAATGAAGACGCTTAGAGATTTGAAACTGAAGAAGATACCAAAAAGTGAACCTGTTATCAAACATGTCAACAAGCTAAAACACTAATTACTGACTACACAGGAATGCATGAAAGATTCCTGAAATGGTTTCCGCCTTGCTGAGATTATTATTTGTATTAAAACAAACTAAACTAAAGGCTCTTGAAGATATGCGTGAATACATAATGTAACTTTGAATGACATTCAGAAAAAAGCTTTGATTAAACATTAATGATCATTAAAACTGTCGCTGCGTAATAACAATCCAACGATCACCTTTCCCTATTACATACTTTATGCATCATTTTCACTTCACCATTGAGTTGTCCGACGTGATAACCCTAACTTAAGAAACCTACTGAAATATTTCACGGGAGATTCAATGAGAAAGGTGTACAGGAAATTGCATCGGAAGATTCTCACCAGGAAAAGCTTGACAGACGAGTAAACTGAAGACCAAATAAAGAATTATTACGTGGAATCATGGCTGTTTCGCAGACCTGAAGTACGATCTCACAAATACGAAATATACTGCTAATCCCACACTATCCTCATCGTAGCCAAGACGATGCGAAAAAGCTCACCCCGGGAAATATAAATATCCCACATCCCATATGAAGTGCAACACACCAAGAACATCATGCTACTTGTGCACACCCATCATAGGTTACACCCACTATTTGTACGCACCCTATGTAAAGAAATAGTCTAAGTGAATGAGCACAAACCCTTCGTTTTCGAAACCGGAGATCACACCTAAGAATCAACGGGACATTTCTCAATAACTGCAGAAGATAAAGACGATAATAACAAAGAAATCGAAGAAACGAGAGATCGAAAAAACGAATCAAAAATTGCGTCCAAGCGCAATCACTCTTCAGACACTTCCGTGGAAACGCGGACGTGCACCCGACGAACAAATCGAGCACAATCGATGCACTCTCATCGAGATCCATGCACCACGGCAGAATCCGAGTCACGGCTGCACTGAATCCCTCGACGTGAAGAGCGAACTGCGCAGTTTAGGACACGTGCGGGCGCTGAGCGAAGAAAACGCTCCGCTGCCAACGGCTCCTCCTCTGAGAGTGCGCGCGGGCGCCCTGTTGGACTTCGAATGTAAACAATTCGGAGGCAGTGGCCATGCTTGCAGCGGCAGCCGATAAGGCGGAGTGGGGAGGGAGAGAAGCGGCGTTGCCAAGCGTGGCTCACATTCCCTCTGCGAGCGGAACCCTTCCTCGGCTGGGAAACAAACGCGGTCGTGGGAAGGAATTTAAAAATTCCGTCCCCAGCGCGCTACTCCCGCCGCTCCGATGAATAACCCTTCGAAAAGTTGTCGTTAGGCTATAACACGAGCCGAAGCACGTGCATTCCAAATCATAGCGTTTGTTTTCGGGGCCGAACGTCAAATTTAATCGGCAAATTCTCGGAATGTTTCCGTCGAAAGATGGGATTGGGGGAAAAGTTTTGAGGTTCTGGTACGTTTACAACGCGGGGAACGTCACTCGGTACCCAAATCTACTTCGTCTCCCCAAGTTCGACATTTTTAAAGTTTTTACGTGCGTGGAAAGAGGCGGAATAATTTCCGGCTTCGGACTTGATTATCAATATCTCAGTTTGAAGACGGACACGCCTAACAGAATGGCGATCCTAATACGCATATGAGTTCTCCTCTGGATTTCCCGGAGTCGGCCACATTATCAGTCACTTCCCAACTTTTTGACCTTTTTCTACAACACAAAAGGTCCTGTCCCAGAGATGTGGGGCGTCCTCAATTTGAATTTTTCTTAACGTTTTTGTTTATCTTTTTCAGCGTTAATTTCAATCTCTCGTATCTTATTTCTTTAGGAATTCAATATTCATTCATTATTACCTTCCATTCTCTATTGTGTGAGCAAGTGAATATTCCCATCCAATAACAGTACTGGCCGCTGTAATATAGCAGTATAACAGTAGTAACCGCTGGTGAAATTTTAAATATCAGTATATATAAAGTACTTCCAGCTCTTTTCCTCTTTTATTTGTTATTATTGAAATATTTTTCTGTTCTTCAGCATTTCATCGTTTCTTTTTTCCTCGTTGCTTTATTATTTTTTCTTTTAGTTTCACTCAGTCTTATTTTATGTATTTTCTGAATTTGCACTTATTGTTTATTTTTCAGGCTTGTTGCAGACAGTTTCCTTTCTCCTTATTTACCCGACTTCTTATCAAATTTTAGTTACAACTGTAAGTACGTTTTCGCAGGTTTTTCATACTCCCCTTCTCGTGGATGTTTTCCTGCAGGGTCTTATTTTTCCTAAGTTTATACTTATATTTTATTAAACTCACATAATATCTCTTTCCTTATATTGTTTTTTTCTTTCTTTTTTGTGTCTCTCGAAAGTTATCTCTTCGTTTTAAATATTCAATGACAAAGGGTTAGATGTATGAAGTCTCAACCTCGCCCACAATAAAGATGTTTCATTATTATCATTCTAAGCTTTCCTTTATATTTCTTCATATGTCCATACGCCTTTTCAAACAACCCAATTAATTCCTCAGATTACGTGCGTTTCTTCTTTCGAGGATATTATCGATATGTTTTTGTCAGTCATCATTTCCCTTCTGAAACACTCCATTCATCAAACGCCTCTACTTTCTCACTCATTCTGTTAACATAAATGCCCTCCGTGTCTCTAAAAGTCACGCCTATTTCTTCGAAATTAATAACCACTATAATCATCGTTCCATGTTAGAATTATACTTATTATATATACCGTAACTAAACGATCCTTTATCTACCGCTTGCCACATTTATACAACAGAATTTTATCTCTTGTCCTTCATTGGATAGTTTGTATAATTTTTCCTCATATATTATTTTTATTGTAACCTGTACTTTTATTATACTGTAGTTCTATAATTACTTTTACTCTCCATTTTTAAATATGTCTTCTTATGATTTTTATCAATTTCTTTTAAATTTGTACATTTTATTCTTATTATTATTTTCTTATTTTTTTGTTTGTTACATGGTTAATTATTTATAATCCATTGTAAAGGCCTTGTGCTGTTTATGGGTTCATTTTAAATAAATAAATACATACTCGAATAAATTTGTAAGAACGTCGTCATACACATTGCTTCATCCTTTTCCTCCTTTGTTGCCGTCTTCGGGGCAAGATATTTGAGAAATTTACGGAAATATTCAGTACAGAAATAATGATTTCAAATACATGGTTGTAAAACTTTCATTCTCTTTGTATATGTAAGTTACAAGGACTTGTAACTTACATATACAAAGATAAATGTAAATTTCAAATATTTGCTCAGAATTATTTACTAAGTATCAACAAACGATCATATTTATACTCCCTAAGAAATATTTAGCCGAAAATTTCATTTTTGCGCCCAATTCTGGCTTACCTTCTGAAATCTCTTTGACAACTATCCAGAAATTATTCACCTGGAAACTGAAATCAAGCTACGTTTCTTCTTTGTAGCTTTCTAGCTACACGGTTTACGTACATTTTTCACAAATAAGCCACGTTAATCCTTTTGCTTAAAGCTTGAACTAACTTGCTGATTTCCGAACAATTGTTGTAAAATTTGTACTGCTCTCATACAACAAATTGAAATGTAGTGAAATTCATAGGGCTACCGGATAGCCAAATGGGCAACGCGTTTGACTGAAGTGAAAGCGGACATGCATCAGGAAAATCTATTATTGGAAAACAGAGTTTTATTATTGGAAAATTGTCATTCGAGCGTTCATTTGCTTTAAAGACAATGATTGTTTCAGTAGAGTCTCTATTCGCGATTCCTTCCAAAAATCCAAAAAGATTGCGATCGAGCCTCCGAAACAAGGCTATAGTAGCTGCGATGAAATTTTAACATGGAAGTTGGGAAATTAACATTATGAATCGTAATGTGACTTTCAGGAAGTTAAGGCATTATCTATCGGTTCGTAGCATCCATGTAATTTTCATTTACTTGGCCAGCCGATTCAATGATGGCTTGTTCTCCGAAACATCAAATTTATTGATTTTCTACATGGCAGATGTGAATGATACACAGTGAAATCAGAATAAAAGCAACGTAGCACATTGAAATAATTGGACGCACTGTAGAAATGTAAAGGATCTGAGGGATATAGTTATCCGTGCGTAAAATTCATGCTTACGAAACACTGATAATATGCCAGTATGTGTTTTGAACGAAAACTTTGCCAAAACTAAAAAAAAAAAAAAAAATTAAACCGGCTGGTATTATTTTTTAATCTCTTCAAAATTATTTTACTTCATTGATAGCAGAATTGACTATACCATGGTATAAACGACACAGAATCAGGATTAACTTTGTGGTAATTCTTAATATTCAAAGAATCAAAACACTCCATAGAGAGTATAAACTATTTTTACTAGACCACAGATCCTACTATATTCACCTTTGTATTCAGAAAAATGAAGACTAAGACAATTACTTGAGACAAGTTCATAAACTAATACCCAGTTAACTTTTAAAATGCCATTTTATTGTGATAATTGCAGTATATGTATACTAATCATAGAAAAAAATCACAATCGCATTTTAATTCGGGCTCCTCGTCACATCCTAGGCAAATTATCGGTACGACAAAGTCATCAAGGGAAGGGGGCGACCACTCCAATGTCCCCCTTCCCTCCATCCATCAAAATGTATTTAACAACGAAAGCGAATTTTCGGAAAAGAAAGTCGGTCTATTTAGTACTGTACTATCTTACGAAAACAACTATAAATTTATTTTCTGAAATATTTCGACAGGAGAAATGGACCTCATTTTTAAAAAATGGGACGAAAGTTTGACGAAGCCAACTCTTTTTCTCAACCTCTCTTTTGAGGACTGCATTTTTGTGTCTCTTCTCCAACTGAGCAGTACAAAGTTATTTCCCTTATTTCACAATTCTAATTGATATAAAGTTTAGAAATAAACTTAATATGTGTATTACGGTGAATTTTCATTCTATATGAAAACTATGTTAGCTTATAATATTACTATCCCATATCGTATGGGCAAATGATGAAAATGGAGAAATAGAAAAGCTATAATTAACGATTTAATGAATGGCATCACTGGTTAAAATCTATCTACACACCTATCACCGGCCGCGGTGGTGGAGTGGTTAGCGTGCTAGCGCTTGAGCTTCAAAGTTTTGGGTTCGTGTCTCTGCTAATCTGATTTCTCTCGTCAGAGAATGGTTGTGTGCGTTCGTCCGTTGTTACTGTTTGCGTCTGTAATAATTTCGTGTGTATTACCACTGTAATTGCCCAATTAATGGATGGTTGTGGAGACTTTGGGAACTAAATAAGAAATAAGTGTTCAGGGTGGTTGAGTCATTTGAAGCAGTATGCTACCATGTTTATGTTCAGCATTTTTAAAATCACAAATATTTAGAATATGTTGAGAATCACAACGGGCTTCTTGGATCTTTTTCTCTAAGGGAAAGCCGATGAAAAAAATTACATACAATGAATTATGAAAAATGTTTAAAATCATTTTTTAATTGAGCGTTGTTTTAATTTAATTTCTTGCATCTCCGCTTTCATTTTTTCTATATGCCTCAGCGGAATGGAAGGAAAGCTATATGTGGGTGTATTAGAGAACGTTATAGTTCGTCCGTTCTGGAGAAATTCCTCCAGCGTTTGCCGAAAATTAAACTCACACAGTTGTAAATCAACTTTGTGACTCATTCGAGATTCTTTCTTACAATAAGGTAATGATTCAATAAAACAATGCATCATTTTTATGTGGCAACTGGTTTTCCCTTTTTTATTGAGACGAATGTTCTTCCCGATACGCCATTCCTCATCTTCCGCTCCGTTTTTTGCCGATGAATTTCGCCCAAAATTCTTCCTCTCTATTCGGTATCAATTCCCCGTTTCATGTGATGGAAACATTTTCCAATTGGGAATCCAGAAACTGTTTTTCCGATAGTTTTTCTGTCACAATTCCGTTCATTCCATCAGTTTCATTCCTTCACTAGGTGACGTCATCTCCGATATTCTTCTGAGAGCTTTGATACGATTATTTAGCAGTTTATTATATCCAATGAACTTTATACAGTCATTTACTGAGCTTATTTTCTTTATTCCCTTTTTCAGTGCTATTGTAACGCTGTATACCTTTGTGTCAGCTTTAGCCAACCCGTCGATTTCTTATTGTTTCCGAGGAGTGTTCTAGCTTTATGGTGGTTCTCTCTAAGAAACAAAAAATTTATTTCATTTTCAGGATGTTTTTGTTTTTATAGCAAGGAATTCTGTTTACTCATAGTTTCCCATGCTTAATGATTCGTTTAAAACATAAAAATCACCTTCGATCGAGTCAGTTTCCGCCATTTTTTTCTATACTCAGTTATTGCTAACTTGCTTAATTTGAATTAATGGTATCTTTTCCTGACATATAGGGAAATCTCTGTAAAAGATGTTATTGCTAATATGCTCCTTAAGTTGGAACCAGAAGAAAATAATCCGAGCTGATAAATTAGATTAGGATAGAGAAACATCTAAATGTTTGTTTAAAAGATAAAGCTTTGTATGTACTATGATGGCAAATGTTTGTGTATAACCCAGAGTTTAAGGTTATCTCCAGTTTGACATTGTGGAAAACGCATTAAGTAGTACATCATCAGTCACAAAAGAACTATTCTGTCTCAACAAATTTTATTAATCGAAGTTTTTAATATGTGCAAGACAGAATGCTCGTAAAACCCTCTGAAGGAAGGATATTTCCACAAATTCTCGCCCTAGATTGTATTTGGGATGTATTTCTTACATAAGATTCTTTGTTTCTAACTCAACCAACTTCATCATCTTGAATAAAAATGTATATGTGTATTGCCCGAGCTAACGAAAAGATCACTAATTTCGAGGAACAATTCATGACCTTGCAAACTTAAAGGATCAGTGCTTTTATCATAACCACCAGAATAGAAGCGATTATTACTTCGCTGTATCATTACTGTCGTAAGCGATCCGTACAATGTTGGACGATGCCAAATTTCTTGCGTTTTCTTTAGAGGGATGTAAAAAATACGGATTCCCTCCGATGCTAAAATTGCATGGATTAATTTCGACTGGTAATAAATCATTATCTTTGCTTTATTCGCATTGTCCAAATTTTGAAGCATAAAAAACTTTTTGCCATAAAAAATCCACCACATTTTTCATAAGCTCGCTTTTATTCACCGAGGGTGATTCCCCTAGAAAGCGATTTGAAGTTGCTGGAAGTCGCTAAAGTGACGATGAATTACTTTTAACGAAGAAATTCGCATAAACCGCATAATTAAACGCTTTATCGATTTGTTGACATATTTGACTGATAATTATAAATAAATATGGAAAATGTTTATCGGACGAGGGATAACTATTTTTCCCCAGTAGTTAATTACTCCTCCATCGCCAAATTCATTTTCTTTAGAGTTCTCTAGAAAACCCGTTTCAAAGATTATTGCAGAGTTAAAGGTATCTAAATCTATTTCAATACATCGAAATCAATACCTTTAAAGGGTAAAGGTAATTACATCTACCCTGCTAGCCTCCCCTCAACGTGTGGCAGGGGGTGTAAACACCAAGCGTTCTAGCTACTTTTTCAGCTTAACGTTGTCTCGTTTCGTTCCCAAGAAGAATGAGTCTCTTAAACGACTTGTCCCTGCATGTTTTATTTTACGCTCATTCTTAGATCGAACGAAGATATTTAACCGTTTTACATACTTCCAGACAGCTACCATTCTCTTATCAATGAAATACATACCATCAAAGAAAATTGAATGTTTATTTACTTGAATTCATGTCAGACTTCTTCAATCGACCGTTCCTCAAAAATTGAGAATTTTATGAAATATTTCTCTTTTCTCGGAGAAATATTTTTGGGCAATTATTAGGAAAATCGTCAAGATTTCTCTAGGTTAAGAAATGAAAGAGATACGTAAAGTTTCTCGTAGCAGCGAATCTAATCCAGGTCCACGACTTTCCGGGCTATTTCGCCTATGAAATTAGAGAGAGGTTTTAGTGTCGTGGTAGCTTAGAGGTCAGAGCCACCGCCCGGAAAATGGGAACCCCGGGTTCGATTCCCAATTACGGCAGTCCTTTTCATTCAATCAAGTTTGTGAACCACCGTGTTTTTCAACCATGCGTTTTTCATCGCTCATTTAAGATTTCTCTAGGTTTCACACCAAAAATGTCTTCATACAGCGGTCATCTATTTAAATCTTAACCTCGTTCAACCCTTCTAACAGAAGTCAAAAAACCAAGCTTTAATGAGCATAAGCACCTTTAGAAATCCTGCTTAGCCGAGCAAGACTTTAACGGTTTTGATGCCCAAATCCCCATAAAATGCAGTCCTTCCTTCAACGTACTCATGTGCCAACAAAACCGAGTTTCGCTGCCGTGCAGGAAAATGGCCCCAAGCTCACTTCTATACATAGCCATTTTCACCTTTCAAATTAGGTACCTGACCCTTTACCTCACTCACTACCTGCATTCTCAAACATCTCCTTTCTTCGAAAGCATTCCTCCAAAGCGCCCAAATTTATCCCTCGGCCGGAATCCTTACTTCAGTTACCTGCAGCTTTCCCTTTGACCCACGTATTTTTCAGACGTGTTCAAGAAATCTTTTAAACGGACAAAAACAGCATCGCTGGAGAACCAATGACAAATCAATATATATCGATTCTAATGATCGTTATTATTTAGGATGTTATATTCATCCATTAACGATGGAAGAAATTTTTAAATTAAAAAATATTTATAATTACTTTTCGTAAGAAATGAGGAGTGACGTTGAAAATGTAAGGAGAGGTAGAAAAATAGCGAGTCAGAGGAAGAAAAATGTAACTTCATATTTTCCAATGCAACCGGAAGAATAATTAATATACCAGCGGTTTCAAAATTATAGACAAACAGCTCTATTAAACTCAAAAGAACCAGGGGTGGTATCCTGAAAATCCATAATAGAAAGACACTCAGAAAACAGCATTTTTTTCAAATTTTTTGTTAAATAAAAAACTTGTGGAAAAAGTACAATTTTCTGAGTGTCTTTCGATACAGCTCTATCTTTTAGTGATAAAAGTTCAGCGCAGTGGAAATCCTTTTTGCTAGCCAATGGCAAATAATAACATTCATACTCTTATCTGTCAAAAAATGATTAATTGCATTTTCTTTGCTCAATCCCTCAATCAAAGCTTGCTTTTTAATTGTTTTACGTTTATTAAGCACTGATTTCGAAAGTAATTTATTTTTCGAATTATTTCTGGAAACCTTTGATTGTAAAATTACTGGAGGGAAGTTAACATTAGACACATACAACGACGCACCAACAAGGAAAAACCGATTAGGCGGGACTCGAACCTGGGAGTTGATAGGTTACTATAGCATTACACCCCCGACATTGTGAAATTAATTTTTCCTGCGAGCAGACAAAGAAGGATTTCTTCAGTCATGATGAATGTTTTTCTTATACAGCCTAAGAATAATACGCTCCACTTAGCATTCATCGATTGAATGACCATCTACGTCAAAAATAGCTGTACAGTTCTCTCTGAAAACTTCCTGATCGAAAATCGTTGAAAACATCTCATAACTAAGAAAGCACTCTGTAGTCAAGCCTCTAACCGACCTCTCCACGGCCGAAAGCAATAAAATTATTATGTTCGAAAAAAGACGCATAAAAATACTTTGTGGGGCGGGTATGTCATAGCCCTACGTCGTGACCAAGGAATAACTGACCCAAATAGTAGACATAATATCATATTAACCAGAGATAATAAGGAAGTGTCATTTAATGAAAGTCAAAAGTGATACTTTGATGGAAATTAGAACTGGAAATAGATTGTTGCCTCCAAATAGAAGGACCTGACTTTAGCTAAGAGTTGCAATATCGATGGGGACACAACACTCTTGGAAATGGGTTTCTCCTTTAGGAAACGATGAGTCGGGTAGCCAAGTGGATGACGCGTTCGACTTTGACGAAAGCGGTCTCGTGTTCGACTCCCAGTGGGAGAACGTGTGCGAAATGAACCCATTTCTTGGAGCACTTTAGCAATATAACTACTACGTTAGGAAACGGGATGATGACACTCCAAGCCATTTATTCAATCATCCTAAGATATTTCCCTGTAAACATTAAAAATCGATTGCAAGATATTCTTTGATTGTGATGCACCAACAATAATAGATTCGACTGAATTTTTTTAATTTATTAGAAAAGCTGTCTTAAAAATTAAATTTATCACAAAAATGTTATTCCAGAAAAATTACTAACAAGGCCAATGATAGATTTATTTTTATATGACTGTTTATGGTAAGAGAATGACTGTTATAATAAGACTTTCTTCTTTCTTTCTTTTATTAAATGTAGGATTGGAAGATGATCGTGGAATTACGCAGCCGCCTAAGTCTCGCAGTTGAAACAATCGGCGGAAAGGATTTTCTTCCTGGGATTCGTTTATGACTTTGACAGAAAGTGTGTTTTTATCTACATTTATTTGTTTCGAAGAAATAAAGCAAAAGAAAAATGCATCCGAACTCGTAAAAATGAACCACTATATAAGTGGAAAACAATGCAAATATATACAATATAGGTAAATTAAAGTGTTCAGGCATGAATTCAATGACCGTTCTTTTACAGTTTTCATTCGAACTTTTGTAAACTAATTCCATATTAACTAAATTAGCTTATGCTAATTAAGCTCCTCTTTCTGCCACAGGCCACTGGCAATTTGCAAGGTCAATATGTAAATTAAAAGCTGGTTATTTCTCAATAATTCATTTTCAAATATATAGTGAGCTTTAGATTATAACAAACGTAAGACTTTGTGACGATTACTGAAAATAGTGTATGAGCGATGCGACTTCAATTCTTTGAGAAAATTAAACAGGAATAAGGAAATATAAGAAAAATTAAGAATCATTGTGTGAATATGCGGTTTCTGTGTCTACTCTATAGTCGAAAATAAATTCTATTACCTTCAAGGATGAACAGACATGAAAAAAGTCTCATATGACCGGTACTTGAACCCAAATCTTTCACTTTCCGGATGACTGCTCTAGCCAATTGAGCTATCGTGCCGGAACAATTGAACATGCTGTTCGAGAGACTTTCACCCTGTTCCTTAGATTTTATATTTAGATTTAGATTCATACTCCGCAAGCCGCCAGTGGCGCATGGCAGGGCCTACTATCAGCCTAGCTAATCCATCCTCTTCGCATCTCTAATGTTCTGCGGGAAGAACGACCAGAAATATCATTTGATACTAATGCAGTATAACTAGAAAGTGAACCAACAATTACATCTTCTGAGGCATAGATGCGTCTCGAAACAGTCAAAGATGAAAATTTCCATCTAATTCCGCCAACAACGAAAAACATCCACCACACGCCCAATCGTCATACGACAGGACGGCTGGAAATTCGCCCGCTCGCAATTGTACGGACGACTAAACCCAATTTTACGGTAATCGGAGCACAACAAATTACTTCTTGAATTTTGCGCGAATCCTTGGTACATAATTTGATTTCCTCTTCGATTGGAACGCGTTTTCGAGTATATAATTGTGCACACCCTGGGTTTGGAAATAAAGAAGACGTCGAAGAATTACTGGCGTTGCATTCGTCGGTTCTGGAGCGTGGGGGGCGTTGGCGTGAACTCGAAGGGAAGCCCTCAACAGCAGCAGTCGTGCTGGCAACGCAGCCGCTGCATTATCTGCTCCCATTCCTCCCCGCATTGTCGACCCTTCATCCATCTTGCATGTGCATCCAATGGCTCTCGGCGGCCGCCGCTTCCGAAAGCGGGACGTTCAAAATGGCCGCCGAGCGAGCGCCACGAGGCTCGAACCCTCGACACTGCTGTGGGAGCGATTGATCGAAACGCACCGGCTTTTCCTAATGTCGTAGTTTAGCCGCAAACACGTCAGCAGTACAATGTGCGAAATGAAAGACAAGTCTAATTACCAGTCCAGAAAGACTCACCCATCATGTAGAATGCGTGCGGTAAGAGAATACACATTTATTTGCGCTGGAAACATTCGATTCCCAGAAGCGAATGCGGTCAAAATGTCTATTTTTAAATTTATGGAGATGGAAAATTCTCTGAAACGCTCATTAATGACAAGGTAATGAATGAATACGAAAGAAAGTAGGCGGGATCAATATTAAATGTGTGCACGTACGTTTGGACGGATATATAGGACTCATGGAAGCATAATGACAATTATGGTAGCGTTTACTGAAATTATATGAGTGTAAATGTAAATTATTCCAAAGGTAGAGGAAGACCAAGCAAAAGTTGGCCAGAAAAGGTGGATACTAGTGCTTGTCGTCCCGGGATGCCGCTTTCCCGGGATTCCGTAGGTAAAGCCAGCTTCCCGTTTCCCGGGTCCCGGGAAATCCCGGTTTCTCACTTTTAGTAAGCTTAGTTCCCTTCTGAGCATTAGCTCAGTTCAGTTTAGTTCTCTTCCACATCCGTAGAAGCAGAAAGAGACATTCTCCTCATCACCAAAATACGTTTATCCCTAAGTGATCAGTGTCAACACGCTATATTTTTTAAAAGAGTTATAATAAATCAAATAATACAATATAGTGGGTTTGTGATTTTGAGGGGCATGAGTAACACTGTTAAATTTCTTACCTCTACAACTACACCCTCAATTTTATACGTAGTATTTTAAATCTTATCGTTTTATTTTTAAATTTTTTCACTTTATCTTTTTTATTTACTTGTTTTTATTTGTGGTATGAGAGATTTAAACAAAATAAATAATTATCTGGTAGAAATCAATTAAAAGTTTGAAAATGAGTAGAATTAGTATAATTTTACCGTCAATTATACAAATATTACAATCCCGGGATACCGGGGAAACTCCTGGTATCCCGGGATGGACAATTTTTTCATTCAGAAATCCCTGGATTGTTCAAACTCCGGGAAATTACAAGCCCTACTTGATACGGCTGATGATATCAGGGAAAGAAAGGACATACTTATGTTTAGCGGAGCAATAAGAGGTTTGAAAAGGTACGCTGAGCTTAGGTGAAAGAATCTGATTAGAATAGGGAGGTAGAGCAAAAATGTAGTAGTATTATTGTCTGTACTATTAAAAGTATTATTTTAAACACTATTTTAATAGTATTTTTAAAATTTCTATGACAGCTGAGTTCATTCTGCCTCCACCAGAAACGAACCTTGGACCGCTCTCATCAAAGTCGAACGCACTGCACACTAGTTTTTCCGGGGTCCCTAAAATAGGTGAATACAAAAAAGCATTGTCGATATCTTTGGCCATTAGTGAGTCCACTCCAGAATTCAATGGAGCAATTGTTGTTCATGAATTTAGGAAGAGACTCTAAACCAAAATATTTCTATACACAAGCATATCACTGCGGTCCTTCACTTTTACAACGAAACATCGTTTGATATTTCAAAAAAATAACACATTACCAACAGATTACCGCCAAAGTAGTAGTATTGTTAAAAGTGCTTCGACAGCTTAGGTCATTTCGCACGTAGGCCCCCACCGGGAATCGAACCCGGGACCGCTTTCACCGAAATCGAACGCGTTGCCCACTTGGCTATCCGGGAGCCCTTAATACCGCCAAATCATTCGAAAAAGTTGTGCATTGAAATTTGTCCTCACGCATGGTAAAATAATTTGAAGAGAGAGAGAAAGGATGTATATTTTATACACAAAACCTGAAAGCTTCCACACGAGCTGTATTGAAAACAGAAGTCACTTTTTTTGTGTGGAAAAGTACGTACTCTTTCTCTTTCATGTTTTTTCACAACATCACGGCCATTCCCGTAGGTTTTGTTAGAAGAGAAGGAACGATTGGAAATGAGCGAAAGAGAAATGGCGAGGTGAAGCGAGGAGAGGACAAGGAATAGATATTAAAACAAGTTATATAATAATATACATTATAACAAGTTAATCTCTAAGGGGTGTGGTAATTCCCAAATTTTGAACATTCTGCAGCATATGTACAATAGTACCATAACTAAAGGGGTGGAACGTAATACCTGTAGTACTACATTACATATTTACTACAGCCCCCCTTTGATGACTCATGGTAAACATGTGCATGTAAAGATTCGGTATATGTATATGGAAATGTAACACATGCTTCTAATTTTTCACGATATACACTCATAATTTATCAAGATATTTCCTGGTATAACAAATTTTATCGTGAAAATACTTTAATTATTCATTGAACATGTACTGTACTCTCTTTAATCCACTCAAATTCAGAAATTGAAAGTGAATAATGAAAATAGAGTTTAGTGTACCAAAAAGTTTGAATTAACAGGCTGCGATATGAAGGCACAGCCTTAATGGACTGTGTAGAAACAATTCCAAGGGATACGTAGAATTGCGAAGATGCAGAGGGAAAGGATGACCAAATGGAAATATAAAATACACAATCAGATCTTACCACTAGGGGTATTCAAGAGAATAATGACAGAAAGAAGAAGGAAATAGTGGAGAGGGCTCATGGCCCTTGAAGGCTGCAATTCCTAGAAGGAAATAACAGAAAAACCTTTTAACGGATACGGTTTCCAGACAGGGATGTTTGTAACAGGTCCCATTTCTCACTGAAGGACATTTCCCTTCTCAGATACTTTACGCGGTGGTTAGACCGAGGCTATTCCAAAACTCAATCTCTCGTTAACGTTGAACATTTCGACACTAATTTCAATAACTGGCTTCAAGAGTAAAGTAATTCTTCGATATTTCTCTCGATAAGGAAAGTCCCTTATTAATTTACCGAGTGCGATCAAGTATTTTTGTCCAGAATCTCATAGAATTTCGCCTAGAATCGGCTAAACCAATGCTGTATAGTATATTTATCTTTGTAACCCGATTGCTCATAGATTGAGATAAGGTTTGTTCGAGACGGTGTCATGATATTTATAAAACTGATGAAGATTTTGTAAGAGCTAAAAATCTTATGATACAATACTGTTGCAGAAACGTTCTCTACAGCATCGGGTTAGATTTAATTTAATATTTAAATGGATTTTAAATTACTTCTATTTTCACTTTGGTTCTCATAATGTTTTTTCGAAATTTCAAAATACATTTAGTTCAGCACATAGTACCTATTATAAGAATATTCTCCTTCTCGACAAGACTGTAACAACAAGAATGACTTATTCTTTGACATCATTCCATTCCATTACTGGTGAACGCTCAAGTGTGAAATGACCTTAGGTGTTAAAGCACTTTTAAAATTAATACTACTACTACATCATTCCGTAAGCAACGGATGGGGTTTATCGTAATAGTTTGCAAAAAATATGCGAGGATAACAATTTGAATGTGGAATGAAAGTGTTTTTTATTCACCAATGAATGAGAAATATAGTAGAGTAACTAAGAAATCTTTCTTTATAGCACCATAACATGCATAAGTATTCTACCTTTCGGTAGGTTAATGTGCCCTAATATTTCCTACTCAACGCCATTTCTTTCATTTCTCAGTAAATTCCCCACCCTTCAGTCCATCTTACAACTTTTATCATTGTCTTCCCCTCTCTTTTTTTCCCCTGTATTCTACCCTCAATTACGTTCTTTAGTAATCCCTCTCCTCTCAATATCTGACCAACCTGTTTCCTCATTGGACTTTTAGTTACTTGAATTAAAACCCTCTCTTTCCCGACCATATCTAGTACTATAACATACAAGAGGTAGTCTCAGGCATCTTTGAAAATGTACCTTAAATATATGACCAAAGATTTTTTTTCTTCTTAAAAATGTATATGAATCAATTTTAAAAGGTAGAAATAGAAAAAATCTCTCTAAATACTTATATACTATAAACCTTGCAATTCAAATGTTAACAGGTCATATTTTGCTACGAGTACTGTTATTGCACGGTAAATTCCGTATTGTACTAAATAAAACAAAAATTACCTTTTCTCCTTCTTCTTAATTATACTCTCAGAATTCTTAATTGAAACGCAAAATCCTCGCTCTCTCCATCACAAATGATGGAATTCTGTATTTGAATGTTTCTGAAGCATTTTTTTTTCATTTCCAAGGCATCCAAAACGCGTTTCCGCATGCATCGGAAGCATTTTTTTTTCATTTTTAAATTATGCTAAAACTAACGTTATCATTATGTCGCAAAGCCTGTGTCAGCTACTGTAAGTGATTTTCTATATAGAGGCTAAAATCTAAAGAAAACTAAAAGAAAAGATAATAAGGCTTACCCGTCATTATAGCAAAAACTGAAATAGAATAAATTAATAAAACTATTGCGATAAAAATGTAAAAACACATTGAAAAGAGCGATGGACAGCTCCGCCGACGTCAAAAGAGTGAAAATTGGAAATAAAAGTGGTAACAGCGTTTAGCTCAGCGGTAATCCGGAAATGACAACATGTCATAGGGCGGTTGTCGAGTCGGCATCATTGTTTGATGGATTACTTCCTAATTAACAACAACTTCCCGACAAAGAGGTACGTGGCACATAATATTTGAGATGATATTGCTGTATTACATTCATCTGGCATTGAACATGAAAGAATTCAATGATAACAGAAACGCACTGTATTTACAAATAGCACCTAAGATATTATTTCGTTGCACAGAAAATCTGTACCTACATCTAATACGTACAGTAACATCTATGTTATGCCTTCAGACAAAATACACCTCGTTGCAAACAGGGCAATTAATGCCGAGGAAGAATATTTCCAACGAGGAAATAGATCATCTCTGTTAAATATTGCGGTAGGTCCAGGTTAGCCCCTATATCTTCCTGAGCCCTTCTGAATTCCATCCGAAGATGGTTTTCTCTCCCTTGCTACTTTCCTCCTCTCCAGCGTTCTGCTCTACTATAGCCATGATTTTTTATTACTTCCCTCTCAAGATATATCCCTCAAACGCTGTTTCTTTCAAATTTCCTCAGTCAGCGAGGGCATAAAGGCAAGAATAAGGGGAGTTGAAGAAGTTAAAATGAAAACGGAGGGATTAATTAAGAGGGTTATTGCTATGAATACCAAGATGAGATTAGGAAGACGCTTTGATCTGAAATTCTGATTATAAGAAGATAATAATGAAGTTTAAGAAGAGATCAAAGAGAAGTTGGCGAGTGGGTGTTACCGATTCCGAAGTATGTAGGATGTGAATCGGAAAGGAACAAAAGACAATGAGCAGGGATTCGGTGAAAGTAATGAACAGACAAATCATACGCGAATACAGCTTTACCAGCAGTTTTTCGAAATCGTCTTTCAGTTAAGGGAATTCACAGCGGTATCGATCGACAAAAACACCGTTAACGAGTACAGAGTGATGATATAAATTCCTCTGATAAAAACGGAAGTAGAAGCGATTATTAGGGAAGTGAAAACAAAGGAGGAAAAGGATGAAGCAAGGGGCAAAGGAAGGGGAAAGAAGAAGACACATGTGAACTGAAGTAGGGGAATGTAGGTCGTCGAGATGAGGAAGAAATTTACATACGGCCCAAGGGAGCAGTTAATCAGCATATCACTATCACTAAGAAAAATGATAACTTAAAATTAGGTTGTTCCTTAATACAATTTCCGCTGTAGTTCATCTTAAATGGAATTTCAGTCCATCACTAAGCAGCAAAAATTGCAACCAAAGTTTCTGAAGATACGCATTACGGTTAGGAACATCTACGTTTTCATAACGTTCTCACGATAAAATGAATGTCATTCTAAAAGGATTTTGTCTGAAGGATGAATAAAGATTCGTGGAATAATCGCATAATTGCTCAAATGAAATTAATCGAATTTATAATACTTTCTTTCTACAATTTTGAACCTCATTTTCTAATGTATATGATACGTTCCAACCCTATGGCGTACCGCCGGAAAAGTGAATGACTAAAAATTGGAAATAATATTGCGTAAACAACTAGACTAAATTTACTAAATGCGTAAATAACTTCACCGGCAGGGTTTCCCAAATTTAACTATTAATTGATAAAATAGTTTTCGAATGGTTTACTGAGAATCATTAAGTAGCATAAGACAACGAAAAGCAACCATAATTATAAAGGATTGCGTTATATCCTTCTTCTCTTACTTTTGACGAAGCTTCTAATTGAGGAAATTTCAAATCGAAATAAAAGAACGCAGCGATTATACTTCTGCTTTGAACCCGGATCTCTCTTTTTCCTTACGTATGATAATGAATTTGTTCGTTACTCAATCTATCATCTTTACTCCCTCATTTTTATTAAACCGAACTTGGCCTTCGATGAATCTATTAAACATACATCCAAAGAAAGACAGAATCGTCGACTTCATGAAGTTTTAAATCAATCGCTATATCTTCCGAGAAATGACTAAATGTTTCCCGGGCGTTTTTAAATGCATTCTGTAAGTATTTTACCCTTTACGTCACATTACCTCAAGATAAATTTCCATTTGTAAATATAGAGTTCCCTCTTTTGTCGGCTTTTTTTGTTGGCATACTTCCTTTTAACGTTTCCTGTATCCCCTTCCTCATTGGTCCATAAAAACCCTTTTCCTTCTCTGGCGTGCAACACTTCCTCATCTATTTTTCCATGCCTCTTTTTCGGCTTAACTGTCTCTTTGCAACTGAATTCATCTTTACTCGTTGAATGGATATTCAAGGATACAGAGTAATCCCACTAAACCGAGTGTTGTCCCAAGGATTAACTGATCACTTTCTTTCACATTAAGCAAACTATCCGTATTCTCTGGATATTTAAGAAAGTAAACGTAAGTAATACTTCATTACTTATAACTCTTACTTTCCAAGTTTTCGGGGTAGGCTGTGAACTTTCCTTGCAACCCCTCCTTTTCATGTTTTTCTATGATCTTCATTTATAGTTCCGCTTTTGGTTAATTACTTATCTAAAAATATCCCCACTTTCTACCAACTGAATTCATATCGATAAAACTTCCATTCTTCAAGATTTCTCCATCAACTTTCAAGCACACTTTATGACAGCTAATAATTGGTCAGAACGTGACTTGACAGAAGGGTACTCTACGATATTCAGCTACAAGATACATATTTTGAAAGAGAAAGCACGACAGTATTTACACCTCCTATTTCATAAACCACGAAAAATATAACTATGAACCTTTTTTCAACTGTAAGGAATATGTACTAGAACAAAAATATTCGAGCCTTCAATAAACGAAACGGTTTTTCTAGCGACAGGAAAACTAAGCAATGAATCCTCGGATTGTTTTAAGGACTGCCAACCTCTCTTATTCGAATTCTGAGACATAACTTCTACCAAATATCCTTCCTCTGGTTTCCTTATAAGAGCGAAACTACATCCAGCGCTTATTTTCGTCCTGATTTCATTGGGCGATTTGACGGCAGTGGAGACCTTTTAACCGCCTCTGGTGCGTGGCCTTTGGAGAGCAAAAAGAAGCACAAAAGGCTCATCGAAGGCGTTGCAGGGGGTTTATGAGGACCGGAAGGGGGGAGGGGGCGTGGGAGGCATCGCGGGGTGAATCGAAGACGCAGATTCGAGAGATGAATGGAAGGACATCCTCCTCCACTGTGGGACTCGTACTCCGGGCGAAGGTCGCGCGGGAAAAGTAGAATCCGCGCGCCGCCTAGCGGGAGAAACTCCCGGATTATTTCCGCCCCCTCCGCCTTCCCCTGTCCTCATAGGGCGTTCTTTGGGTCGAGCGGAGGCGGAATTCCCTTTCGTTTGACATTCGCTGCGCATGTATCCTTCGAGGGACCATGCTTCTGTGAATGAGAGCCTCTGGCTCAAAACTTGAGTTGTCCAAATACATTCTCATATACGCTGGAAAGCATTGCCGTCCTTGGACGCGATGGTAAACGCGAATGTATAAAACTTAACCGAGGAATTCGAGGTGTTGCAGAAATCCATCACCATGTTAAGCTGTGCGCTAAGACTATTCTGAGGTTTACCACGGATAATACTTTTAGTATCGTCCATTTCATTGGATACTAGTTTTTCACTTATACAGTAGCACATCAGAATATAACACATACCCTATCACCGAACTATTTGCTGGAGAGGTAACTTGGGATAAGGACTGTAACGAGATGCTTATAAAGTCATCAGCTAATAGCTTCGATGGATCTAAAGCTACCGGAAACTTTGGAGATGGAATGAGACATACTGGAAGAGATGAGGAATGAGATAGTTTTCGCCAGTTTTCCTCACTGAGCTAGAGACCCATCAGTACGAAATCACAATGGCACAAAAACTTTTCACAGCACTCAAGAGCGGGGTGACCTAGAATATGCCATCACTAAGCAACACTCATAACTCAGTAGATCCAATGATACCATAGCCAAGGATAGAACAGAGGCAAAAGCAAACTAAATACACAATATTCCTCTATCTCGTACCCAAATGTAAATGAAAAATATTCCGTTTATCAGGATATGGTAGCGGGAAGGTTATTTGAATCTATCGTAATTTTTGGTTCCTGAGTTACACATATTAAAGAAGTTAATTAAAGCTCGTAATATGGGGAAAGGTTCAGGTAAACTATACTTGAGAACTCTAAAAACAGAAGTGACTCTTATGTAAGCATCGACATTCCGAGAGTGTCCGTCGAAAGAGACACCACCCTTTTTGCCCCCCGAAGGATACATATTTCACCGGATAGTAGGTCAGCAAATGTAGAAACTGGGTACGTGTCATATGAAACCATTTCATTATCCAGCTACAGCGACTTTAAGTTGCTGAAAATAGGGCAAGGACAAACGAGGCATAACTAAAGGCAATTCATCCAGCCTCGGTTGACGCATTACCCTATGACAGTGTAACGCATTTGGTTGCAGTCTTCAGTCCATCACTTATTAATGTTTAAAAAACCTGAGGTACTTGAGATGAGCTAAGTCTAGGCTTTACCTAAGCCTAGGTTTACTATATGTCCAGTTTTGAACTAGGCTGTCTATTTTTTAATACATTGTACCCGTCAATTTTCCTTTTGTTTTGGTTCAATGGATAAACTTGGAGAAAGAATATTATGTAAGATAGGAAGCTTTCTAGAATAGAAATAATTCAAACGCAAATAGTCATAAAGTAGGTACTCTGTATAGCCTTCGAGTGCCTTAAGTATATGAAATTGACTAAGACCGGAAAACACTCCGGTTTAGTCCCGGTTTTACTAGCGTCAGAATTCGACAAGTCCCGGTTCTTTGCCATCAGATTGTGGCAACATTACCTAAGCTCACTAGTTTAAAATATTCAGTACTAATATTTAGAGGTAGCCCGGAAACACTGTCGGGAAAAAAGAGAGCTATCCAGTACGGTGTAATAATAATAATAATAATTTCGTCTTTATTAATCGGGCGTATTTTAGCCAAGGTTGACCATTCTTACAACTGCTTCTGCAAGATTCGCTAACTACATCTTGTCTCGACATTTTTCATTCACCAGGAAAAGTATCCAAAGACCGTAGCAGGTGATAGATGCCTTATATGGAGGTGACTCGAGATTTTCAAAAGTAATAAAGAAACAAAATGCCTTGACCCTTTCATCTCCTCATCTGAATCATGCCCTCATTGAATCACTCCTCGGAATCAAACCCAGTCAGAATCGCTCACTTTCTTTCGCCAGTTCTGAATCAACCCCTTCCGCTTCCGTGGAAGTGACGGGATCACTCCTTCTGAATCACTTCACCCCTTTGAATCAAAATCCAACTTATGAACCTCTAACCCCCTTCTAAACCACCCCTTCTATCCCGCCTCCCTTTCTGAATCACTCCTTCCCTCTCTGAATCGGCCCGTGAGTCTCCACTTCCGGAAGCGCCGCCTGAATTCCTCTTGAGCCACCAAACGAGTTGGCCCAAAGAGTTTCCAACGAAGGACGCGCTAGCCTCCTCAACCGAGGAGGCGAATTTCACTCGAAAGACTCCTCCTCGGAGGTAACAGATCGATTCGATTTCTCGACATTATTGCAGAATTCGGCTTCGATATCCGCGGGGAAGATCGAAACCTTAGGGCCACTGCTGCCCAACATTCTTTCTTTGAAGGCTCGCGTACATATAAACTCAAACATACCACTGGGGCAGGTCTAGAATCTTGCCTGGGGGTGGCGATTTAACACAATTTCCTTATGAACTCACCTCCCATTAACTTTTAAAATTCAATTTTGTCGTGCAGTTAACATATGGCGATAGCAGAAGCACTTTATAATCAAATTCAATTCAAGCCTCTCGTCATACTCTAGGCAAGTTATTAATACAACAAAGCCATCGAATGGGGATGATACGATCGCCTCTTCGCCCCTCCTTGGATCTACTAACGCCATACTGTAGCCAGTTTCACTCTATTAACTCTAGCACTCTTAAAATTAATCTTAGTAAGCGTTATTTGGTGGAACACCATCTTCAAAATAACATAAAATCATTTGATTTGTACTGTTCCACAAAGGTTTCTTTCTTTCGGCCACATCTGGAATATGCGGCGAGTATATGGGACCCAGTGGATGAAACGAACTCTCGCGAACTCGAGAAAGTGCAGCGTAAGGCGATACGTTTTGTTAAAAAGTGCTACAATAGAGAAGCAAGTGTAACGCAAATGCTCTCATACGCAGGTTGGGAATCCTTGAAAGAAAGGAGATTAGAAGCTAGGCTGCGATTGTTAGATAAATTCAGACGAAATACATTTTCGGAAGACGTAATTGGTATTATGCGACCCCCCTGCTACTTTGGCCGATGCGACAGTGAGCGTAAAATAAGAGAAATACGCGAGGACAAGTCGTTTTAGGGACTTTTTATCCGAGAACGATACGCGATAATAATAAATTAAAGAAGTAATTCTACTCTTGGTGTTTGCTCCCCCTGCCACACGCCGGAAGGCAGCTTGCAGGGTACTTATGTAGATGTAGATGTAGATGAACGTTTTACTATGCACGACCGGGATTCGACGTATGCACGTCATCATCAGGTTGCTCAGATACTAAAATTGTTGGAATTTGGAACCTTTGTGGAATAGCACAAATCAAATCATTGTATGTTATCACTCTTGTCAGTAAAATTAACCAGGAAGAAATCAGATGTTTTTATTGTTCGACAGTTGGTTGGGCGAAGTTAGGCCCAAGAGGGCTTCTACCACAACCTTCAATGTCGATTAAGCACTAAGTTTCAGTAAGCATAACAAAAATCAAAATATTATCTTTTATGTAAAACAGATTTGACGTAATAAGAAATTAAGCCGAATTAAGCGCGTATTTCCTACATATAAATGGTCAAACATCAAAACTGTGCGAAGGAGAATGAATTTTATTACTAATTAAATTTTAGTGGAATATTTTCCACTTTCCACGAAATGAAGAAGAAAAGAAAACAAATTTATTGAATTACGGGCATTTGCTCCCGGAAGTGACAAAGAGGCTTTTTTGAACGTCCGTGAAGGCCAAAGGCCGCAAGTTCCCCATCTCTGAGCTAGGAGATACTACGAAATGAAAAATATAGTATTTTCATTGCAAAACATATTTAATTTAACCAACAATGATTCCCATCTCAAACACCATCATCTCGTCGCATAAAATGCGAGGTAAAAAGCATACTGTTGGATGCGACATCGAAGTTGGGACGCTCTGTTTTAGGTTGTGGGGGCAGTTGAGGTTGGGAATGCTTGTTTTTGTCTCTATGGTCGCAGTTCACAACTCTGCATCGCTTCACTCCCTCAGTTACTACTTAAATAACTCTCAAATCTGCAAGATTATTCGTTCGTCTCAACAATTAATTCAGTGTGACAAGTCCTGATGTAATGGAAGGGCGGTATGTCACTACTAAATATACAATCTTTTTGAAACAAACGATCTTAATCAGCTTTATCCGATATAAACGTTATTACTTTAACTATTCCAACCATTGCTAGATACTTAATCCCTCACTTAACCGAGTATTTCTCTGATAAAAAGTTTTGCTGTTTAAATCTTTTAAGTACTCTAATTTTGAATAAGGAAAATGTTGATCAAAGCCGTTTTTTATAATATTCTTGCTATGATTTATACTTTAATTTTAGCCGTTTTTCGAAGAAAAGAATGTTAGTAAAAAGTATTCTTTTTAGCGCAGTACACAAGGAAATAAGTGAAACTGAAAAATTGCACGCTTAATAACTAGGCTCGTGAAATAACGAAGTCTATTTTCTAAATGTTATCTTTTCTGTGATTTTGGGTAAAGAGTACATCTATATGCAGATAATACTAAATTTTTGAGAGAACTCACGGCTAACTTGTGTTTTCATTTTTAACTCGGATACTCCTCGAACCTCGTGTTTGTATTTCTGAAGACATTTATTTAAACTTATGCGATATTTATCTCTAATTTATTATACCCCAAGAATAGTAATGTAAGAGATGCTAACGAAATAAATCAGCACATTCTATGGGGGTTTTATGAGGAACTTAGAGTTTAATCCCGGAATAATTGAAATGAATAATATTACCTAATAGGTAATAAGTAGGAGTTTTATGATGCACTTAAATCTACACCCTCAAATGTACACTACTGGTCATCTTTCAGGACACGGAAGGGAGTGTACCGTTCAGTCAATTCAGGAAAGTGCCTCTATATGGACCAAATATAGTACCTGTTTCCCTATTATTTACCGCAGTAACAGATGGGCCAATGTGCGGCGCGGGGGGCGTAACCGATAGCGCATAATATTTAAGACGTCTTCACATAGTGCATTTTCTGTAAATAATTCGAGATCACATCGAAAAGAAGACACTTCTGTTTTTCAGTCCAAAACACATAACCTTACCATAAAATTCAATAAATACACCGTTCTTCGTAACTTCCTTAACTAAGTGTATTTATTGAACTTTGTCCTGGCCTTCCACGACGTCAGGCCAACTCATATTGATTATATTACCATACAATGATTGCAAGAGCCGAAAAAAAGAGTTAAGAGTTAAGAATGAAAGTTTATCTAACCACATCGATTAAAATAGCCATGATGGTATTTTAAGTTATATTTTGGAAATTGTCAAAATTATCGACAACAGAGTAAACCTAACAAGGACGGAGCTAACGAAAAAACGATTATGTATACTAAAACAAATTAGAATTGGGGGTTCAATAGGACTCATCAATAAATTTACGTAGAGTAAAAGTTTTAAAATTATTGCGAAGAACGAATGGTCGTTTTACGCTCTTTTTGATAGTGCTTGTTTGGAAAAGTTTAAAGAGAGAGAAATAATTTATTTTAGGATCCATATACTGCTATATTAAGGGACGTATACTTTAAAATATTGCTGTACAGACATAACCGAGGAGATGGTATGGTTATAATCCCTGAATCGTTGGGTCAGAGTCTCTGAGGGTCAAACTTTTCAAAAAGGAAACCGAAATGGGAAGGGAGAGTCGGCAAACGGAGAGATAACAAAATGTGAGGTTTTCGGTAGACATTTAAAACTCTCAATATCTCAGGTTAGTTTCCGCAAACAGCGTTTAAATTAGCCTTAGATATTACATATATGGTATCATCCCTTAAATATCCTGGTTATGAACTTTTATTTTATGTCATAGTCGAGAAATACAATTTATCGTACCTGTCTGTAAAATACTCAGCCTGAAGAACAGTTGGGACCTGAACCTCTTTACTATTAGCTAAGAAGAGCTAAGAGAGGAAAATTAGGCTTGATAGGCAAGATGAAGAGTGAGCTAGTTTGCCCTTGCTTTCCTCACTGAGCAAGATTGCTAGAAGCAGAATAAATCTACGTAAGTGAAGCACAATGACTCCATGATTGACTCTTTTCGTAACATTGCATGAGGAGAAACCTTAATTAATGCCATTTTCAGCATCAATCATACCTCAGAAGCTTTCATATCATCACTGCCATGAACATGACAAAGACAAAAATGGAATGATAAATAAATTTTTCTCTATCCTGTTCCGAAAGACATGAAAAATATTTCATTCATCAGCAGGACATTTATCGTCTAACTTATAATTTCAAAGTAGTTGAGTTTTCAGAAGGTTTAAAACAATTATATATTATGACTGAAACTAAACAATTTTGCTTATAGCAGGAATAGCCTGAGAGTTGAATTCACTCTAATTAAACTGATATTTCAATACTTTCATGAAAATATTAGCGAAGTATCCTGAGTTAGCCCGTAAGCTGCTGTTATCTCCTATTAGTTGGAACCGGCAATGGATTTGCTGGCTTACAAGGTAGTCTTTCATTAGGGCATCCTCAGGACTGTGTTGGCACACTACGCAAAATGTAGACAAATGGGTTGTTACTAGTAAACTCAATGACAAATTATCGCACATCGAGCGATATGTCAAAGTAGTCCAAAACCGACTGATAGAAATGCCTGATCTGTTTGAAGGTAATGCTGCACATAGCGCAGGTACGATTAGGCAAGTGACCTTTATCTTCCTAATACATCACTTACTATATAGGTACGTCCTTAGGTATGACTCGGATGGCCAAAGCAAATGGTTGGCAGCAGTGGTCAACTTCACAGTCCTATTGGGAAAGAACCGGCTCGAGATACGGCCGATCCGGGGTTTCCCGGGGACCGGGACGGTTACCCGGGGCGCCGAGTTTGGGGGGTGTTTAGACATATTTCCATAAATTATTCTTGAGTAAAATTCTCGAATTAACTATGAACGGAAAGATTAAAATATCGATCAATTTCCGATTGTTACGGTGCATTCCTTTTCTATTTAAGTCTGTTATCTTGAACTTAATTATTGTGATGACAATTTGAGCAATACGAATGACATTACCTTGGCAAATATGATTTATTAGATTAATCCTAATTTATACCAAAAGTATTCTTTCGAAAAAATAAGCAAGTAGTTCAATAATGATCTTTACGTAATTTCTTAAGTATCTAAATGGACACCCTGTCCGGATCGCCAGTACCCCTCAAGCCGACCCTAATACTGGAACAATCACATTGATGTATTCCACATTTATGTGATTGGTCCACAATTAAACGACGTGCGTTCGAAACAGAAAATCGGCATGATGAATGAAATTAATGAGTATTGGATGTGTTGGGTATATACGAGGAGAAATGGGAGGGGACTGGCGCTGTGATAGTGAATGATGGCCGTCTATGGACTTGAGTGGAAAACACCCATGTTAGTGAAGAAGATGGAGCGATTTTGGAATTCAAGGAGTAAGATGAGTGTGAGGAGGTATTAATGTGTTCCTTAGATTGCCATGGATAATTATGAGAGTAATAGTCTCCATAGTAATATAGCCTGTTACGCTACCGTAGATGGTGAGAGTGGATCGGCCAAGAATGATTTATAATAATAATAATTTCTTTAACGGTAACAGGAAGACCGCAATTGTATCCATTTTAATCATTATTTCTATTTACAAACACACAACCATTCCCTAACCGTAAAAATTCTGTTATCCAGGTCTCGAATCTGGGACTTTGACGTCCGAGTGAACATTAGCACGCAAACCACTCTTCCCCGACCGGTAAATAGGAGAGTTTGAGAGTTGCGCTGAGTAATTATAATGCAGGTGAGAGATTAATAGTTTTGGAGAATATAATCTAACAATATGGCCTTAGAGGTAGTTCTCAATTATAAAGAATAATGAAACGAACAATTCAACATTTACCAAAGTAACTCATAGAGTAAAAGTAGAAGATTTCGTTTCATTAATCTTCATATCTCTCGGAGAACGTAAATTAACCGGAGGATGTGACAAGATAGATTCCGGAAAAACTTTGCGGAAACCCCAAAAATTGCCGACTTCCAAATAAATTCCACGTGAATAAGAATGCTCACATAATACAATGCAATCAAATATCACTAATACATGCAGTTAAAAGTACCTTGCCCTGAAATATCAAAATATTTGTCACAGTTGATCGATAATTATTTAAAAGAATAGCAAGTGTGAAAAATAGCGACAGTGAATAGCTTGGGATTTAGCCGCACAACTTCAATGTGCAAAGTTTACACCTTTACCTCAATCCTTGATAATTATTTAAGCAAACCGTATAGCATAAAAGCCTAACTTTTAAGACAATCCTAGTTGAGTTTAGCTTTAATCACCATGCATAACTTATGATTGAGAAACATTTTGTTCAGATATTTTGTCTAAATGTAAAATACTTTACGCATTCTGATTCCATGCGATTAAAGAATTTCTTTTCGGCGACTGGTGCTTGATATATCCTCTCTAATCATCTAGTAAGTTATGAAACGGGCAATTTTGACGTAAAAATCACTGAATGGAAACTCCCACTAAATCTGTTCTGAGTAATATCAGATGTGAAATCAGTAATTATTTCAGAATTTGAGCGACGCTCTTTTTGATGCTATTTAAGGAGTTGAGGCTCTACACCGAACACGACCAAAATCTGAAGAACTAGGGCCACCTCTTTGAAGAGCGACCTTGAGGTCACTGTGGCGGTGGTGATGAACGGAATGGTCAAAATGGTGTATTGTTCCCTCAAGAAGGAAACCCAAAGGCAGGAAGACACAGGATGGGATAGAAATGGGATAGGCTTGGGAGAGGGAAGGAAGGAGGGCCTCCGGAGAAGGGGAAGGGGGAGGAAGAGAAAAATCCCAACAACGAATGTTTCACTCCTATTCGAGTTTGTGGTGGAAAGAACTATTCAGTTCCAGAGTGTAGTTCCTTTCGAAGAAGTTCACTGACCAGATTATAAGAAAGAATAGCTCATCTCGGGTTCCTCAGACAGCTAATTCCTCATATCTCCAGTGGTTTGTTAACTCATCATTGCTTCGGTTGTGCTGTCACTTTGGGAATAAAGCGGTTGATAGTTGGTTACTCAACAGAAGGAAGTGTTTGCTGTTCATTCGTTCATTTTATCGATGACAAGTGTTTCCATCGACGTTTTTATCTTCGAGGATACCTTCTCCGAAGAAATTGTTTTTTTGTGTTTCCGTCAGTGATGAAACAACTTGTTTACCTTACCGACTCGTAACGATTTGGTCTAAAGCCCATGAGTATATTTCAACCGCTCTTGTTCTTACTTCGTATCAAACTGTGTTATTATCCAAGAAACAGATAAATCGAGAAGCTACATAGACTTCCCCACATTAAAACACGTGAGCATGTAACTTATCATCGGTAGCTGTTGGGAAGTGAATAAGTATATTAGAATTTCTTTCACTTTTACAGAAATTTACGTTGTAACCGTTTCAAGAGGTTAATCATGCAGCATTTTGCTATCTTGACCCTTCATTTTGTTAGCCGCCTTAAGATCATTGCAGCTGTTTACATTAATAGCTTAAAATACGAAATTTCAGGAAATCTCTTAGAGTCTGTGAGTCACAATAAATACCTAGGAGTTACGATTGGCAGCGGTTTATCATTCAAGGAACATATTCGAGAGATCATAGGAAAGGCTAACAAAATGCAAAGATTGACAAGTAGAACCCTTAGAGGATGCCAATCGAAAGTGAAAGAAACTGCTTATTTTTCTCTAATTAGACCTAGTCTCGAATACTGCAGCGCGGTTTGGGATCCGCACGAAGTAGGTCTAGCCTCAGATTTAGAAATGGTCCAACGTAGGTCGGCCCGTTTCGTTAGTGGAGACTTTAGATTCGACAGCAGCGTTACGGCTATGATAAAGTCCCTCGGGTGGAGTTCGCTACAGGAGAGAAGATCTGATTACCGACAGAAACTTTTCGAAAAACTCGTCTGCGCAGAATTTTCAGAGGAAGTCGAGGACATTGTAATTCCGGTACAGGAAGAACGCGACCTTCGAGAGGCATCGACCAAGCGTTACAGAGAAATAATCGCAAAAACGGATAGTTATTTTTGGTCGTTCTTTCCACGTAGTATTAGAGAAGCCAACAGGATAGATTAGGTACGAATATCTGGTGTTGACACACCCCCTGCCACACGCCATTTGGCGGCTCGCGGGGTAAGTTTCTAAATCTAAATCTAAATCTAAATCTTTACTTCATCTGCGTTCAAATTCATTACCTAGCCTTTCGTCCATGACCAAGTAATTTCAATGGCTACATTTTTAATCGCATTAATTTTATACATTTATTTACTCCCGAAGAAATCCTGGTAGTAAGTGATGCGTGCGTTGCGGTGGAGGATATTACGGAATTATTTGGAAAAATTCTCATCTCTTGCAAATGACGTCAATGTAAACAAGATGTTATAGGAATCCCGGAAAATTCAGCAATGATTCGTACACAGCTTTAATTTATAAATTTCGTTAAAAGATAAAATTTCATTCTTGATCTAGTTTTGCCATCTAAAAGTCTCTCAAAAACAGCTGTTTCTATTTTCCTAAAATATTTAACGTCCAAACCGGAAAAGTAAGTATATTTAATAAATAATAATTTTTCGTAATGTTTTTTTACTTTCATTATTTTCGAAGATGTCCGTCAGGAGCCGTTATTTGAATCAAGTTGACGGGAGGCGGAGAAAATTCAGTAATTACTTCTAGATTTACCTATCCGAGTCTCTTGGCGATGAAGCTTTTAGATGAGCGACGGAGAATGTGCCCTCAAACTAATCAAAGGTGGATGGCGTCATTCGTAATTGGTGCCCGACATATTTGCAAGGCCTCATGCGAAAATGGCGGCCCAGCATCTCATCTCGCGAATTAACCTAATCGAAAGGATCCCTATGCCTTTTTAAAAGAGCTTCACATCGGAGGCTCTTTGGCTGTATCTTATAGAAATTCCCACCCGAGATGAGAAATGGTTTATCCTACCTCGGAGTTGGGCCTTCACCTCCATATCGATTTTCTCCTTTCTCTTCCTGCCGCAATTGTCCGCGTAATTTCTTCGATGTAGGCGAATTACACCACTCTTGGACTGACATTTCACGTACCGTTTCTTTAACTTATCACTGGTTTTACTTATTTGTAACAGCCCAGCGATAATTTTTCCTTTTGAATTTAATGGCTAAGCTGGTCCCGTATTCACTGCTCATCTATTACGACGGATCAATATAAGTTACGCTAAACATGGCGATATTTTATTTCACACTTTATTTTACGTTGTTACCAATCATATTGCTCTTCCATTATTTTGAATCACTTTTTCAGAGTTTATGACATTCATTTATTAATCAATTGAAGTTAAATTAAGTAAGCCTACAGCCACTGAAGTTTTAGTAATGTTACTCTTTTAGGCTGCTTGCTTTCAATTTCAACGATACAAATGCGAACAAATTAAAATCACAGCGGGATCTAATTCGACGATATATTCGATGGAAATGTTGCAGTAGCTTTGATTTCAACATCATATGTTTAGATCAAGAGTAGTCCACCCACAATCTGCCACACCCTAAGACGCGCGAATCTTCCCCATTCTCTGAATGGGGAAGTACTGACATTTCTCGCTAATTACAGTTAAAATTATCTGTAAAAACATAAAAATTAATCCTTTTCCTCAAAAGTTGTTTAATTGTTTAATAATCAGAGCCCTCCCGAGACACGGGCGAGCGGGGCGGCAAGGTTTAGGGAGCGCTTGACGTTAGTCCTCGGCAAAAAGAACCTTTGTCTACGATCTTTTCGCGGACATAGCAATGACATGGTACACACAGCAATATGTGGAGGTTATTTACTCGATAGGTGAATCCGGCATTAAAACTTTTGTGTATAATTGATGTTTGTTAACTTAGCGGAATTCAAATAATCGTAAAAATGATGCGTATTAAAAGGTTTTCTGTTCGAATTTCATCGAGAAAATTTGTTAAATACGTTTTTGTTAAAATTAAATTGTTTGTAACCTACAATAATCACAAATCGTTAGGAGGCATTCACTTCCAGTCAAACTATTTTCAGTAAGTTTTGAAATTATATTAGATATGATAGTTAGATATAAATTAATGACAACGTTATAAAATATTGTTTAAATAATAATGAATAATATACGATTGTCTCTTGAAAAAACGTATTTTTTAGAAAAGTAGAAGTAGTATTGTTTAAAAGTGCTTCGACGGCTCAGGTCATCTGAACCCCCACCAGGAATCGAACCCGAGACAGTTTTCACCGAAGTCGAACGCGTTGCCCACTTGGCTACCTAGAAGCCCGTTTATAGAAAAATTAACTTTTTAAATATAAAGTTTTTTATGGAACCTGCATGACTCCAAGCCCGGGGCGTCAATACACCTCAGCCCGGATCTGTTAATAATTAATCTGTTTCATAGATCTGGCCGCCATCTCTGTACTTAATCATAATGGAAACTCGTTCAACTTCTCACTTTCCGCGATTATTTAAGTACGTTTTGTGCACATTAATTACTATGATATTTTGTTAAGATTATATTGGTGAATATTAATATTCTTCGCCAAACTTTTCCTATCTCTGGTTTGAAGATTTAAATAATAATATTCACAAGTAGCCTAAGAAAGGTTCGCGATTTCATCACGAGATGAGGGAGACGGCGAAAATTGTCAGGGAAACCCAGCGTTTGCGAAAACTCATAAGAGTTTGGAAATCAGAGATCTACGGCTGAAAAAGTGCCATGCACATAAATGAATTTCTATCAACGAAGTCAAAAGAAGAATCGCTAGAAAATTAAGTAAGTTAATAGAAAGTATTTTCGTTCTAAAAATTTCGTGGAAGTAACAAGGAGGGTTGTTGAAGAGAGACCCTTCTAGGTGGTCGATGCATGGAGGATTTAAAAATTCCCCTCATTCTCTGGCAGAATTCAAGGAACGGATCTTTTTAAACATTTTCTCGGATCTTGTATTTTTATTTCGACAGTTTATTTGTCTTCTCTAATTCTGTCTCTAATTCTAGATCTAACACCCATTCAGATATTGTATTGATAAAAGTTGTAAAAGTGGGTGAGATGTTATAATTCTGTTAAAAGAAATGATGAGAAAAGGATGCATACGTAAAGACCCATAGCATTCAAAAGAAAATAGGAAGGGAATGTTTTTGAAGTGTGCACTAATCTTTTAAACTTGAGTAGAATCTGAAGATTAAAATGAGTGGGAAATCATGAATTGAGCATTATTTTGATAAGAGTAGAATCTGTCCAATATGCTTTAGGAGAGCAGAACTCTGTACCCCTAAATAATGTTGTTTTAGAGCAGTTTATTGAGTGGAATTCCATATTAACGTTCGATAAACAATAGATAAAGAAAAAACGCACAATTTTAGAAAAATATATACAGACTTTGGAGGTTTTCCATAGTCCATCCAAGAGTTTTATGCTTTTCCTGTGGAACTGTGCATGTGTTCGCAGGAACAGCTAGTACTTTAGCACTCCAAACGTTAAACCACCTTGAATAACATAATTTTCTAGGGATGCAATGAATGTTTCAAGGTTATATCATGTAATTTATATGTACTAAGAGGAACTTAATTGCTGCACTTTGAAAACCGAACAATGACTTGATGAGAAAAGATCTCAAGACGAGAAAATTTCGAACTTGGTTCAATAACTCGGATTTTTCTATTCTATTTCGTTTTTCTTTTTAAACATAAGGATCTTCGAGGGAAAATGCGAAAGTCTTATATTCTTCATCTGATTAATCTGGAATCATTTTTCAGTTTCGTCATCTGTTTTACATCGAAACGGGCTCTCGGAAAGCCAAGTGGGATCTTGTTCGCTTGTGATGAAAGAGGTCCCGATTTCGATTCTCTATGGGGGCCCATGCGTATGAACCTCTGTTGTTGAAGCACTTTTAAAAATACTACTACTACATCAGGATACTCAAAACCAAGATTTGTTTTGGTTTTGATGACGAGTTTGTTGTTAACCATCGAGTGTTAAAAGTCTGTAGCCCTTTCAATATTTCAGTTAGAAGGAATTACAAGACAAGATACCAGAAAAATTATGTATTTTGGAGATCAATTTTATACTAATGTAAGATTATCGAATAAAGGAAACGGAATAGTTTTTACTAAGAGGATCGAACACAAAAATTACTGCATAGGATTAGCTCAGCGTTCTGAAAAATGCTTGTTCTATCCCTGCCCCCAAAGAAATCCACATTCTGGGACTTGCAGAGCACTCAATGAGTTAAGATGTGGAAAAATTCTCTTACCATATTGGAGTGTTATGAATGTATAAGTTTAAGTATCGAAAATTCCGCGCAGCTGACATCCATGCTTATGCATAAAATAATAACAAACTAATAGTTTCAATCATATCGTCATTATTTAAATCCGTTTATTTTAAGGTGGTTCTCGGACCAAAGTTTCTACTTCAACTATTTCTAGCTTAGTAAAAGTATTAGTTGAGGTTCGACTATCTCGAAGTAGATAACTCTTTTCTCATATAAATGTTATATTTAAGGATACCCTGGCAATGGATTAAATCTTTTGCCAATCTTCCCGGTTAGTACAGAATTTAAGGTCATGATAGGAACTTCTTCTCGAATAAAGGTTAATTTTTTTGCTGCAAATAAGCATTTACACAAATAAGTAGTAAGATAGTAATTATCAACAGAGGCTTTAAATAGCTAGAGCAGATTCGCTGATATACTCAACTAGATTTTTTTATCATTACCAGTATCAGCCATCGAAAGAAGTTGATTTCCATGTTTTACCAGTATCAATTCAGTGATAATTTATTCCTGATTATACTTAGAATGACCTTTCTGTGAGTAAAATCAGATGTATTAAAAGGCTTTATATAATGGAAGAAGTTCATGCCATGAAAAATGCAACAAATAATCTCTCAATTTCAAAATTAGCGCGTTTTATCGGCTACAGTCCGATATTCCCTGGGTTGCTGGCTTGGATGTTTTGGTCCATCACAAAGCTCTCTGATAAATTAGCGATAGTGGTTACATACGAATGTTCATGAATTCATAAGAACCGCGTTGAAATTCAATTATCTCTTGAAGAAGTATCGATTGCTACCAAACGTAAGGTATTGCTGCGAAATATATTTTGTCTTACATCGGAAATAAATTCTATCTCGTCTCGGTATAGCAGTCATTCCACCGGTTAGAGACGCCGGTTAGCAGGGAGGGACGCGGGATATTTGTGATAGCAGTCTATTTTTTGATATAAAAAGAAGGCAGATGGACTGATTGTGCCCTCTGTTACCATACGCCAGAACTATCACAATCGCTAGTGTGTCTTCTTCGACTACCTCCTGTTAGCGTTCAGAACGACCGGTTTTGGATCGATGGAAGGATTGCTCGGTTTTTATAAACATTCGTGGAACTACCAATAAATATCACTTCATGTCTGATTTCCGCTGCCTCTTTGTTTAACATTAAATATAGCAACACGACATAGGTTAATATAGATATCCTTCACTTTTGTGTCGCGGTTATTTTAAGATTCCTATTCTTGAATATATTTTCACTCAAATTAACCGATTTCACGTATTCGTTTATGATACACACCGTAATGATTCACGTACCACACGGCAATTATCTAGTACACGTATCAAATTCTCACCGAATAGTGAGAAAACACGTTAATTTATCGATGAGTTTCTTCGAAAAATATTGTATTTGTTAGGATAATTACGTCGAGATAAATTCATTTTCCTTCGGTGACAGAGAAGATATTAGTTTATCTAGTTAAATGCTCTAAAAATACTTTTTCAACTTCTAATTTTAAACATTAGTTGCTACGTGTTGTAGATTTTTTCAGTCATCCGTAGAAACTTCTAAGATAAACAAAGCAATCTCCAGATTTAGAAATTCATAAACTGTAGCCATGAAAATACTCGTATTCCTTTCGATCCCAGTGTTTGCTATTTTTGAAAATGACGAATTGTTATGAGAATTGCGTCTTTTTTTACTCGTTTACCTATAATTTGCGGTCAGTATCAGTTCAAACTCACGGAATAGTCATCAGTAAAAATGTGCTACTCTCTCACAATCTTCTTCTAATGTAAATAAAGTCATCCTTAGATAAGAGAAAATATATTCCATTGACAGGTTTGACGATTATTCTCTTAATTCACCATGTCATGTTATTAATTACGGGGAATCAGCAATCCTGACTGTGCATGAAATTATTCTTTTTAAAATAAAGTGTGGCATTAGTATTCATTTTCACTCCCCAAATTATTATCCACGTTCTTAGATCTTGTCGATGAAATTTTGCGACTTAACGCTAATTTTTAGAGGATTGCAGAAAATTTAAAGATAAGGTCAACGCGTGCTGAAGAATATTATAAAATAAATTATAAACCATTTTGATTTCCATGAAAAAATTAGTCGCGATGGAAATTTGCAAATTTCGTTAACTTTAAAAAGAAATTTGAACCGAATTCTTACGCTAGACATTATTTTATTGTCGCAATCCGACAGCATAAGTAAAAATGATGCGTACTAGGACACCAATAGAACAGCACTGCTATGACAATAGTTTCCCTGCCTTAGTTCAATTCATTCAATCAGTCATTCAATTCAGATTCATAGTGGATGTAGTCAACATTAAACTTTACAACGCCGTCATTCTGGAAAATTATATCATGATTGTATGTCTCATATATAGATCATCATCAGACAAAATTTTGATGATACCATCAAGGCATTGACCAATGAAATGAAACCAATGTACTTAATTCTTTCTACAAGAAAAATATTAGGCTTACAGGAATGAAGAATAAAATTGAGTGAACAGATTTTAAAGATAAAAATCACATCTATTACCTTTGTAATATCACTTACATGATCATCAGCATAACCGATCTTTAGAGTATCAGATGATGATTTAACTTATTATTAAATACTTAGTATCTGATTACTTATGCTGAAGTCAGTCTAAAATTTTTCATAACACTTACATTTTCTTCCTATTATTGAACTGCTTTTATATCATGTTAGTGTAATACATAGCAAATGGAAAAGTACTTGCTGATTAACTCCAAAAATTTTTGACGTGTTAACTAACGAACCTAATTAATGATGCTGAGTTGTACAGTATATGTATATTCGAAAAAAAAAACAAAAGAGATGTATAAGGTAGAGCCGTGCAATTTAAAAAAATAAGCAAACTATTTACATCTATTCTACGGGTGAACTTGGGAGCTTTAGGTAAGTTCACATTTCTAAAATAAGGCAGACTTTTAGAATCGATTCTAGTCAACACGCTACGTGAAATTCATCAATCCCCAATCTTTAAATTATCTTTGAAAAGCTATAATTCGTAAGACTATCTATAAGTTACCATTGATACGTAAAGACTACTCGTAAGACTAGATAGTTTTGACCAATATTTGAAACTAACCTTTCAGTTGTAACATGCGGTATCAAAATATCACACGCCGTTACCTTCAAATATTTCTTTCAAATTCTGTAAAAATTATTGTATTTCACTTCAGGTAGATCTTAAATACATCAAATTTTTGATCACATCAATTTACTAAATGCTATATTTTTAACGAGTGTGATGCCCTCTAGACAATCATTCTAATAAAAAGTCTCTTTTCTGCAAAAATTTGGATATATTAAAAACGTCATAGATGTAAATTATTTAATTGATGGATTCAAAGCACCAATGAGTTCATTTAGGATAAGTGAATGGTTGCCTTTTACAATAAAAATTCTGCTTTAATCTTGTGAGAAAATCTACCATAAAAATACCTTTGGATTAATATTCATAAGTTTCTGTTTATTAATTGCATTGCCATTAGCTTGAAAATAGTGCTGCACAATTTTAAACTACCAGACATTTTTATTTGTGCCTACTCCTGTTTGAATTGAATCTGAACATATCCTTAAAGAGACTGCTGAATAAGGAATAAGAAAATTGATGAATAACAAGAATGTCGAAAACACCGGATAGTTAACAAGAGAGAATGCCAACCTATAGCGATTCAAGGGGGAACAGATGGCCAACGTAAAATATTTCGAATTAAAATAAAAGAATTTCTCCGTTACCAAAAAGTGATAACTTTTCACGTGACTTCCTGATTTTCGGATGAATAAAGTTTGGTAAAGCATTCCTCATATTCACATAATTCTTCCCAGAGATTCTGAGAAACAGTTCCTGAACTCCTATCCCTCTTATGATGGTAAGCGGATACGGCACTGCTACCAACATTGAAGTGTTTAAAGGAGAATGACGCTAGATGCATCAATGAGGAAGCCGGCCGGCACGAAACAACGCCCTACGCCTAGACACGTCACGTGATTGTCACGTGGACCTCTATCTCTCAGTCATTTACTTCCATTTCCAAGAAAAATAGTAGCCACGACTTTAACAACGCTCTTCTTGAAATTAAAATACAAGCAGAGCCATGTATTAACAAAACCCGTAATTTAAAAATGTACCAAATCTTAGTGCATCGATAAGACAGTAGAACACATCGGACAACTCGCTTCATTCGATGGAGAATATTAAAGAAAATAAGAAACATATTTCATTCAATAAGATCCTCTCATAATCCTCATCTTGGATGAACGCTATAATTAGATTATAGGTAGAATATTTAACTGCAAGGCAGTTTTGTTTCTCTATTGCTATTGAAATATTTAAGGATGATACTCAAAGGACGCTATGATTAAGGCGATATCCATTACCGATTCTGGGACAGTAATTCCGTATAATTGCAGACAATCTTGAATCCAAATCAGCCAATCTAGAACTTGGCTAAAGGGGGCAATTTAAGATAATTTTCTCACATACTAACTTTTGGAAAGAAAATTTTAATTTATCAATTCTAAATCGTTAGAGATGTCATTTTTTGTCATAAAAGTAATTCATGTACAGCAACCGTAGAAAACTTTTGGAGCCAGTTTTAAGCTACCAGTCACGATCTAGGCAAATAGCTGGTCCTACAAAGTTACCTCGACCTGCCAATACACTCATTCTGCTCCAAGATAATAAAATCTCTGTTTTTGACAGAATAATGACTTGGATTAAGGTACATAAAGTTCTCGTATTTTGACACGAAATAAGCCATTCATTGAATACAAACTAAAAAGCAACGAGTTATATTCCGAATAAGCATCTACAGAATTACTTTGTTTTGATTACGAAAGTAGTTTGATGTAAACCAACTGTGCCGACGTAATCGGAGATTCCATAAAAGCCGAATTGTGAGATGCCAGAAAATAGAAAACCAGGTTCCTTCACTGTTTATGTGACATTTATACACCTTTTGATAATTGGAGTGAATATGCCAAATCCGCTCTTTTCGTCAAATATTTTGGAAATTTCGTGAAAATTTCCCACCAACATCGACCCCTCTTACTTATTTTACAAGGAAATTGAACAAGGAATTTACTCACTATATAACCAGAAGATGGAAAAATAGCGAAGTTTTCCTGCGATTATTTTACTTCCGTTGTATTTTTTATAACATCGTGACAGTTCGACTGTTAATATGAAAGAATCAAGGCGAAAAGACTACTGTTCCTTTGCATCAGGATGTAAAACTGCTTAATTCTTGGCAAGGTTTCAGATTCGTCACTGATAAAGGAATTTAGGCTGTCAGAATTGCACGATCACCCAGATGCCCACGAAGTCGCTACTTTGCTGCCATTTTCGTATACAACCAGATTTGTAACCCTTCACCGATTGTCAAATACGTATTTAGAGACCATTCAACATGCTCCTAACAAGCCTCTACAAGAACAACGAGAATCGCCTTTATAGGCTAAATAGACCCTACAGCGTTGTGAATTAACCGCTGAGGACCGCACTTAAGGAGTGGCTTCTTTTATCTCTGCTCTTACAAGTATTTAGCTCCATGTTTTGAAAATCTGATCTCCTTCAGGGAAAACTATAAGATAGCAATTCTGGGAAAAGTAACCTTTGTGGGAGGATTTCCCAAATGGTAATCCGGCGGAGGTTTTCACCTCGTCGAAGGGAAACGAGCCGTTGAAAATCGTTTGGGAAAAAAGTTTCCAGGGATCGGGACCCTTTTTCGCTGCCCTTTCAAAAGCCTTCAGAAACGACCCAACACGACCCTCCTCCATACAACTGCAGCGGACCATTTGGAAAACAACCCCTGGAGAAGGTAGCAGCCTCCGCGAATGCCCTCATCCATTGCAACCTCTCTTTTGTCGCCGTGGGGGTTGATGGCTCCTTCCGGACCCTCACTCCCTTGACCTATCCAACCAACTGGTCCGTGCGCTTGGATTCATCCCTCCGCCCCTTCGTTGCACCCCGGATGGGGGATGAAGGCAATGCGTGCGCGAGGGTGGTTCCCACGCGGCGTTGCCATATTGCAGCCCCCGGCTACGCATGCAACGGTGGCAATGAGGAACGCCTCGGTACTTACGACCGCCAGAGTGCATAATCAAATCCCTCGCCCCTCCCCAGCAGACGGTGCGGACTTCTACGGGACTCGTTCTGTGAGCACACGCATCCACTAACGATTGGCATCTCTTTTATCGCTTTCTTTTATATTAATGCCCGAAGAGCCGCCTTGGTCGCGTGGCTTGGAACGTAATCGCACATGCTTCTGTCAAATCGCGAACAATTCCTATGACTTCCCTTAACTCTTATGCTCAAGTTCAGGGCTCGAGTCCTGGGAAACCGGGTTCATTCTGGTTAGGCCATGGTTTAGTTTACCTCATTCACTGTGATAGTTCAGTAAATGAATGTTTCTGAAGTAATTGGAAAATAAATCTGCTCAATTGATTTCCGTATATGCAGTTTCCTTCACATATTTTAGTTTGTGCTTAGGTTTGTGCAGGTTTTTCACGCTCAAATTCTTTGAGGGTGTTTCCTTTCCATGGATGTTTTGTTTCCTATGATATTACTCGGGTTTTTACATCCACAAATCCTTCTTAAACTTCCCTCTATATTTATTTTTAAAATTTATTAATGTTTTCCTTAATAACCTAGACGACAGGTTGGATGGGAGTAAAGACTTTTTAGCTTCTATGGAATATGGGACCAATTTCGCCCAGTAAAGCCGTTTGTATTGCATTTTAACTTGCCTTAGTAAAGACCTTAATAATAATAAATCAAATATACATCTGAACTACCTAAATAGTGTGCCGCAAGAAAAAGCTTGGTGAGCCGTATGATCTCCGATGTTTCTTAGATTATGCCACTCGATATCACCGGCGGGTGTAAGGGGCAGTGAGAGTGGTAATAATCTCATTAACTTGAACTTATGGTGACAATCTGATTTAGTCGAAACATTCACGAAAATTTGAAAGGGAAAGCATTTTATTTACGAATATTTAACAAACTTTATCTTTCGCGCTCGGTGTGGTATTAACAATTTTCGCGAAAATAATACAAGCAGTAGTAATAATATAAAAAGTATACAAATGTATACGTATGATACTTTTGGTACGGCTATGATTACCCCCTGCATCAGATCTGCTCAATTTACAAGAATGGAGAGGCCGATTATAGGACAAAAAATGATCGCGGGACACAATTAAGAATTTCTGCAAAAGGGTAAATTCTGTGGATTAAAAATATAACTTCTTTAAACGATAAAACACGAATAATTTGTTAATGTGATACATTACATTTTTCGAGTGGCAATCTTCTTGTAATTCGGAGTTAATTGAGAGGTAAATGATCATAAAATGTCTCATCAAGAACGTATTTTGGTTCACTTTTTCCCAATTTTCAAGTTTCAAATAATCAAAAATAAATTTTTGTAAATAAGCGTAATTATAAATTATATTGCCTGTCGCAGGATGAACCATAGACAACGCATGTCACCCGTAACATGAGGTTTTACTCTGGAGGCCGGAGACCTGCCCTGAAGATTTCATATGTATCCAGCCTTTCTTATCAATCAACCATATACTGTATACAAAAGATCTCTTCGTAAAGATGAACTGATTATGTTTCAGTGATAGTTTTATATTAATGACAACAGAAAATTACTAAACATTGTTCTTCGAGGCTTGCTGTTTTTTTTAACTAAATCTGGCGTAAAATTTTGACATTGTGTGTGACGTTTAGAAAACTGTGTTGGTGAACTCTAGTAAAATTGAGAAGTGATGCATCAATGAAAATTTGATGAACATTGAAAAAGGACAAACCAGTTATATTTATCGGCCGCGGTGGCGGAGTGGTAAGCATGTTAGCGTTCCAATCCCAGCTGGTCGGATTTTTCGGGTTAGGGAATTTTCGGGTTGTAATTTTTTACAAAATCAAATGAGATCTAGAACATTATGATTCGATGTAAAGACGGAGGGCTTTTCTTAGGTTACCTACTAAATAGGTCGGATTCAGAAACTCTCCATGAGTGTAATTAGAGACCAATTTTTAATATAATTTTCTCGAAGTACCGATGATCTTAGAGCTACAATTTTCTACCTAAAGCGTCATAGATGCCGCTTTCTCCTGTTGAAGCAGTAAATTTAAATTTAACTTACAATTTTTTGCCTCAGCATCTATTAGTTTGATGTCTCCGTCATATCCTACGTGTGTCGCTCGTTTTCATTCATTCATTCATCAATGTGGGGACGATTTTCTCCCACTCAAAATCCACTAATAGATACTCATTCATAGTAATGGAGATTGTAAGGGACAGGGTTGTCAACGGTAATTCTCGTTAATTCGTAAATATAAATTAGCAGTGTCTTACATTCTAATTTTTTTCTCGGAATCACACAAAATCCATTGAAGTATTTTCTTTGAGGGAAATTGTATTTTTAAGGACTTATAAAAATGTTTAATTCTCTTTACAAAGAAATCTATTTAGAGTAAGTTCTCTCCCAAATCAAATCCAAAAACAAAAGCGGATAATTTCGTCATAATTTCCCTCTTTACAAAAAGCGCGTCTATTTCTTTTGTCTATCTTACCACTTGACCTTTGTTTCTTTGTATTCTCAAGAAGAATTTATAACCCACGACATATAACAAGATATATAATTCCTAAATAGACAATTTCTTGCGATTGTGATTTCTGCTTTGCCAATTCCGTGGAATAGAGAATGAAACGTTTATCACCATCATACCTATACCCTTTAAATTTAATTGCCAATTAATAGTAAACAACATTTAAAATAAATATAAATATTTTATAATTAATATAAATAATAAAAAAATAATGAAATATCAGAAGAAAGAGAACTTACCTGTTTCCGGACAATGGCGGCTAATTAGTTGACCTCTCAATAACGTCTATAGACGTAGCTCAATCACCTAATGTTGTGGTCGTGTCACTCGGTGAGAATTGTGTTCCTTTGAAGGGATAAACAATGATATATTATTCAACCGTATGTATATTTGGTATACTATAAATATGCACACATGGAGTCAAAACAGTGATAAGTGATACATCATTCTGACTTTTGCATATAAATGATTTAGATCCAAAAAGGAAGTGATAAAATGGCTAGTCACTTCAAGAATAAAAAAATCATCAGAGACTTCATTTTATGGAATGAGGTGAAAAAGTGTATCGAATTCCCCGAAAATGTTTAACTTATTCAGATATATTATATATTTCAGGGTCTAAAGAAGGACTTTGTAAATTCGATGTCCTTTTTATTTCATAAAATGGCGTTCTACTCAACCCGTATTGATTGATTCTGCATTTTATTTTCAAGAAACAGAGCCTGTGATTTATCAAAATTGGTGATATTAACATAAAAAATGTTATCAGGTCACATATCCTAAGTAATATTACGTCCCTGAAACAGAGGTAATTTCCAAAGTTCCCCATCCCATTTTTAAACTCAACAAATTTTCCAAGAAATGGCACTTTCAAATCCATATATCTTAGTCAGTTTCCGGTGAATAGATTTTTCTTAAATTAATTTGGCGCATAAAATAGTTTCCCATTAAAAAATTATTGAAATTCATTTAGTTCATTATTTCATCGAAATCAAATATTAGTGCAATCATTATCAAACATAAGTCGAGAGAGAGCATCACGTTAGGAAGCAAAAAAGGCGTCGTTTACATTTAGGAGGATGTAAATAGAAAAAACGAAAAAAGGTACTTAACTCAGAAAGAGGTTTCGAGAAAAATTACTGTTAAATTCTATTAATATCTAGGGTATGGCATAGCAGGGCGTAAATGAAAGCTCTACTATTACGGACCCTTGTTTTACACTCAGGTTATACTTTAATGTTTTAAATGTTTTAATTACTTCGTCGTAGTTGGGATAGTAGTCCGGTGGCAACAACATCGCTGGTGGTGGTTGATAGCAATTCCATACAATGCTATAAAAAATTAGCTGTATTGCTAATTACAGTGATACAACGTTATTGACTATTACAATACAGATATCTTCCAGATGCAACAATACGTTTTAAAACATACGCAATACTACACAGAAGTTGAGACGACACTATTATTCAGTACATTTCTAGAAGTCGCATTTCACAAAGTAGTAAATTACTGTAGATTTGGTAAACCTTAGACGCAGCTAGACGATATGTCACGCCACTTTCCGAGCAGCAGAGATCTCAATGGGAAATTACACCATCTAACAAACAACAAACTAACAAACTCGAAATTGATTCGAAGTGCATATTTTTATTTGTATATTGTGCATATATTTTTATATACAAAGAATAGACTAGACTAGATTAAAGTTTTCTTTTTCGCTACTTCTACGGTCTCGATTTTGCGGTCTCTTCCAGTTCGAGTTAACGAGGTTTCTCTGTATACCTATATTAAGATAGCAGTAATCTAAGAGCATTGATGGCTTCCCGATTATCCAAGTAGGTAGCGCGTTCGACTTTGGTGGTAATTGTCCGGGGTTCGATTACCGGTAGATGGCCATATGTGCGAAATCACCTCAGCAGTCGAAGCACATAAAATATCTATACACTACTACTCTCACCAATTAACTACTTAAAGCTGTTCTGTTGTGCGAAATACAATACTTGTAAAATAAACCGTAGAAATATTTCTAACCTAATCTCTAATTTATAACGTAGTAATTTGGTCTTTTAGCTGGGTGACAACGCCTGAGTGGAGTATATTCATAACCTGCTTAATAGTAATTACTTAGCTCCGCAATCGCCCAAAGACGATTTACAAGCCCTTCCAGAACCTCCCTTAGGGAGTACATTAAAAAAGTTATGTCAGGTGTGGGGTTCGAACCCACGCTCCCATTCGGGAACCAGAACTTAAGTCTGGCGCCTTAGACCGCTCGGCCAACCTGACGTAATGAAGGTTCCTTTCAGTTTAAATTAAGTGCTTGATTTCTTAGGTCCTCAAGTGCATCTTGTTGTATGCGCGTGGGTGAGCAGGCAACAATAGGCACGTATTCTGATAAAAGAATAGCTCATGACTCCTACTCTTTCACACTTTTGATAATATTTGTAGAGACAGAGCCGTCTGAATGAGGGTGAAACCACTGTTATAGTGGCATCGGCCGAAGATCCTTTTCAAAGTTATAATTAATAAAAAGTTCAAAGCAGAGATCAAACTTTTCCCAAAAGAAAATAGCAGGATAATGTATATATGTCAACCAAACACGAGAAAGTCTGATAAGACTGACAATCAAAAGTAATCCACAAATTTGCGAGTGTTATATCTAGAAAAATTAATCTTTTAATTCCAATGGTCTTATTGTTTAACGATAAAAATGTTTAAACCTTAGGAAATAGATTAAAAATGTGATTCTAAGGCTCTCGCCGCGTACTGGTTAAACTGATAGATAAAAGTAAACTTTTGAATAAAAACTTTTTAACAAAAAAGTTTTAAAATATATTTTCCTTGGTTTAAGATAATTAAATTAAAATATTTCTCATTTTAATAGGACCCCGCGGCAACACTCGCCATAGGCCTCACGGATCCTAGAGACGGTTCAGAAAGGAGATATACACTTTCATTGACATACATTGATATATTGACGTATACATATATATTAAAATGTAAAGAGATGTCTATGTAAAAACTCCATCCCAAACGTAGAAAAACTAAAAATATTTCGAAATTTAGAATGCTTAGCGGCAAAACAATTTCTAATTATTTGAAAAATTTTGGTAGAATAAATGTGAATCCTTAGCAATTTACTCTCAAGATAGAGCAAAGAAATAATGTTAACCTAAAATGGTAAACAGCACTTGCAGAAGAACAATATTGGCAACTGAGATCTATGCAGCGAGCAGAGTTCTATCCGCTGAATGAACAAATTAGGTATTTAAGTACGGTGGTGCTCTTCAGGAAGACCGAGTTAGACTGATAGGCCAAAAATTGACAAAGTTTTGTCTTCAAAATACTGAACTGTCTATAATTTACGATTATTAAGGTCTTATAAATGTTATCGTTTTGTCTGTTTTTTGATATCATGATCAAGAGAAACCAACACCTTAAAAATATAAATTAGATTTTTCCTGTTCTTCCTTCACACTTGCAAGAAACGTTAAATTGATCTTCATTTCGATAACGATTTACTTTATCAAAGATTTTCCCCGTAAATTGATTCTTCAATCAGTTTTACTACAGAGTTGACCGAAATGCTCTGATTAGTCACGGAAATGAACTGCAACCTCTATGGTCAGTGGATCTGATCGGTGGTTGAATTGAACGTAGGAATAGACATGCTAGGGAAGTAAGAGCGAATATATTATATTAGAATAATGCGAAGTGAGATCCATGGACAGAAAGGGGTATCATCCAAGGAAATGGGTCACAGAACAACTAATTTAGGCAGCAGTAGCATCAAAAGAAGATTAAATGTTAAAGGACTGATCATATTACCATAAGAACTAACTATAGCTAAACTTTAAAGCAATTATGTGGAATATAGGAAATCAAAATGATCCAGAAGGTGATTAGAGTAATTAGACAAAATGTTTCAAATAAACTTTAAGGTGGGGAGCAATTAATTAGTGATTTTCTACAAGCATCCATGGTTAGGTTTGAACTAAAATGAAAGAGTGGAAAAATCCTTAATAATTCGACTAATTGGTTTCCGTTTACTATAATTGTATCAAAAAATTTTTAATTTATAAGTAATCAGAAAGATCATTTTACCTATCATTTCATATTTTGTTTCGGTATCATACATCAAATCTACTTCTTAAAGCTACGTAAATGGTATAGTCAGCATTAATAAATTTGCTTATTGAGTTATATAAAAAATTTTGGAGCTCCGATCCTTTTATATTAAATTTAATTAATTTAACGAAAATCTCCGTCTTAAATTATGGTGCGTGTTAAATGCCGATGAGTGGTATACGCCAATAAATACGGTATATTTGCATGGGTATATACTCATGTGTAACCAAATATTAAAAATAAGATGCCCGTCATGATTCCATCAACAGTGAAAGTGGTTCCACCACGTTATTCCTAAACTCCAAAAGAGTAACAGTTACTCCAATGTCCTAATATTGTTTTATGCTCTTCATCGAGGGTAACGACCACGGTCTCCTCTAAGCTGCGCGCTTGAGCGGCCACGTATTGCTTTTGCAAGAGCTGACGAACTAATTTGTCGAGCGTACACTATAGTAGCAGAATAGTTAAAAGATCTTCGACAGCTGAGGTTATTTCGCACCGAGTTCGAACCCGCTTTCTCCAAAGGCGACAGCGTCTACTATTCACTAACATTCCATATCTCATCAACCATTTTTCCATTTCTGCTACTCAAAAGAGAACATACGTAAACCCTTCATTACTTATCCATCATTCATCACCTAGTTCAACAACATACTCGTAAATATGCATATACAGCGATGAACTTGTAAAAAATCTTAATTGTCTCCTCTCTGAATATTCTATTTCGTTTTGATCTGTCCATTTTCTTCTTTTCAACTTCTTTGACTTTTTCGTTAGAAATGCACATGTTCTAATCTTTTCATTTTCTTATTTTCGAATTCTTTAATTATCCTTTGTTACGTCCATTCGAAATCCACAGACTTCTAAGCGCTCTTCATGTATACGATGGTACTGCCCACTTTCCTTTAGCTGATCCCTTTTCCTGCTTCAGAGAATTAAAATCTATTACTTAACGACTACTTTAGTCTATATTAAACGCTCAAGTTTCATAATCACACATCTTGTGATTATAGTCTACCTCCGCACCTGGCTCTTTCTTTAAATTTTCTCTCAATATCTGAATCTTTGCCCAGATAATGAGTTAACTTATTAATATGACGTTATATCTCCACGAAGTAATGTTTATGAATTTAACTTTAATATACTGATAATTGATATTCCACAGAAAATACTTCCTCAACTGTTAATAATCGTATGACAGATATGTCGGGTGATACTTGGCAAACCTCATCGGTTGCCGATTTTCATTTTTAAGTTAAAAAAACCATACTTGTGTATTTACGAATGAATTATATATTAATATGTGTATTGGTATATGATTCTTTTTTGTTTTTATCTTTAACTTTAATTTTCTCTGTATTTCCGCGGGTTTTTCTCACCCCTTTTTATGTGGGTGTTTTTTTTCTCTACCACCCTCAGTTGTGGACATTTTTCCCACAACAAATCTTTCTTTTGTTTTTCCTCTATTTTAAATGTTTTATATATGTTTTAATAGTAAATACGAATGTATAACAAGGTACGAGGTTAGGTGGAAGAGAGGCCCAGTCGGTCCTAACCTCGCCATTGAAAGATCCAATAATACTATAATAATCGTGAAAACACTTTAAGAAGGTGACTCTTGCATTAGAAACATTAATCAAATTTATCCAAGGGTGTCTATCGTAAACAAAACAAAGATAAATGTGATTCTGGTTTAAATCTTGAGATTTAACTCAATCTATCTATCTATAGCATTAAACCCTCTTTCTTTATTTAATTATATTTTCAAAACGAGTACGGAAGGAATTCCAGGGTTTTAATGTGATAAATATTACTTAATTCTAAGTAGTTGTTATGTCTTTGCCACTAAATACTTTGATTTTTAATACTATTATAATAGCTATTCCTGAACAAAACTCAATACGGAACTAACTACCTTTCTGGCTTTCTTTCGAAAGTAAGCTGAATTGATAAAATTTAAGAAAGAAAGCGCCCCGACATATTGCTGCTAAGCGGAATATCGCCGTAATCAAATGAAACTCCTGGATGAAATCATTTGAAGAAAACTTCCGAGAAAAGTTCTGGTGCAAAAAATGGAAGAAAAAGAAGGAACGGCACGAGCCACCCGCCAACCAAATTCAGGGTCAACGCCCTTGTTAAAATTGTTAAGTCGAAATCATTTTTATCGGAAATTTATGGCCACGTGCCCTTCTGTCTGCAACTTTTAAAAGGGAATACGTTTATGAATTTGGAGAAGAAAGATTCTAATCAGAGAGGAGGCCACACCTGTAAAATTAAAAGTGATGGTCGCCGGAAAGGGCAAACAATATTTTAAGAGGAGGAGGCAGGTGCGGCGTGGAAGAAGGAAGGGGAAGAAGAGGGGTGGATATGAATGAATTGGTCCGAAACACCTCTTGGCGTCGGAGCGTGCCAACGCAAAGCCTAATGTCTCCATGAATAATACCCGTAGTGCCTGTACACGTGGATACGCCACCCGTAAAAGACAAGGCTCGCACCACTCCGTCACAATAAAATTTCAACCTTTTACGAACAAGGTAATTGACATCACTTCACATTATAACCAACTTTAACTTAATGCATACATTCCTCCGTATGAGCTTCATATTTGCTTCATGTAACTTATATTCTCCGTTATTCCGTGATATTAAAATAAGGTAACCTAGCCTCTACGACTTACACAGAGAGAGAAATTGCGTTATCAATCTAGATGTATTTTATTAATAATCACTGGGTTAATTCTAACGATGAACTTCCTTTATCTAGATCCGCGATTGCATATGTAAAAGAGAGAGTGGTTGTGGTTTTTCGAACTACATACTTGAGATTATTTAACTCGTTTTCGAAAAAAGCAACACTTGGCTCGCATTTTATATCCTGCTGCTTCTAATTTCCTTTCTACGCATTTCGTTCCGATCTATACACAAGTATTCATCCAGAATTTTCGCTTAGGGGGGCTGAACTTAAGTATTGTAACCAATTATATCCTATTTACGTTTCATTGCGAACTAACTCATTCTCATCATAAGAAAGTATTGCCTATGAAGAAATGTTTTCAACGACCAAATATTTGTTACTAAAAACTTTAAGAATTTGTATCCGAATAAATACTTTAGAAACTTTGGGGGGGGGGGTTAAGCCCATTAGCAACCTCCCCGAGTGTGCGCCAATATGAAATGAATGTTAACTACGCTAGTTAAACGATTTACAAATGAAAGAATTATTCTTGATTTGTTATAGCGATGCCGATGTTAATTAAAGTATAATCGTTCGAATTTGCGTTGATTCTTCCCGTATCTCCACGGAAACTAAAACTGCATATATTTCTGTTTACAAGAAATTTTCAGATTACAGCCTACTTGATAACCATATAATAATGCTGTGCGTTCGATAAAACCGAAATTTGTATGATTAAGTTTTCATTATTGGTACGTTGACATTGGTAATTCGGTTATTTAACACAATTTCTCTTGAATGCATGTTGAATCATTTAGTTATAGCTTTAAATAAAAAAACTTTGTGCTTTTCCTTAGAAGCCTTACTGCACGACCAGTTCCGCAAGCTTGCTTGCATCTTCCAGTGAACCTGAAGTTACACTATGTTCTTCCGCGACTGGAGCAAAGACTGCAACGAATCACTGGCTATTTAAATGTCCCCGAGCGAATTTTGCCGAGGATGCAAAGAAGTAACATCATGTAGTTGTATTTCATCTCCAGGATATCAAAGCACTTTATTTCTTGGCGAGTAAGACGCGTTAACATTTTCTTTCAGACTATCGGAGCGGCACAAATTTTAGAACGAGATAAAACCGCCCCTGAAAGAGAAGAGCTGAGAGTGAATTTGCAAGGACAGTCGGTGCAAGTCAGGATTTTCATCAGAAGCAAATAGATGAATGTGGTGACTCGTAAGTAGATAAGTCCGATCAGCTTCAAGAATAGAGGTCCTCTTCTTTAGGCACTTCTTGAGTGAGATTTGAATTGCTTCAATTTTTCGCCTGTGATTCCTTATCGCCTCGCTTCATCGCAATCCTCCCGATCACATCTGCTCTTTCACTTGTTTTCTTCCCTCGCCGGAAGTTCCACTCTAATGCCAGCCCGTTGCTGTCCCGTTATTCCTTACACATTTACTTCCGTCTCACTTCCGTAATTTCCATAATAATCTCCCTTGATCCATCTCCCATAAACAAACCATTATCAACATTACGACCGAATCCATACATTAACTTAAGTAATTGACGCCGCGAAAATAGCGAAAAATATCTCACATTCTTCGAGTAGCGCTGTTAAATTGAATCAATTAAATTCTGCTCCGATGACTTTTATCTGGGTAGAATCGGGTTTTTGCCATCTGTAACTATGTACGGGCGGTGCAATGAACAGCTTAACGAAAATCAACGCGAGAAAATAAAGACACTGTAGTTTGACGAGCCACTTCACAGGTTCAAATTGATTGTACGGAAACGCTCCAGAACCTCTTTATGGTTTCCCTAATTGAGATAGAGAATTCGAAACTCGTACCCACGGAATGGAACTGAGTAAGCATTATTATTTATTCTGAGACGTAAAGGTTCTCGTTCCTAAAATTTCCGAGTAAAAACATTCTTTTCAGTGGAAATTTATTGCAAACTTTATATCTGATAATGTGAATAACCAGCACAGCAGAAATGATTATTTCTTAAACTCTTTGGATGAAGATATACATACGAGATACTGAGTCATAATTCGTTTGTATTCGCCTTTCAGTCATTTAAGGAATGTATAAGAAGATGTGGAATTCATTAAACTTTAAGCTTTTTTCTTTCTTAAGCCGTTGATTACTTCGACTAACTCTTGCTTCCCTAATAATTTCGATAAAATGGTTTCCCTAGAATTTTTAATTTTGAAATTAAAACGCATATGCCTTTCCATAAAATTCTACTAGAGAATTGCTACATAATTTTGTAGAAGTGCAAAATCATTTATTTCGCTATGAACTATTATGACTACGACATTTTCTCTAACTCTAAATCTTCTATTTAACTATGACTTCTTACTCTATTCCGTAGATTTTATTTGAACGATGTGTTTCTGGAGAAAAAGTAAATCAACATACCCTAAACATCTGACCAATTCGAGAGTTTTTATGAGCTGATATGGGTTGTTTAATACATATTTATAGAGATGATTATTAAAGATAAAATAAAATCAAAGGAATCAGCTGTGACTTTGTGAATCTCCGTAACATAAGTGGTTACAATTACTATGTTTATGGATTAAAGGAAAGGAAGGTGTCTTTGTAGATTGAAAACCTACGGAAAATCCCAAAGGAATAACAAGTGTGAAAAATAGCGACACTAGCATGCAAAATGCTCACAAAGCATTCCCTTAACAGTGTGAGAGAGACGCGGCACGGTAGTTCAGTGGTTAGAATACCTGCCCGGAAAGTGGGAGACCTGGGTTCGTGTCCCAGTCGTGTCGCTATTTTTCACACTTGTTATTCCTTTTACTATGTTTATTTTTCACATAAACTTCTGTGAAACATAAACATGGTTATTTTAAACATTAATATCAAGATAATTATCTGTTAAAAAATCCGACCATAAAAGAACATCTGATACTGTAAATTATTTGCCGGAAGGTTGGTTGGAACCTCTCCACCATTAGTATGAAGAGTTTTCACTTTGGTGAATGGAGGCTGACCTTATGTACTCCCTTAAAACTACCTTCAAAGGCTGTTGGCTTCCTTTAATTCCATTGAAAATCGACCATTAGCTAACACCAAAGTTTCTGGCTAATCGGAAGGGATACTCTCATTAAATGACCATGGTGAAAGGACTGCATCGTCTTTAGTTCTCTTAGGCGCTTTCAGATTCGATTTGATGTTCGCGCATGGGTTTGAGAAAGAGCCACTGATTTAGAGGGTCTACTTCCTGTTGTATTGTAAATGCCACTTGGTCTTAATGTGGTAAGCGGGTACACAAATTGCTACTGGATAATGGCATAATTGCGATTGTGGATATCAGCAGAAAGTGGAAGGAAATTAAAGCTATAAATGCTTATCTCTTGAGAGGCCCATTACGGGAATGGGAAATTGTTCTGCGAATACCCGATGATTGAGAAATTTTGGGGGGAAAGCTTTTGGAATCCTTCACTCAACTCTCTAGAATATAACAACTTTAATGAGCAGCAAATAGAAGTAAACACTAATTTACCCTCTTAATTAGATATTTTGAGAGGTAAATGTGAAAATAATATAATTGGAGGGGATATTAGTAAAGTATTTCCATAGCTTCTATCTACATTCCCAATAAAAGACGTTTGTATTGTATTGTATCTTCATTGAGGCATATGTATATTAATTTGAGCATGAAATCTACGTTCGAAACCCTGGTGATAGAAATCTGTTTACTATTCCCAAGCGCTAACTAGGCAGTGGTTTGAGTTCTCTTTCCACTAGCACATGCTACTTTGTCGTGGGCTCAAAGAATCATTTAGCTCACGATGGGTTTGACATCATTTCGACATTATAATACGAAATGCCTCTAATGCTCAAGTTCCTTGGGAGCGTATTAGCATATATTTATTATAATCGAGAAAATTGCTTCGAAAGCTGGCTCGGATAAACTTCGACCGAAATGTTTCGTTTCCAAGCACCGCTGAAATGAGAGAAACAAGCGGCAATTTTAGTGATCTAGAGGAAGGGAATGTAATCACGAAACTAACCATCTGCCCTTCACCTCATCTCCCTCTCATTTTCTCCTCCAATGCCAACCGACTCATCTCTCCAGACCAACCCCCTCTAACTGCAGTAAAATTCACGGTCAGTGTGAAAAAAAAACTTGGGCACGTCTGACTTCTTTATGGACTCGTATTTAGGTTTTATCAAGATTTTTCTGGTAATAGATCATGCGCGTGAAACTGATTATAGAGTGACGTAAATACAGGGCGGGTTTGAGACAGTAAGCGAGAGATGGAATCGCCTACGGGTGCGGCAACCAAGAAGGCAGCCACGGCTGAAGCTTCGCTGGTTCACAAGATGTTTATCACTTCAAGGTATTTCAATGCACAGCATAATGTAATCCGAAATAAAAGAATTTCCGGAATATTCGTCCCAGGTTACGCGATCTTTAACGAAGTTATTATTTTAACGAACAACGACAGCAAAATATTCCACCGTGTCGGTTACAAATTTTTCTTATTCTAGATCCAGCAGCGCTATTAGAGTTTAATTTCTATTATATTAGAGTTTAATTTCTATTATATTAGAGTTTAATTTCTATTATATTAGAGTTTAATTTCTATTAGAAGACAAATATTAAAATCAATTCAAATCATATAAAAGTTGGTCAATAAAATTGCTATAGAATATGTTTAAAGTATCTGGCTTGAAAGTACAGAGTATCCGGCAAAGTTCTAGTACGATAGCTTAAGTAGCTAGAGCAGCCTCCCTGACAAGTGGAGGATCGGGGTTCGAGTCCCAATGCTGTCAAACTTTTTTTATGATCGTTTCTGCTTGGGGATATTCTTAGGTGCACATGTTTGTTCAAAGTTACCTTTCGCACTTTTCCTAATATTTCGACTTAATCGACGAATATATTTGGACTGAAAATATAAATTATTGAAGACGGATGTCAATGCTGTATTTTAAAGTTTAAAGTCGAATTTAATTCATTGCATTTATTAAAACTACTAAGTTTATATTTATTTGCCATATTTTATTTCCAAACTCTCTAGCAACTTTCTCTCTAGGGATACTTAAAATATTACTTCTGAAATTTTCCGGATTTAAAGTGCTTATAAATAAAACGAATGTTATCAATATAATTTATCAATGAATTCTTTGGAGTAACGAAAAATATTGTTATATTTTCAAATATCAAACGTCTTGCATACTTATTCTTAATTAACTAATTCGATTGATACCTTTGTAAAATACCAAATCATAGTAAATAATCCTACAGGCGCAAAGTTATCGAAAACAAAGTTTGCTCTTAATTTTTAATTTCATCTCCTCGTCATGTCCAAAACAAATTGCTTATTCGCAAAATCATAAAGAGGGAGGCGATCGCATTACCTCACTCTAGATCCGGCAATGTCGTTTGCATAATAATAGTTAAGTTCGTACCTAGAGTTTTATTTCCCATGTATTCCACCCACAATTTTACAATGAAATATCTAATTGGTTTGGCCACACTTATATGACCCAGTGAATATGGTACTGTGTCTACAAGAATCTTAGAAATTGAAAAATATCACAATTGCAATTCTTCGTTTAAGTCTTGTCAAACGTTAGGTAAGTTAAATCTGAATACTCGTCCAAAAAACAGATGAATAGGAGGAGTAAAAATCGGCAATGATCTGCATTTCATGAACGAAATTGAAACATCAATTTAACAAATGCCAATTGATTTGCCAATTATTCGCTTCTAAGGTAAGGTAATCACACTGCGCTAAAATATAAAATATAGTCTGAAAATAAACATAAAATATAGATTAACATGTACGAATAAGCATTTCAGTATTAGTATTAATAACGTTAAAAGTTGTTCGACAGCTAAGGTCATTTCACACAAATAGGCTCCAACCAGGAATCGAACCGGGACCGCTTACATCAAAGCTGAACACGATGCCCAGTAGTCTATCCGGGAGTATCGAACCGGGACATCTAAGTATTTTAATAAAAAATATTAACACGTTGACTGCCAGCAAAGTATCCCTAATTATACCGATAAGCCTAGGTATTTGTACCCGACACTTATGCTTGTGAAATTTAAAGATAAATAAACGAGACCAGACCTCTTTCAAAAGGAAAGAGAGGATGCACAAATCACATTAACTGGACATCGGCCTATGACAAACAATACTGATGTCCAATTAGCTGGACACCGGCGGACAACGTAAGAGAACTTTCAGAAATAAGTGAGAGAGATTCTTGTATTTGCCGATCGCATTGGTAAACATTTCCTCGAATGTGGAAGAATTTATACCCTATTAGCAGATAGTCCTCCATAATCTTTGCAAGTGGCGTTCCACGTATGTTAGAGCACAGGGCCTCTCTCGGTTCGAAAGGTTGCCGAACAAACACATTTGGAAAAGATAGCCAAGAAGACAATTTGGCACCTGAAACCCGGGTAACCTGTGATATGAGGTTAGTGTTTCACTCATAAGGAGGAACGCAGCGAACGGAAGTTGGTATTGGAAGAATGTGGGGAAGTAAACGTAGGTATTAATTGGAGGGGAGGATACAGATCGATAAGATGGCGGTGATGCAGGGAGCACCTGCTCCTCCTCGCAAGGATTCTCTCGTCAAACAGCCGCCACCGCTCTATCTGCCTCCCCATCGCATTAATTGCGACTTGACAACGCGCGATTATTATGGTTATCGTCAGGGAACCCTGGGAAGGATATGCAAGTGAGAACTCTTGGAGGGAAATTACTACCAAGATACCTTAAGTGAATTCGAGATTTGGAATTACGTCATCCGAGCAAAACGCTTGAAAGCGATTAACAAACCTGGAACCTGTAAGGTAATGATGACTAGGATGTGTCCCATCCGCCAAAATTGACGCGTTAATTGATTACGAGTATGAATCAAGAGCAAATAAATATCTTAGACGATTGTCAAATGTGCACTCAAATATACGCCTACACAGCATAACCTACCACTGAATTCTAGATGGCGCATTTATTATACATCATCATCTTGATACTGATCTGCTTTGGAGCCGTAATATTTATTTTCTTTTTCTGATTATAATTTTTGAAAAGTAATTTCTAGTTGTTATGTCTATTAAATAAATATGTATCTGTACCATTTTGTTATTCTATTGAATAAATGTGTATCTGTACCATCTTGTTTGCTTTTCAGATGCGATTAAACCTGCCCCCTCCTTAAAACTTAGGTAACTTTCAGCAAGTTTCGCAAGTTTTTCACACACCCAATTACCCACATAGCCTGAAAAGAAACGTTTGTATGAAATTTCACACAGCAGTACAATCTCCATGTCTAATTCAGCAAAGCTAGAAAGCTTCCTTAACAATTTTCCAAATTCGCTAATCGAATTACATATCGTAAAAGTTTGTCCTGAGAAAGGCGATACGTTTTGTCGCTCAGATGCTTCAGGACGCAAAATGGGAATCTTTGGAAGTTAGAAGATTTCGACAAATGATCAATTCACTAGACAAATTTAGGGAAAGCACGTTCAGAGATGATGTAGTCGATATAATGCGTTCACCATGTTACATAGGCCGTTCCTATACTGCGAGAAAGATTAGAGAAATAGATGCTAAAACCAATCGATTCAAGAGCTCATTTTTTCCGCTAACGATACGCGAAATTAGTCGATTAGGGAAATAGAGTCATGGTGCATGCACCCCCTACCACACGCCGAAAGACGGCTTGCAGGGTACTTACATAGACATAGACAAAAAACCTCTACCCTAAGTCATTCTTAATCTTCACCTCCGCCCTAAACATTTGGCTGGTAGAGTATTTTCTGAGTTAATTAAAAAATTTCTGAAGGAAACAATAATTTTTCTTTTTTGAAGTGGCTTAGTCATTGGTAATACCAACGATCACTGCAGAGGTTTAGATTTAGACAGGTAGGAAAGCATTGTACCCATTGTATCCAAAATGTTTAATGTATTAAAACTTAAGCCCGGTAATTACTATTCTATCATCAATTACTTAACTCTAAATTTATAATCCAGGTTTGGATCGAAATAAATAGAATTGCTTCACCGAAACCTTAGAGGTAATTAGAACTGAAAATCTTCCGAAGGCTGAGTTCTTACATAAGGGATTCCTAGATTATATCTGAACAAATTGAGGCCCTAATCTGAGATATATATCGGAGAGAATGAAAAAGAATGTGTATTACTTATGATCATCAAAATATCGAAGGATAGGCAAACAAAAATAAGGAAGGGTTAGATCAAGTTGAGCTTCAAAGAAGAAACCAATTACGAGGAGAATCGTATATCTATGAAACATATTCACTAACTGAATTTAACTCAAAAAGAAAGACAAAAATTTTCTCATTTCAAGATCACTGAGAACACCAAAGAGTAAATCATTAAATCATCACAGAAAGTGTGGCCTCAATTTAGGAGGGAAGGGGTCACCAACATTCTGTTACAAGTCTCCATCCTAAAGATTAAGACTGCGTATAAATCGTCTAGTAATCTAATGAACGGAATATCTTCAATTTAATACTGAATGGGGACCGAAACCCATCTCACTGATCTTGCGATAAACGGAGAACCAAATTAATCTGGTCTTTAGTATGCTCAACAGCTGCGTTTCTCTCTATCAAACTTACAATGTAAAATCAAAACGAGGATTCTCCATACATGCTTCATTGAAATATAATTCTTGCAAACAAATGATATCTTTCCTACGACAGATAAACTGTTCGCAAGAGAAAAGTTCACCGAAAATATAACCCCGAAGACCATTATTTTCGTCGAAAGCTTGGGGGTTGAGTAAGTAGGTGGTCTTAAAATTCAACTGGACCACATCCTTACGCCGGTTAATTTGAGGTCGGCCGGATGTTTACTAATCACCTTACCGGAAATAGGTCTAACATAAACTGCGAGCGATATCGGAAGTCCTGGTTGAAACGCGCGCCTCAGTTTAAACCAGCCCTGGATATCCACCTTGCCTGTCGCTGGAGTTTCGAAAGAAAGCGCTGGGTAAGCGATCGATTGGGCAATGGCATCGGTGCAATGGCGGGTCGGCGACCTCGCAGGGGCAGAGATTCCCCGGATCGCCGCGGGCGGCGCTCCCTTCCAGAAATCACCCTTTCCGCCTTCCCTGCACCCCCTTTGGAGCCTCTTCAACCCCCGGAGTTCTCCCATTGGTCCGTCGCCCACCCTCTCCGGGGGCGGCCATCTTTGGCCCTGCCATTGTGGAGGCCGGGGGTTGGAACCGAAGACGGGGGTAGAAAGCGTCGTCCCTTAAGGGGTGAGTTGCGGCGTTGCCGCTTCTCCGGTGCACGCTGGGGGTGTCTCTGCGGCGCCATTGCAGCCTTCAAGGAGGACACCCTGGGATCCACCTCCCCGAGATATGATTCAACTACGTTCTCGCTCCTGGGAGAGTGAAACTCTGTGAAATACGCTACTGCTTCTTTTTTTACAAAAAATGTGGTATGGTGTCAGGGGCAGAATGGTTATCATACAAGTTCTAGGGTACCAGGTTCGATTCCTAGCTCTTTCATAGCAGTTTAACCTAATTTTACATATATAGCACTTTCACTTCATGACGTTATGATATGGTTGGTGAAAAGGACGGCCTGTAAGCACTGAAGACTTGCGACAAAACTCATTACTAAATCGAAAATTATCACTCGTCATTCCTGGCAAACGCAATAATATGACTAAAAGGCTAGAAAAATTTTCCATGGCACTCCTATTCCATCTTTATTTAGATTTCGATTTTAGATCTAGATTTTTACCCTCCAAGCCTCCAGTGGCGTATGGCAGGGGGGTGTATTAACACCTTACCTAATCTACCCTATTATATTCTCTGATGCTATTCGGAAAGAACGACCAGAAGTAAATTGAATGGCTAATGGTTTGCGTACCTTAAACGAGTTTAAAAGCTTGGGGTTTGATCATTTTCTAGGAATATCATTACAATTATATATCTTCAACTATATTTTAGCGATTCCTAGAATAACTTCCAAAAATTGCTATTAGTCGTGACTGAATCACGATTGATAGTCAGCTATCTATTCGTCATTAATCGAATAACTGTTGTGGATGAGTGAATGACCAAAATGTTTAATGCATGGTAAGTACGTTTAAATACATTCATAAAAACAAAAGGTCCTTGTACGATAAATTAAAATTTTCTCATTCAGTAACGATAATACTCCTCGCAGGTTCTCTTTCGCAAAGAAAATATTATAAATGTCTATAAAGTCTGTATTTTGAGAGTCACCGCAGGAAATTTAGAGGCTGATAATGCTTAAAAATTTGAACAAAAAACAGGAACAACTTTTCCAAATTAAACTAATTCCATAATGACATTCTGTGTGTAATTTTGCATAGTTACTATTAAAAAACGTAATTAGGTTTATTTGGAAAAGTTGGTCCTGTTTTTTGTTCATTCGTCATGGATTACCACAGAGTAACTCGCCATTCGGTTGATTTTATGCTTAAAAATGTCTCCTCCCATTAAAACACGAAGCTTACTTCAATGACATCATAAAAATTAATGCACTTCTTTCCAAATCATTTGAATGATATCATAATAAGCTCTCGAGAAGAGAACTTCTTCCAAGGAAACGAAATCAGTAATTCAAATATTTTATCCTCTTATCTTGAGAGATCAATGGCGATTTGAAGCGGCAGCCATGCATATAAGAGGCATTCAAACTTTTTCGCTCTCTTAACTTTCAAAGAATTTTGAAAAATACGCATCGTCTGATATGGGAGCGATTTGCGAAGCGTTTGAAATACAGACACTTAAAACTCGACACTTTTCCACGCAAGTCGGGCGAAGAATTAAAAATCTCAGTTAACGAGCAACATAAATTATTGGCAAAATTCTACCTTTATCCTCAGATGATGATGCTAATCTACATCAAAAATATGGGTATCGATTGAAATCCTCCATCTTTTATTCATAAATCAAAGTCGAGGATCTGGAGATCATTTGTAACTCCCACAATTCGCACCCACATAATTCTTGGATATCCATCGCACCCCTCTCTGGAAAGCGTTACAGATGGCGATTTACATCCTCCATCACGCTAACAGAACAGGAAACGAAATTGGGAATATATTCCCAAAGTTACCATATTGCTACGTACTTTCTTTTTGCAGCACGGAAATTTACCTTACAGAATTAGCAAAGATACAGGTATGAGGGCTAATATATCACAGTACCCACTACCTACTACCATTTGTAGTCTCCTCCGTTGATTCAAGCCCAGTTCAATACATATCTATTACACATAGATGTAATCCATACAGCGCACTAAATCTAATGTGAATGTTTTATAATCATGCGCTTTAAATCCTTTGTGATCTAGAGAATAAAAGCGGTGAAAGGAGGCAAAACATGAATTAGTTTGCTATTTTTTAAGAAAAATCGCCAAATCTTATTTCTTGAGATGATTAAACTTTTTGAATAAATAAGAGAATGTACTTCCTAATCCTTGTTTACCGTAATCTTACATCCCTAGATAACATTAACTCAACCTGAATTGCCAAAAGAGGATACTTATTATCTAAAAGGGTATAACATTTACATTATTCGAATAATTTAAGTCTATCTACGGCGTATTTGCTTAAAAATGTGGAATATTGTTTATCCTTGATACTTGTGAATTTCTAAATATAGGTAATTCGCTTTTATTTTCTTAGACTGAAAATAGCATTTTCAAAACAGCGCGCAGAAGGAGAGAACGGTAATAAGAAAGTGGCTCCTGACGCACTTTATCGCGATTAGATTACGTAGGGGGTACATCTATAAAACTAATCTATTTATATATACCATCATTATACCAAAAAAGCGTGGAATCCCTTAAAAGTGTAAACATTTGCGTTAATCGGTTAATGCTTCCGAAATGATTTCATTTCCAAATTCTGTGCCATACTTTCAGTTTCATTTGGGTGTGGTGTAGATAGGGTCGGATCGATAGATAGAAAGGGAAAGTACTAAACATGGCTGAAGAGGAAAGGGTGTTGACTGAGGAAATGGAAAAGAGAGAGGAGCGGCGGCGCTGAGAGATTGAAAAAGGAAACGATGGGAGAGGGGGCGGGGAAGCAAAGAAAAGGGTTTCCGGATGGAATTAAGGGAGACGCGCATGAGATAAACGAAACCGAAAAGTTCGGAGAAACAAATACAGGTAGAGGTGAGATACGCGTGTGAGATTTATTTTCCATGCTAATGAGAAATAGTTAGGAGTAGCTTGTTGAGATTTTAAATTCCTCTTCTGCTGAAAAAATGTTCGGGCGTGGCCGCCCTCCGGGTTCTAGCTGATATTGCTGCCGTGTCGAAACGCAAATTTAGGCGGCACAATTCGTCGTTTTCAAAGAGAGCCTAACATTTTCGAAGGTTTAATGAAAAGGGACAACGAAAACGAGGATTATATTCGGATCCGTTCGAATTAAAGCAATCAAATTCGCGTAACCAAGAGAGAGGCGCAAACTTTGTTTTCTCGTGTGTAATAGAAGACGAGATTTACGAATCAATTTCCAAATAATTCAATTTTTCAGGCCGCGAATTTTCTATTTTTAGTTTATTTTTCGATCGATTCTGTATAAGAGATGGATAACTTTAGCAAAATACTTCCGTTGAAATCCTTGAACTTCTAGAAACGATCACAAAATCGGGAAAGTGTAAGGAATACTATGCATTTCATACATAACTGCTGCCATTCAATCTAAAATACAGCGCCTGTATCTCCAATTTTGGACGTAATTCTTTGGTTCCTGATCATACGATATCCTGATGTATGACTTTCAAATGAGTTACGTAGTCAGCTTGTGCCATTGTATTATTGACTATTGTTTTTTACCATTGCATGCTCTGTCACCTACAGGCAGTGTAGGTTGATAATACACTGGTATCTTGGTTAACGACGGTAATCCATCCCAACATTGTCGTTGTTAACCAAAACCGTCGTTATCCAAGGCGTGATTTTCCAGTCCCATACTGCATCTCAAACATGGGGATGAAACTCATTTAAATGTCATTAAAATATGGTACATATAATTTGTTGAATTATATATACAACCAAAACATCATATAAAAATGAACAGTCGTAAAAGAAGTTTTAACTCTCAGTCTTCACCAGAAGGCGTCACCTAACCAAAGGCTGCGTCGTTGACCGAGAGAATTTTGATCAAAACCATACGTCTTTCACCAAGTAAGTCATTAAGTAAGGCCGTCGTTATCCAAGGTACCACTGCAATATTTAACAATTCTCCGATACGCGCCAATGATTTGATGAGGGAAACCTTACAATTTTCATATATTTTCAATGCTCAATGCGATGTATAAATGCCTCATGAACAACGATGGAAATATGTATGAAATAATACTAAGTATACATACAAAGTACATCATATATCGGTGCTGAAGAGGGAACAATTTCCAGTACAGAGATTTACAGTACAGCGCTCAATTCTGAATCGTAAATTGTAAGCAATAGACGTAATTGTAAGCAATTACGAAATTATTACGACGATTAATTACGAAAGACGGAAGCAGATAGACGAATTACCGAAACTTTGTTTTTTAACCTATTATATTAACCATTCCGCCACAGAGGTGGGCAAACTTTACTACTGCAATAAACTAGGTTTTCGATAGAAATTGTTTCCCAGATTTTCTAAAACTCATTCCCAGAGGTGGCTCTATATATGTTTAACCGTTAAACTAGAATTATTGGATAGTGTGTACCTTGGAATTATGATTTCTTGCGTGTTGGGCCGTACGAATAATTCGCACTGTTTGGGTTAAGAATTCGCAAGTGCGCGGGTACAGATCGCAAGCGGATAGGAAGGACCGATACAAATCAGTTGCGGATATAAAATATATTATTAAGAGGTAAATAAGCCAGGTAAGGCTCCTACTAGTCCATCGATTTTTTCTCCATATCATAACTTTCCTTTTTTTAATGTGGTCTCGTGCTTATCTTTAAATAAGGGTATTTTTAACGTTCTGGATAAAAGACACAATTCGAACATTCTTAAACGGCATAGAATTTTAGTTCTTTGCTCCCTTTGTCAAAATATTTCAAATATGTTACAGGGGGATTATGTCACAGTATTCCGAGCATTGGTATAAATAGATCTAAATAAAAAGTTAGAATAGAATCGACTAAATCGGCCTTGATTTGGTGGTAGTTTTCCGTCATGAAGAAAAATAAAAGACCTTTGCTTTCAGATAAAGATAAGAAGCTTTACTTCAGGTTAAAATGTCAGAAAAAATAATAATGCGACTTTATTTGGGCGAGATTGAGGCTGTTAAGCCTCTTCTTACATCTAACCTTTCGTCGTTAGAAATTTAAGAGAGATAGCCTGAAAAAAACTGCACAAAAAGCTATTATGTGGGTTTAAAAACCTAATTTAGCACTTAGAAAAAACGCCACGGCAGGAAAACGCCTACAAGAAAAGGGCGAGAAAAACCAGCAAAACTTACAGAGAGTTAACTAAGTTTTAAGGAAAATGCAAGTTAAATCGCACATGAAAAGCAAACAAAATGGTACACATGTATTATTTCATAGAGATAACAACTAGAAATAAATTTTCGCAAATTAATTTATATGTGAAAAGATTATCAAAACTTTTCAATCAAAAGAACATAAGAAAAATTATAAACAGAAGAAACTTTGTTTTTGGCCACATCAGCAAATAATAAAAAAGTTTTTCGAAAATCCAGCACGAAAGCAAACTATTTAGTATAAGAAGAGAATAAAAGAATTGCAAATAAACCCTATAAATTAGCTTAGCTTAAATTACAACGGGTGAGCTATGGAAATTTCTTGTTCAGGTAAACTCGATCTGGCTTCGAAAACACACCAAATGTAGCTGTAATACTGCTTTTAATAATAGAGCGCAACAGCCTTGCAGTTGTTTTTCTACAACGACACGGCTCAAATGACACAATAGGCCGGAATAAGAGCGTATGTAAGATACTCTCATACTTTAAACAACAAACTTCGTCATCTTGGACACAAATCAACCTACATTATTCAGTCATGGGAATATTTAGGCACATCGTAAGCTTTTTATCTCTCGTAGAATTTCCATGGAGATGCAATAAAATATAAAGTATACCTAGTGCGAATCGTTGCGATCAGATGCTAATTCCGAGATACTTCAAGCAGGAATTTGAAATTTGCCGTGATGGTCGGTCATATATCATTGGGCGAGACCAAAGGTTACCTTATAAATGTTTTATTTATACCAAACTCCCATTTCAAAATCGCCGAAAACGGCCGCCATCTGGTTTCAACATAAATTCAATTTATTACGACAGAAATGCTAAAGATAAAGGCGTAGAATTTCGGTCCAATTAAAACTTCCTTCTGAATATGCTAAAATTAAGATCAGAAAGGGGCAATCAATGGGTCGGAGATAATCAAAAAAAGATAATAATGATGTGAATAGGTGAAGAATCTCAACAGGTGTCTCGATAGACTATGTAGAAAAGGTAAAGGGCTACTCGAGACTAGTTTAATTGGCTGCCCGTCATTGTAAAGCACAAGAAAAGGGGAAAGACTGGCTTTATGCAGAAAAGAGAACGAAGGGGTGACAAACAGAAGGGGAGAGCCAAAGAAAGGAATGATAGGGGAGGCAGGCAGGATATAAAATGGTAGTGGATGCTGAAGCAAGGGAAGGAAAAGGGAACGGAAGGAAAAACCTCTGAGTCCAAATTAGTTAATTAGCGCATTTTCTATCTCGCGCAAACCCCAATATTCATTCGCATTCATACCCCAAGTATTCATTCGCCAATTCAGGACGCCCCGAAAGGAATTCAAACATCCCTTTTTAAAATCCAAAGATAAGACAATAACCGTTTGAGTGAAGGTTCTCCAATTAGTGTTGAGAGTTAGTATTGAGAATTTAAAAAAATGTGTTCAAACTGAAATTAATATGTCCAAGCGTGATTTCGTGGAACTCAAAACGCATCTTATAAGAAGGAAACCTTCGTAATGAACAAGGAAAAGGGTTTAGGTGACTTTGCACGATAAGGCGTGCTCCTGGGAAAATTCCCAAGGAGAAATGGGCATGGAAAAAGTCTGACGGGACTGGGACTCGAACCCGGGTCCCCCAGTTGTCGGTTGTTTGCTCTATCCATTCTCTGAATAGAGCAACCGGCAAGTGGGAGACCCGGGTTCGGGTTCCGGTCCCGTCAGACTTTTTTCATGTCCGTTTCTCCTTGAAAACCTTCGTCATTTCCACAGCAGGTTTCTATTATCTAGTTTCGTCAACGAGTTGACATCTTCAAGTGGGAAGATGTCAACTCGTTGACGAAACTAGCTAATAGAAATCTGCTATGGAAATTACCGATTGCTTGGGATTACCCAATGCGCATTTCGGAAACATTATCTCCGTTCTCAATGGCTCTACAAGATGAGCTCTACAATGATGAGAATATTCTGATACAAATTAAACTGTTCTTAATTTAAGATACATTCTAATTGCTTTGAGTTTTAAAAATTGTTTTCCTTATAAAGTTAAGAAACCTCTCAACTTCGTTATAGACATACGCTATTATGAATTAAAGAACATAATCTGATGGCCCTAAATAATACACATCCTATTTAATTTCAAAGTTATTTGAATATAGGCTTCCGAACAACAAGGTAGAGGTTTTGATTATATTTCCTTTAAATCTTCTGCATTTACTCATCGTTTCTTCCATTGGTGATCGTGTTTTACCGAAAAATTGCCGTTGAATATTAGCTACATCTTCAATAACAACCTGGTTCACCTTAATTGGACGGGTGACGAGTTTCAGAATCTAAAATTTAAAACGTAGCCATGAATTACGAAACCAACAAAATAAGGGATTCAACTTATCAACATATTCCTTGGTAAATTCGGAAACTCTGGTCATTTCTTCATTTATCCTTGAAAAAGTCGAGTCGAGTTCGTCGAGTATTAGAAAATGCACTTATCATATCGACACTAATGTAATTAAGAGCAAGAGAAATCTTACAGCATCATCTGGCGCCTTAACAACTCCCACAATTAGCGCAACGACCATTTGACCTTCCCACCTTCTCTCCGAATTTGAGTTTTTCATTTCGCCGAGATAAACTCGTTTGTTTGTGTTTCGCCACCGCTCCTTCCCAGTCTCCCGCATCCGTGAATTCCGCACCTGTTGCAATTCCTCCGAAAGCGTGACTCGCAAGATGGAAGACGTGCTTCACGAGAGATTCCTTAATGTAGACGCGGAGACATTCCGTAATTGAGCTATTTCCTCTCTCTTTCCCGATTCTTAGAAATTATTACCGTTCGGCTGATTTACTCGCGCACGCCAAAGACAGGAAGTATTCCATTTCTCCTGGCGTTCGTCACCAAAGTAAAAAGTCCCCGGAAAATTGTTAATCATAAGAATGATGAGAATCGATTAGATAAAAACCCAGTGGTATAACTCGAGTTAGAACAAGGAAAATCGTCTTGATCCATAAAGTAAATCATGCTCAACGATCACTAAATCTTTCAATTAATTCTAACATTGAGCCTCGTGTATTTATGTCATATACCGAAGTACTTTGTCAGTTCCAGAGAAGATTAACTTATGAAGGCAATTTAAAAGCACGTGTGGAATATTTTTTTAACCGTTTCCCATCCGTCCGGGTATATCGAAGTCGCAATAATCGGGTCATACGCGGATATTCAAGGCTCTCATTTTCGTTACGAACGAATCATGCTCGTATTTTTTCGTCCTCCACTCTCAACTTCGGATTTAGTTCTTAAAGGCCAAAAACAGACCTCCAGCATAGTATCCAACTTTTTTTTAAACGAACTGCCGATGAATGCAAGACTTGAGCTCGTTTATGAATTGAAAATTTATNTAGAGAGTCTTCAGTAAAAATAAATTTTCAGAGAATAAGGAAAGACTTCGTATTTTTCCACACAATATTGTGTGGAAAAATACGAAGTCTTTCCTTATTCTCTGAAAATTTATTTTTACTGAAGACTCTCTATGAAACGTTATAATAAGAAGTTTCAGTAAATCCACCTTCTAGCCCCGAGGAAAATAAGGTACCTCTTAATGTACATAACTGTGCCCACGGCTGATCCTGACTTAAGAAAAAGGTTTCTTGAGCAGAAGTTTTCAATAAACAAAAAATAAGACAGTCCGCGATGGTGGAGTGGTTAGCGTGCTAGCACTCCAACCCCAAGGTTCCGGGTTCGAATCCTAGCTAGGCGGATTTTTCCGGTTAGGGAATGTTGTGTGTGTTCATCCCTTGTTATTGTTTAAGCCCACCACTGTAAATTTCCAGTAAAAGTACAGCGTTTATGAGGGCATTGCGAAATAAATAAAAAACGTAGAATTTTTGGCGAATATATTTCTCTGTAAAATACAGAATACATATGTTTAAAAAAAAGGAGCGAAGAGTCGCAATTAAATAAATACGACAAAGATCGTTGAAATGAACAACTTAAGCGGCCCCTTAACTTGAAACTAAAATCTCATAACTATTTTCCGTTGGATACAACTCCAATATCTCAGAATTAGTTCAAAATTCGAAAATAGATTTGGCCAAGATCGATATAGGCTTCCATTAGGAAATTTCTGTTATTGATCACGGCCATCGTCGAAGGAAATCAAGAATCTTTGAGTTGGATCTTTGAAGAATTTCTCTCTATTGGAGCATCTTCAGATCTCAATGAAAGCTGACTTTCCTCCGGAGGGCCTAAAGCGCAGCAAGGATCCCTTTCCGAACTATAGACCTTCCCCTTAAACGGGGCAAGATTCACTTCCTGCGTAACACCAACGTAAGCAGTTCAGTCGAACATGGCCGTGAAAAAACGACGTCTATTGGAATGAATAGGAAGAAGCGGTGGGCGATCCCTCGGAATTCCTTCACTCGTCGCTCTTCACGAATTCCCAGCATTCCTCTTTCCACTGACCTCCTTCCGCCCTTTCCCACGACACAGTGCAAGGCGGACGCCTTACGGCCAACAGTGGCAAATCGACTGTCGAGTAATACTTAGTAGGCCTCAATTCTCCTCGCTACACCCCTTTTTTCATGTTTTCTCATTCAGTGAACGGTGATGATGTGGAAGCTTACGGAATTGATGACTAGTAATTCCGAAATGTTTCAAGAATGAATTCCAAAATTCTCACTAGCAAGAGAATGCTGGGACAGAGAGCTGTCCAGGGGGTACTTACACTATCGGAGATCTAAGGATCGAAGACCTCTTTTGTATTCCTTGCGATTTCCTTATCGAGAAATAAGTTTTCTGCAAAAATACGGGATGTATTTCATAGAAAATGTAATTGCTACACCATCTCGAGGACAAGATTCTATGCCTTAAATACATCGATTACAGTATATTTAATTTGACGTTGATGCTATCGATTGTAATAAGTAAACCCAAGTGAAAGAAATTTTTTCCACGAGATGTAGTCTAAAACGAGTATACTGAAAAAACGTCAGAGCGACACAAATGGGTTATTTTATCTGAATGTAGTAATGTGCCCCTGAAAATAGCTATCAAACTTTATCTTCAAAAGTAACATGTTAATTTGCGTTTAATATTATTGAAAACCCCTAATAAGATTGGCATTTCACTCTTCATTGAGAACATCCCTTCCTAAACCCTTTTACAAAAAACTATCTTCCGTAAATGAGAGTCGGACTGAATTTCCTTCTTTCGCTTGTTTTCCACAGAGGATAAAGAAACCTTTGACTAACTATGAACTTATATAGAATTCAACACGCACTCTTACAATTTACCATACATTATAGCACCGGATGGATCTAAAATCTATCGTATCCAAAGCAACAAAAATATCTGTGCCTAAATTTTTCCCAGAAGCCATTAAGATGACGTTTGTTGTTACAATTATACAATAAACAAAGAGAAAATGTCTTGCCATTTGACGTAATGCAATCAGCTGTTAGACAGCCAGACACCGAGTGCTTAACTGCATGTGTATGCGGTATTGTACGGGTTCCATCAGTATTTGTCATTTACACTGGTTTATTGGTGTTCTGGGTTGTATATCTGTGTCCTCTGACTAAGAATAAGCGTTCTTCTTAAATCATTATTCTTACTCATAAGTTGTTATTTCAGTAAATAAAAAAAACTGGAATCTAAATCATACATATACAGTAATTTAAAATATGCTCACTACCGCTGGAAAGATTGAGATTGGCCCGCCGACTGCGAATTTCGTAGATTAAATTTGGAAATTGTGTCCTGAAATTCGACAATCTCGCAATTAGGCACCAATTCTGCGACGCATTAGAGTCGAATTGCGATTTACCATTTATTTCAGTCGTAAAGACAATATCAGATTTAAGTTTGAGATTATCGTCATATTATACGCAAATTGCTTGCGCTTATAATGGATATAATGGTGCTGGATCCGCCAATTCGCCAGTGTGACAGATTCAAAGAATATCCATGAAAAACATCCAAGAATTCAACACCGAGGACAATTTCCTTCTTATGTTATGGGTTATTATATGCTCACCTTAGCTTAATAACCTGCTAATCAACCCACTCTACTTGAAATCTATGATTACCGGGGATTTTGATGAGTCAATAAGGTATTTAATATTCATGTATATGTTTATACAAAGCATATAATGCTGATACCAACAAACACGAATCGCATATGATGGAGAAGTCACAACGCGAAAATCTGAAGATTATTACAGATTGAAAACATTTTAACATACAAAGAATATAAGCTTCACAGATCTACAACTACAATTGACAGCGTTGATAGTTACGGCCTTTACTTGGTAGTAATCCATAATAAAAAGAATAGTAGAACTGATATTTTAATTTATACAACACCACAAAATACATACATTCACTCACGACCCTAGGTTTCAATGCAAGGCATCATCATCACCTGACGATCTACTATTCTTTTTAACTACGACTGAATTTGGTGTGTAATTGCTAAGGACAATGGAAAGGTTAATGAAGCTGCAGCTTTACATGAAATCAGTCATCGGGTTTCAACGTACAAAATATACATTTGAAGATTCTCAAAATTTTGTCTTCGCGTGCCTTGTCAATTTTTCATAACTTTCGCACCAACGTAAAATCACCTACACGTCAACAATTCTTTCCAACGAACTAAAGGACCAATTTAAGAAAATGAAGAAATGAATGAATTTCAAAATAAACAACTCTCCTTCAAAATATAGGATGTATGGTTACCTAACCTACCCACAATAGCGCTAAGTCCTGCCGTTCTGCAGCCCATTTCCCACCTTGTCCGAATACCACCCTGTCTACCTGCGTCTTTCCTCTCCTCCCTGAATCTCCTCCAAAAATCCCCGTGACCTGGATTTCTCCTAAGGACAAATTCGAGCTCTCCTCCGTCTGTTTTCCACTAATCTAACTCTTCTGGCTGCGATAAGACGATCCAATGCGTTCCACGCGTATGTTTATCGAACCCATCCTCCCTTCGCCAGCTCTTTCGTCAATGGGGATTGAGGCACGTTGAAGTGCCTTGAAGAAGGTAGTCGACCCAAGGTTGAGGGGGTTCTATTATAGCCGTCGATTGAAGATGTGATCTATTAGAGGGTTTTGAATGCACCAAACAAAGAATGCCGAATATTAAAGGAAACAATGTCCAAGAGTCTTTCCTTGTTATTTTAGAGCCATTAAATTGAGATTCTCATACTATTAACTGAGCAGTTTTAGGCCTGGTATTATAATGTACACTTAAAATGAGCATTAACTAATGTACACTGTAAGTTCCCGTGCTATAATGGTTTGTTAGAGTTAATTANGTAAAGTCATTATGCCCCACTTTGGGGTACAATTTTACTTTATATAAATAATCCGACATGGATATTGTGCAAAGCAAACTCATCGATTGAATTATATTAGAAAAACTTGGAGAGTAACCTACCACCTCACTTTTAATCTTGCCTAGTAAGGCTCATTTCCTTTCCAAAGCTTTTCGCGTATAAATGTAGAGGGCATGTGGATTCAACCAGTCCTCGGCTGGTCATATTACATTTTATAGACCAATTTATTTACTAAAAATTTGAATTTCTGAGTTTCTTTCAAGATGTAAAGAATAGGCCACACGGAGTAGCATTATTTTTAAAAGTACTTCGACAGCTGAGGTCATTTCGTACGTGTAATCTATAACACACCGGTAATCGAAACCGGGTCCCCTTTCACCTATACGAACGGGTTGCCGTTCGCTATCCGGGAGCCTATGTTAAATTTAATCTTCAAGCTAAATGCATAATATACATAGGAGTTAAAATCTAATTTTTGTTTTAACTCTAACAAAGCATTGTAATACCTTATGAAACACAGAGCCGTCTGAACGGGGGTTCTGTGGGGGTAGTCGTTAGGGACCCCGCGATTATGGGGGTCCCACCTCCGAATGTTGGAGACTTACAGAATCTTCTGAGGAAACTGACCTCGAAATAATCTAATTGGAAACTAGATGAGTACGGCGAGAGGTTTTTCCAAGGAGAATAAGGCTTATAATATTTGGAGGAAGATTCCAAAGGTCGTTTTCTCAAAAAATTTACAATACATTTTTCTGCCGTAAGAAAATAATACCAATTAAAACTTGAAAAATAGCAATTGAATAAATGACTTGATTTTTTCTAGTGGGGCCCCGCGGCAATCCTCTCATCCAGGTCCCTGCGGACCCTAGAGAAGACTTTGATAATACATTTGATCTTGAGATGTATGCCTTGTTTTTAATGAATTTTCTTAAGATAAAACAGTTCATTTCTAGTCAAACATGGAAGTTTACGATAAAAGTTAAAAAAATATTCAATTCCCCTGAAGAAAGCATGACTTCTAGCGAAACCGGTCTTGCGTGTATTGTATATGGTTTACTTTACCTAAGAAATCCTGAATAAGAATTCTGTGAAGAAACATAGCGCTTTAACTACCAGACCTTCGGAGAAGTCGATTTTGCGTTTCGACTTCTAATAAAATCTTCTTCTAATAAAATCTCTCTTGCCCAAGGCTCTATTGCTGAATGCCGCTCAGTAAATTTTCAACAGAGCAAACACCCGCGTTTGGGAAAGCTTCTGCTTTGGAAGCTGAGCATAACCACGGTTGTCTTATTATAATTGCTGCAGGTATGAAAGTTGGGGGAGGGAACCGGGAGGCGTCGTCAAGGAAACCGCTTAAGAAGGTCAATCACACGTTGCTATGGCAGCCAGCGTCCCTTGCTTATGTAAACTTGATCTTTCGTCCCACCAGCATAAAGATCAGGGGAAGGCCACTGGCCCTTTTCCACCTCCTAACGCTAGCCGCAGAAGATTTCCTAAAGAGATATGCTACCGGATTGTATACCCAGGACTAGATATAATGACTGACCTCAGAAGCGATAAAATCCTACAATTAAATTCAGCGTTAAAAGTAGGTTGTTAGTAAAAAAACTGAATTAATAGTATGAATGTGAAACTGTAATAAATTATGTAACTAATGACCAAGGTCCAGTGAACAGGCCAGTATCTGAGGGGAACATATGAAAAAACTAATTCGTGAGAAGAAAAACTACTCTTATTATCCAAATAAAATATATTATAATATGATGAATGAGAAGTTATTCCTATAACCATTAATACATAAACTAATGTTAGAGGATACAGGGAACTATTTCTTCAGGGAATAACCTTTTTAAATAAAAGGGGTGAATCGAAAACAATACTTTTGGAGACACTAAACCACTTCTTTTTCAGAGGTTCAAGCTTTAAATTGAAGACAGGGTGCAAGGAAATAAAGGTTGATATCGAAAGAAATACACGGGGAATATCTTTATCTCAAAGAGGGCGGCTTTGCAGAAGAAGAAGTAGCGGAATGCATCAATTTGCTATTTTCTTTAAAAAGAATGCATTAATGAAGATAAATCAGACCACGGAAAATGTATTCTACGACTATGGTTTCGACTACTTGTGTCTTCGTCAAGTGTAGATTAAAGAATGAATTAAGTATATGCGAAAGAGAAAAAGAAACATGAAAAGGAAATGTGTCACTAACTGAAAACTGAGTAGATAATATTGCGGGTGACTCTAAAGTGAAGTCATTGGGTGGAAAAGATTTGAATTTCCTAGGAGTTGTAACATAGAGTTTTTCATTCCTTCAGGAGATCAGACCTTCAGGAGATACACATTCGTGTATACATTCCTAAGAATTAAGTTCTAGTACAATGTGTGATTATTTTGTTTTCATCGTTTCTTCCATGGGTTAGAATATTTCCTTCAGAAATATTTTAAATCGTGGGTAGCAAAGTAAAAGACCAAAATTTAAGGGAAGGAAACCTTTTGAAAGGAAGCTAAGCAGTCTTATAACTAGATACATGCACATAACTGAAACGACGGATGTCAACATCCGATTGTACAACATTTCCGGAATCTTTTATACGAGCGATAAAGTTTAAGGAGCACACTGTTTCGCACTTTGCCGAACTTGTTCTTTCTGTCATAAAGTCCGACAAGTGCCTTCCACCTGCCGCCTGTCCGACGACAAGTAACAGGTTTAAGGCGCTCTCAATGGACCATTCTTCGCGCCGACTCTTCTATTTGCCCAACCTACCACAACCTATTTCTTGCTCTAAGTGTACACACATGGCACAAAGGCTTTCGATACTCCTCGAGACACAACATTACGAGCGTATGGCTTCGTCACCACACCATCACATCTGTCAAAGGGCTACCTTGACGACAATCCTGACGAGATTTCGAACCCTAGTTCAGTTATCACACATATCTAGAGTATATTTACATGGATATTTCATGGATGCCTATGCTATACATATTCCTGTATTTAGATTATAACTAGCACAATGTTATCTACAATATCATTCTACATATAACATTCGTAACCTTCTATACTCCCTGATAGTCTCCGTAGTATTTTTCAGACTGTCGCATGACTAAGTCTTAAAAGAATTATCGCATCAATATACATCAATTTCTTAGCTTTAATGGGACTCGGTGTGCTCCGAAGTATCCATCTAAGACAACACCACTCCTGCGCACACGAGTGACATCGAAGATTCCACCTCACCATCGCAGCGGACTTCCTGTATGCCGGAACGGCGAAGTAAATAAACGCATAGTTCACTCGCTTGATTTTAAATAAAGAAATAAAAGATAAAGTCTCGTAGCCGGGACACAAACCTAGGTGTCCCACAATCCCGGCTGTTGATCTGATCATTGAGCTATCACGAGAGATCAACCTCTCCTTCAATTTCTTAGGATATGATGGGACTCTGTGTGCTCTGGAGTTACCATCTAAATCAATATACATGTGAATCATCTCTCATGGAAACACTTTTATGCTTAAAAGGTATTTCTTAAAAGATTTATTTGATTTAGTTTTTGTTTCGCATAATAACGATTATGTCTTCCGCAAATGAACTTTCTTTGAATTTATCAAGCAATCGTAACCTTGCTTCTAATCTTCTCTCTTTGTAAAACCATTTTCGTAACCCTTTCTTTTCTATCGTGGCACTTTTAACAAATTGTATCGCTTTTCGCTGCACTTTCTCGAGTTTGCGGTTATACGCTTCGTCCGCTGGACACCATATAATCGCCGCATGTTCCAGGTGGGGCCTGACCAAGGTGAATGACATCGCTCTTTAACCTTTTCCTCGCATCTACCTTCAATGTGCTATATAAAGCTTACCTTTTACAGCAGATTTTTCGGCTCCAGTTTAAGTTATTTGTAAGAATGATTCCGAGGTATTCAATGACTCGACTACATTTATATTTATTTCACTAATTTTGATCGGGTAATTCTGACCCGATTGTATCCTTTCGAAGAAATTAAGTAAGGAGCATTCAATTATATTACGATCTAGTTTCCGCTATTTGCACCAACTTTGAAGATGAGATTGATGTTTGAAAGTGAATCTTCGTCGCTTGACATTTCTCTATATATTACCCAGTCATCTGCAAATACCTTCACATTTCTAACAATCTCGTCGCTCAGGTCATTGATATATGTAACAGAAAGAGTTGAGGTCCGATCACGCTACCTTAAGGTACGCCTGAGGTAGCTATGCCGTTGTCCGAAGTAATGCCGTCAAGTGCTATTTGTTGCTCTCTCTCGTAGAGGAAATCTTTGACCCAGTCAATTACTTCCTTATTAATACCGGCTAATTTTAATTTGTACATGAATTTTTAGTGAGGGACTCTTTCGAAAGGAAACAACGAAAACAGCGTCCACTTGTTTTTCACTCTCAACAGACTTAGAGATATCGTGGACGAATAGAGCAAGATGAGTTTCGCATGGTCGGGCTTATCGAAAGCTGTGTCGATTCTCACTGAGGAAGCGATTGCTATGTAAGTGAGCTAACAGCGACGAGCTGGACAGCGACGTTATTTCCAAGAAAAAGTTATTTTTGAAAACGGCTGATCTCCCTGCTTTCTCAATTTAATTGCATTATCTGACTGAGTAATGTGGCATAACTCTCTTACATCTCTTCTTAGGGATAGTTTTCCAAGATTTTATTTCTCTAAATCAATATAAATCTAAACAACTTCAAGTATCATTTGATTAATTACGCTTCTCAGTTACAACAATTTCTCTCGAGGAACACACACTTTAAAGCATAAGTTTCAACCTTAATGATTACTCAGGTGATTAGTTTCATAGAATCGATGAAAGAAGAGCGCATTCTTCGCCTAAAATCCCTCTGATTATGTAAAGAAAAACTGCACTGGCCATTGTGTCGTCGTCAGAAAAATGAATGAAAGTGATCATTGACAGAGGTATGTAGTGAATTTTTACACGTTTTACAATTGCAACAAAGGTATTAGCAATGGTATTTGGCCGCTTTGCTTGTGATGTGCTAGTTTTAACGATGAATGATTTAGAACTATTGAAAGAAATTCAATTTGCGAGCACACATACATACGTTACTTCTCTTTTATGCTTCAATGGCAAGACAATATTCGCAATAACATGAGAATAAAACGTTATTCGCACATACTCGTTTAAACATTTGACGAAATTTTTCATTTGTTAATAGTTCAGATCTTTGGGATGTGGATATTTATCATTTTTAAGAATTTTTATATAACTACAACTTATATGAAAAGGGCGCATATAATTCGAAAGCTATTTGCAAGAAATATTTATTTCATCATTTTAGGTACATATATTATTTACAGGAACACTTTCCGGCATAATGATAAAAATGAACTTATCCAATCAAATACGATTGCATTATAGTGATTATTAATTATGACATTTCTCAATATATAATTTACCATCAGAAAATTATGATAATTTATATTTTTCCTTTTCTTGATATAAATGTTAGTCGATATTTCTTTTCCTAGACTAATTTCAAAGCTGCGAGCTTCATTTGATATAATTACAATACAATTTTAAAATAAAGTTATCTGAACACAGAACTAAATTAGAGACCAGAGAGAAGTTTCCCATATAAAAATAAAAGTTTCTCCGAATTCTAATATTATCGAATTCTTATTTCTTCTCTAAATCCGATAATCTCATAAGAAATTCGTGGGATAAACGACGATCTTCCGAGCTGCTTTTATTAATAAGCAAAGTTCGGGTGGAAAGGTAGGCGGCGAGAAAGAGAAACCAATCCGACCATAAGTTCGCTCAAAAATCAATCAATCAGTCCTCAAAAGATCCTTTGAATCGGAGCTATTCATTATACGGGCAGGGAAAACTTAACGGTCTTATAATGACGGTTGGGCGTTTTTTTCGGAAAAACTTTTGATATAAAACCCTTCTGAAGTCACAGAAGAAACGGTATGGCCAAATGGACGAGGTTTAAACCAAAAAAAGAGGGCCCATTAGAGGGTAGGCCCTGGATAGGGGAGGAAAAGAAAGAGGGGTTGAGAAGGGAAGGAATCTTCCACCCCAGCGAGACGGAAGAACCTACGCCTGCGTCCTTCCCTTCAAATATGTACCTTCTAATCTGATCACTTTCTTCTTATTTGGAGAACGCCTCCAACGAAAATGGTTTCCAAGACTTTTTTAACCACCGTTACGATACAAATGTGCTAGGGACGTCCGGTATCAACACTATAAATATCTAGTCGCTAAATTATCCCCATGAGCTTCCAAACTTACGTCCGGATATTTACCTGTCATAAATAAGGTAATTCAAAAAATTTCTATTGAAGAACCGTTTCGTCATAAACCTTCGTCCAGCGATTCTTACAGTTGATCTAAAAGATTAACGCTAGTCAACTGGCTTATTTCCCATTACATTATTGTATTATTTCTATTGCATTCTAACAAATACCTCAAGTGTTTTTCTCTTTGATGCGCATTTTAAATTTTCTTGTTTTGATATAATTTGTCCTTTTTTAATTTTTGAAGTGAATAACGTTCATTGTATGTGTCTAACGTTCATAGTTCATTACTTTTAATTTTATTCTACTGTTTTTTCATGGTTTTTTTCACCCCCTTCTCTGTGGGTGTTTTCCCGCAAGGTCAGTTTTTTCTTTGTCAACCTTAAGTTATAAAGATTTCTCCATACTCTACTCTTTCTTTTGTTCCAAAGCTATGTGTATATTTAATAAAGACATACGAGGTTAGGTAAATGAGAGGTCCAACCGGGCCTAACCTAGCCAATTAAGTATTAATCCATCAATTTCCTTAAGGTAAATTCTCAATCTAGTTCAGGGTATCGGAACCGAACCGAAACAGAAAAAACGTTATTTTTGCTGAAAATAAAAGCAAACCCGAATCGAAAAAGTTGAAAATCTTGAACCCGAACCGAAATCGAAATCAGTTTTCACTCTGTTCCAATTTTCCGTTCCCCAAAACGCACGTTTTACTCAATTGGAATTGTAGGAAGATTTGCAAATTAAGTGTAACTTCGACTTTCAACTACCTAACATCAATTCTAAAATTTAGCGCAGTAATGTGTATAAGGAAAAATCTTGAAATAAAACCAGTTTTCAGAAGGATATAATATTACAATGATCGGAGTGAAAAAAAACTTCAAACAGATTCGATGTTGGCAGGAGCGAAACCGGAACGGAACCGATATATGGTTATTTCGCTGAACCGGAACGAAAAGCGGAGAGAAAAACATTACGGTTTGATGTCCGGATCTAACTAATACGGTTTCACTATGGCTTCTTAAATGGATTGCGATTGTTTTATTAATATTCAAGTCTGTAAAGTATTCAGCCCGAAGGCCGGTTGGGACCTCACCCCCTCTATCATCAGCTACGAATAGCTAGGAGAAATAAATGAGGCTTATTAGGCAAGATGAGGAGTGAAATAGTTTGTTCTTGCTCTCCTCACTGAGCTAGAATGCTAGAAGCAGAACAAGCCCACGTTAGTGATGAACAATGATTCTATAAGTAACACTTAATTGATGAAATTTTAATTAATTCCATTATTCAGCATGACTCACACCTCAGTAGCTTTTATATCATCACATCCTTGAACAAGACTGGGAAAAAAGTAAATAAAAGATACATTTTTCAGTACCCCATAACAAAAGACAAATGATAAATATTTCATTCATCAAGATATGGTAGCAGGATCTAATATTCAACAACGACCCATATTAAAACAGTACCATCACAATAATAACTGGAAGAAAATCGGTATGTCCGACAAAAGTGTCCTCTGAGTATGGCAACGTCATCAATTATTTAATGATCTAAATTTAGCATTTTCGACACAAAATGCAACTCATCTACAACGCTACAGTAAGAATACCTCTTGCAATTTCGCGCAGGAATCGCTAAACTTTAGGCTTTGAAACAGCGCACTTTCCTGCACTTTTACACTCGAATTTCGTTTTAAATTTCAACATCCTGACAGATAGGCCTCTTTACTGCAGGCCTCGAAGTGCATACATAAACAATATGTAAATGCCGCACACGTTATTTGAGTTGAAGAGGCTCGAAATTCTGACACTTCTAGCTAAGTAGCGGTCGAAGAAACACAAGTTTGTATATCCTTGGGTTTAAGGCTCTGTCGAACTTTTAGGCATTTTCTTTTATTTCTGGCTATTTCCGGTCATTCCCATATATCCGGCGCACATAAGGAAAGTTCGTTTCTGTCAAGTTTTCCTATATGCTTTCAGACTTCATTATGTCCATCTCAGGTACACATTATTCAACTATTGCGGCCATCAATGGTAAATGTATAAACAGAGGAATAGAAACATTCTTTTCTCCAAAGACGGATCTATTAGACCATTAGAATCGACGTTCATACATCGACGGCCATAGAGGCCCACTAAAATAGCTCCATTTTTGGTAAAATACATTTTATCGCACCATCTATTTAAGATTAGACCATCAAGCATTACTCATGTAACGCCGTTGAAGCAGAGTAGGTATAAAGGTGTTGGAAAATACTCGGGTTCGCTCGGGTATAGCAGCTTCATCTACGTTTTTCGTGTTTTCAGGAAGACTAGGGCAACCAGTGGAAGAGGAGGACAGGCAACCACCTTCTCCACTGAGGAAGACCGCTTGTCCTTCCCCTCCACACGGACCGCCATTCGAAAGTTCGGGAAAAGGCCCTTCGGTAGAGAGGAGGTAAATGGGTTCAGCCATCTTAGGGGGATTACCGCGCGGGGAAAGATTTCCCTCCGAAAGGTTAGTTCCAATAGCGACCGCCGCGCGACGCCACGAGTCGGGTTCGTCTCCCGGCTTGCGCTCATAGCTAGCGGATACACGCACTGGTGCACCATTGCGAGGACTTCATCCCTCGCAAGACCAGGAGGTTCTCGAGAAATTCGACGTCGCATTTCAGAATTATTCGCGAAAGCAATTTGAAATCATCCCTTCGCGACGAGAGTAAATTTAGCGGACATAAATTTCCATCCACGAGGTACATTTGACAATGGCGAACTGAAAGAAATTTCCAGTCCTATAAGTAAAACGCTCAATAATTAGAAGAATTGTTTTCTGTAAATGAAGAAAACGAAAGCAACTTTCGCGATAAACAGTAAATAAACAAACAATAAGGGAATTAATTTTCAGCCTTAACCCAACGATTCCATGTAGGTATTTCCTTTAAAGGAAATGCCCCGGAATTATATCTTAGATAAAACACGGTAATACACTCAAAGAAGATAGATAATAAACTGGAATTGAACTCATTTTACGAGAACAAATAATTTACTACCTGGGATACCTCCTGCACGACGTTTTAGTGGAAAGTTAGGCGTCGGGGCCCTTGAACTCGCGTACCCTCGAGAAGAAAAATGGGGTGCAGATCGCCCAGAAAGGGAGTGAACCTTTTCTGGGGGCGTCCTTATAAGAAATCCGGAGATATATTTTAGACCCATTGGTCCTCTATAGATATTCATCGTCTACGGCCTACCTAATGCCCTGTCCTGAATACTATTAACTAAATGTCATACGAGCGTGATTCATATAAAGACTCTTTCGTCGATGATATCTTCGAATGCATTAATGCTATTCATCGCTTAAAAGAACAATGTATAATTGTTAGCTTTTGAACGATTAAATCTCAGTAGCGAATTTTAAACGCAACTCAGTCTAGCTTCCAGAGGTAAAACTTCCTAGAACGTAGATACCCCTTGAAAATTGAGCTAAGAATAAAAGTTGCAATTAAACCCAAAAGGAGCCATTTTCAACTTAGTAGATCATGAAATCGATTTAATCTCTCACGTCGACGGTTTAAAGTTTTACCCGAAAAGGTTTCATGCTTTATCTATAAATGCATAGATATCTTTTACTTTTTAGTCCGGTCGCTGTAAGAGAGGCATTTGAATGCAAGCTGAGGGCCGGATAGGGATAATGGCGGTGAGTCATCCAATTTGAAAAACTACCACGTGGAAGCATTTATGAACACGTTTAAAATACACCACGCTCCATCCGTGCTTCGGCTTAAATGAATCGTAAGCAATGTTCGTGTGTTTCTTCGTTCCATTTTGGAACCTATGGATATATACGCTTGAACATAAGATAAAGGGAACAGAACCGATCAACTACTCAACTAAAAGACGAAGGAAATATTTGATTAGGATTCGCTCAAATTGAGACGATGAAAATGAAGTAATGTAATTGGACAAAATATTTAACGATGTATCAGCGTAAATATTGATTATCGATTTTAATTGAAAGTGAATAGAGATTCTCCTTGTTTCTTCTCATTCGCATCTTTTTGGATTTTATGTAAAATGAACATCCAAGGCTTATAACAGACTCATCTGGTAATGCTCCTTCACAGGCCGCGGTGGTTAAAATGCTAGCATTCCAATCTTAAGGTCCCGGGTTCGAGTCCCTGCTAATTGGATTCTTCTGGTTAAGAGAATGAATGTTTGTATTCGTTTAATGCAATAATTCCTAATGTGTTGGGGTGTATTTGGGATCATCTTTCTGTTTCCAGTAGTAGTATTGCTAAAAGTGCTTCGACAGGTTAGGTCATTTCATACGAAGGTCTCCACCAGGAATCGAACCCGGTACCGCTTTCACCAAAGTCGAACGCGTTGCCCACTTGGTTATCCGGGATCCCCTTCTGTTTCCATTCTTAAATAATTCATTTTTTATGAATTGTATGTAAGTTTGTAAAATAAGATTTTAAGGCGAAAAATTAATTATAAAAGTGAATGAAGAAATAACATATTTTTATGAATTTTTACTACTTTCTGATATTCACGACCTCATTGCTCTCAGCTCAGCTCAGTCTCATAATAATAGTCTCAGCAACAGGAATACATCTCAAAGCAGCATGAATAATCAAAGTATAAAAGGAATAAAGACTAAATGAAATAATTATAACCAACACCGCTACCAAAGTCATCATAGAGATGCATTTTATTGTGCCAGAAATAATCATTAAATTTTTTCCAAATTGCGCTTTCTATCAAAGTTATAACTTTAACTTCGGTTATATTGATATTCTTTTGTTTTTAACTGTTTTTACTTCCGCTGTGGCTTTATTTATCACCACTTCCGATCACTATCAGAGTTCCGAAGCTCTCTAAATATTGTTATACCACTTGGAACATCCTTTATGAGCTGAGTCATACGTGGACCGAAATGGTGGGTGAAGTCGGAATTATTTTTGGAGAGGTAAGTCCACATCGGGTGCTATTTCCGGGTAGAAAAGGCCGTCCCTCGCGACGAATGCATCCATCTGTTTCCAAAAGAAGTCATATTGGCGCCCTTAGGTGTCTCGACGCCTATCTCTCACTAAAGAATGTCTCTGTTCGACAAATGACGGCTGTAGATAAGGCGAAACTAATCTTCACGCTCCCGAAATTCAGGCGCGTCTCCAAGACTCGCTAGCTTTAGACTCCTCCATAGTCGGACGCTACCATTTTACCATTGGGAAGCTGAGATTACTGCATTTGTATCCCCGATTCAAAAATGGAAATTTTCCCTCACTCCGTTTGTAATGAAAGGAACCGCTAGACTTATCGCTAATTAATGAGAATCAATAGAAGCTAAGACGGAATAAACTACAAAATTGACGGTGACGACGACTGGCGCTACATGTATTCAAACCTCAGCAAGACGTCGACGTCGCTCGCGAAAATTTTCAAGTTTGAAATCCGGAAATCCTCATAGATTGGATATATGATGAAGAAATCGAAGAAAGAACATTTTCCAGCGGCTTTTGAGAGGACCTCAATGGTGGGTACTGGGAAGGAGCTGAAAAGCAACGAAGAAATACTTCCCGTTGACTGAGATACGAATCTGAAAGACGGTCAACCGGCATGGCCGCAGTAATAGTGCTGACACACTTCGTTAGGAGAGAACTCAAGAAATACAGGGAAAAAGTGGAAAAATAGAGAGGTAGTTAAATCAAAGTTCACAGAAGAAAATTAATAGATTACATAGGGAATATTGATATGCATCGCAGGAAACCAATAGCTTCGCAAACTCTGACGGATGTTCATTGTAAGTGGAAGTTCAAAACAAACTTCTCTTTGTGATTATAGTTTATGGATGTAATACTTTAAGTAGCACAGGTACCCTGATGAACTTCTCCGAAATCTATTTAAAGTCAGCAGAGGGCGTGGTCTTTCAACTGATACCAATACTGCGGAATAAAATTTCGTGACGGAAAAATGCGTCTTCTTCCAGCTTCATTTAAATTATCTGACGAATTCAAACGTCGATCATTTCCTATCCTATCGCGAAATTTTACGTTACTCCCCGACGAGTGAAAAAAGTTCGCTTGGCAGTCAAAACGTTTTTATGGGGGTTGGAACCCCGAGTTGGAGTCAAAATGGCGCCGAAGGGAAAAAAGGATTCGGGGGATCGGCGAGGGAAGGAAGGCTGCGAGGGGATGGAAGCCCCAAGGGGTTGGAGAAGGGTAAGAAGGTGGAGGAGGAGGTGCATTGGATGCACATGGCACGCCGTGGGAGTCGTTGGGAACGCTTGGTTCTCACGCCGCGTCCTACGCAGTGTTGCCAATGGAATCCCTCAGATGTCGCTAAATGTTACCCATGAGAAATCATCAGAAACAAACATCACAGAATTAAGTAAAAATTGCTATAATCTCACTCTGGTCATTCTAAAATTCGATTAATATATTGTCAACCTAGAATCATATCTAAAAAGAGCGTTTGGAGTTACGATTTCGTGCAGCGGTGCTTTTCCACAGAAAATAACCATCAAATGAGAGCAACTGAAATTGGTACTGTTTATGCGCCTCTTGAATATACGTGCGCCACAATGAATATTAAAGGTATTCATCTTTTAATTTTAAATGTTTCATTTAGATAAATGAAATGAATATCAACAGGGAAATGCTTAGAACACTCTTTCCTCTTCGGATGATTTAATTTAAAAGACTTGGGAACACAAAAAACGCCGTATTACATCTCGCCTCGGGCGCCAATAGGTTTGTTCGTGTATTTATCGTAAACATAAGGTGGTAGACAAGATATCAAAAGACCAACCACCTTAGTCTACCATCTTTATTCGCGTTCTTTAATTCTTAGAACGGAACCGCGAGGAGGCAATGCTTAAAATAAAAGAGATATTTGAAATAAAAACGAAAGGAATTCTTAAGGGCGTGCGAGGGCATATTTGAAATTCCAAGCGGCGCGGGCAGCGGGAAAGGTTAAGAACCGCTTTTCTATGTCTTCTAGAGAGCCTTCTTGAATTTCTTTTCCGACCTATAGCGCTAACAAAGACGCATGGTCTGAATTATAAGCATAGACTCTTTTCCTAGCTTCAAATGCTTACGTGCGAAGAAAATCATTTTTCCATTTGGTCTTAGCAAGAAGACGGGTTTTCATATTGTCTCTTCGTCAGTATCGCGAAGAATAATTGAATCCTAAAACTGTGTTGTCGCTTCTTAATTTATTGATATGCCGGTTGGCTTAGAAAATTGCATAGTCAATAGGTTATCAAGACAAAATGGGTTACATTGAATAAAACGCCCAAGAACAGTACGGAAAACAATACTTTGCTTTTTCTCGTGGTGATGGCTTGCGTGTCAATGAACAAGAAACTTCAATAAATCGATTAAGAGATCTTAGCGGTTGCATATGGAACGTTAAATATAGAATGTTTAGGAAAACTGAATGTGAATGCAAAGAGCCCTGGTAACGAAACTTTATCGATCTTGTTATAAATAGGTGGGATATGCACTTCAATTAACGAAAGATAGATAACGGAAAACTGTCAGAAAGCGTTCGGTGCTCTCGAAAGTTATTTCTCTATAGGTAGGATTCGGTTGCAAAAAGCTACCTCTATTTCCATTTCCTTCACGCATATTCAGGAAAACACTCTAAATCAACATTAATCAAACATTTAAGCCCTATATATGGCACTTTGAAAGTAATGCATAATCAATATTTCGATGGATCAGGAATTCCTATGAAATAAGTGCGGAGACCTACGAAAATCCTAATATCGGATGGGTTGTAATCCACTTTTAAGGCTATTTCATACATTTGCAAATAAAGCTATCTAATTTGTTTGTTCATTAGTTCAAAAGGATGAGCATGTCACAAGCAGATATTCTAAAAAATTAAAGAGCCGAAAATCTCCTAATTTCCCATCGGAACGAACCGAAGCCGATCCATTTCTAAATTTCATGGATTCTATGCTCGTTTTAGCACTTTATTTGATAAGTAAAAGGAGCCTATCATTCTATAGAAAATGCCACGAATTCTTGTCATGGCTTAGCGAATTTCACCTAATCATTGTGTAAATGAAGGAGAATTTTTGCAGCTGTCAATGTGTCAGACTTCTCCAAATTTTCAATTCAAGAGACCTGAAATTCGGCGGTGAAGTGGAACTGTGCATGTACCTACTTTAAAAACAATATTCGACGAATTATAATTCTTCCGCAGAATTTTCTGCCACTGCTGCAGCTCCTACATTACTTAGGGATTCGTGAATAATTAGACGCCACTTGTTTGTACAAACTGTAAAAAAATCTACTAATAAACTGCTTCCATGTTTTTTTATATGGCGCTCCACAAATTCCAGCCGGATCATTTTGAGCAGGAGTGACCAATATTTCACAGTTTTAACGTCAACTGTTCCAATATTGTTTGAAATGTGCCATATATACAATAATTCACCATTAACCGCAATAATGTCAATAACAATAACTATAAAATAACTATGGTGAGAACTATAATAATAACTACTATAATAACTATTATAATAACGCCAATAATTACTATAATAATAAATATAATAATTATTGTAACAATTGCTATAAATATAACTATAATAATAAGCTAGAACAATAAACTATAATATATGCGCTCTCTAGAATTCAGTTATAAGATATATTGTCAATGTGTTAAATTACGTGCATTTGTATCTATAAAAGAAAAATGAGTAGAAATGAATCTTTAATTCTTCTATGAATTCAATACGTCATTTACTATAACGTTTTGCACCGCTTTGGTGGAAGTTCCGTAGATTGGTCATTTTTTATCTAGAGTTTATATTTAACAGTGAACGCTCGTAAGAAGGAAATAGTTTTTACGAAAAAGTTTATTCGAATTTAGTATCAATTTAAAGTTATATCTCCTTCCAAAACTAAGGGAAAGGTAGCCTGTCAATAAAAATATACTTTTAAGGCGTATGAAATTACTCCTTGTCGCTGAGAATGCATGCATAAATCGCATTTAATAGAGTAAAATGAGACTGAAAGCAAGCAAATCGAATAATTCGGTTAAAAAACTAGGTTTTATTTAATTTAAAATCTAGTAAATCTATTCGCCCGTATATGATATCGTAAAACGAGTCCAAGTCCAACGAACCATCTCAACCCGGAGTATTTGCATCAAGCGGGTACGGTATAAAGCACTTGCACCAGCAATATTATAATTTGACCCTCTCCCAGTGAGGAGCAGAATAATTATCATGTAACTAAAGCATTTCCTTCCACGTGAAGATAGGCTGAAAGACACGCATACGATTTGGGTTTGAAATTCACGCTCATCAAAAATGCGAACAAATGAGCGTGGCGAGAGAGGCGGCATTGTATCTTCCGAAAGAGCGCATGCGCAGAGGGAGAGAGTGAACCTCCTCGTCAGCTATGCCGCCCTATCCCTCTCGGAAAAGACTCCTTTCTTTGCTGACATCACTCAGCAAAATCGAAATTTCTCTTCCTTAATCCCCTAAAAAGCCCGCAGAGAGGGGATTTCATTAAGAACCTTCTAAATATCATTTTCTCCTCAAGCACAGATGAATTAATGTAATCTCGAAAGATTTTGCAAGCGAAATTTGAAGGCGGAGCTTCTTCCTCGTGATATTAGAATCTGAAGCATTTGAATAATCGAGGAAAGACATGAATATATCCTTAAAAATGCGTGCTGTAACCGAAGGTTTTAAAGAGAAACAAAATGGTATTTTATTCTTTCGTAGACTGCGGTTCAGTGTAATGCGCTCATACACTATTTATCCGGGGTCTTATTATAAATATAATTTTAAATGACATGTACAAATTACGCATCATAATTCGCAAACTGTTACATTAGAAAGGTGTTTAATGAGCAAATTAGAAGAAATAAGCGCTGATCATCACTCGAAGTATGGCAATTGATCGATACAGCAAAGTTTCTAAAGGAGTAAACTTGTAGTATTAGAGTTAACGTTCTGCCAATGCTATGAGGAATTGCTTTAGGAAAGTAAACAAAGGAGAACATATTCAATATGGGGAAAAGAAGAATATCGATCGAAAAAGTCGAAGGAGAATGGGGTGGAGCGAATCTTGACAATGAAAGAATGACGCAAGATTAATCTTAGAAGAAGAGAAAACTTATAGAGATGGTGAATAGGAATAGAATTTTGATTTTGGATTATCTACCTACAAAATAAACTTTTCATTACCTTCCAGGTAGGATTATCAGTAACGCTATGGTTCCTAAGTATTCCCCGTAACTTATTCGATTAAATCTTTCAAGATACAAGAGATTGTAATTTTCCTGATTTTTTACAATCCCGGGATGATTTCGGGATGACAACATTGTCGATCCCGCGTTCCCGGAAAATTCCTGGGATTGTAATTTTTAGTCAATTTGACGGTGAAATTATACAAGTTCTGATTTTCATATTTTTCATTGAATTCTAACAAGACAAATTAATTTTTTGTTTAAATATCTCATGTCACGAATAAAAACAAAAATGAATTGCAAGTAATAGTATATACTAAGTATAAAATTGGGCAAAATATAATGGAGGAAAAATATTTAGCAGTTTTACTTGTTCTCAAAATCACAAAACCATATAATACTTTCCTATTAAAATCACTTTAATGTATTTGTAGATTCATGATGACTCCTCAAAGAGCATAGTGTTGACACTTAGAAATCGGGATTTCCCAGGATATACTTTGATTATCCCGGGACAAGGGAAATTAGCCATATCTGCGAGATCTCATAATATCGGGAAAGCGGAATGCCGGGACGATAAGTACTACTACAAGATAACGATAAAATGGTTCACTAACGAAAGTTTTTCACAAATATGAATTTTAATTTTATTTTTAAGATCTGATATATTTTATACATTTCCCTTTTTGCCTACAAGTATTTGGCGTAATCGCAGTAGTCATTTTAAAAGTGCTTCGACAGCTAAGACCTTTTCGGACGCGAGCCCCCACCGGGAATCGAACTCGGAACCACTTTCACCGAAGTTGAACGCATTACCCACGTGGCTATCTGGAGGCTCTCGACATATTCTTTTATTTAACTGCTAGCAAAAATCGGTATCTCGCAGTTCCGGATCATTTCCAAAATTTAATTAGTAAATTAACTTTTAAATTATTATTCACTTGAGTATCGAATCGCATTAAATCTTTCGTTTCTAAAGGTGACATTCCGCGACAACCACGCATATTTACCTCGAGAGGCCAAATATTATCCCAAGGCAAACTGTTTGGTCCCCTGAGAAATCATCGAGCTCTTTGGTGGATCCTTTGGGATATAATATTAGAAAATTATCATTACATTCTTCTTTGCGGACACCGGTGAAACGTGTGTAATTAGTCGTTTATCGACTCTTTTAGGGAGCAGATTTTTTTCTGATAAGATTTCGGATATTTCTGATAAATATTCTTCAACTATCGCTCCTAACATCTCTCACCTCGGAAGAGCCGGCGAGCTTCATTTCAGTTTTTATTGTATCACGTGTAATTGGGTTCATTTTTAACCTGTATGCGATTAATAAATGATTATCATTGTTATTTTATCATATCATCATCACCATTATTATTATTCAGAGAAAAATGCACCTATTTTAAGGATAAGTACTCAATAAGTAACTTAAATTTTCCATCTTGTATTTCGCGCAATGCGAATTAATGGGACAAACTCTATTACTGTTACTTAGAACACTCAAAATATCGAAGGTTCATCCTTTGCATGTTCACATTTCAATATGTACTTCCAATTCTTTTCCTTTGCCATTACAAAGAAATGCAACTGATTCTAAGAATATTCAACCCCTGATTAAAAGCCTTTTTCTCGATAATTCTTCCAGTTACTTTTCTTCCTCTCTTTTCGAACACTTTGCGCAAACGTCCTAACTATAAACACTTCTGTGCAGTAACGAATTTATAATTGGAAGCACTAGACGATAAATTAGGTTCTCATCCACATGGAGGCCTTAATAAAACTATTTCCGATGACATAATTTTCCAAATTTTTATAGCGGTACGTTCGTCTGATACTCGTACTTCATAGAGGGGCTTTCTCTCCTACTATATGTTTTCTGTCATGAAAACAGCTATTCTTCGGGGAATGGCTGCTGTTTCAACTGCCAGAACTCCAATTCCAATAGGATTTGTGCTTGAAGCGATGAAGCTTGTTTCTTACAGATGAAGCTTGTATTTGAGCAGGAGTAGGGAACCTCCTTTCGCACGAATCCCGCATGTAACATTAGGCCGCACTTGAGGACCTATCGCCAACAATCATATTGTCGACAGAAATTGGAAAACGAATTTTATTTCTAAGCAAATCTAAGTATAAAAAACTACCCTAACCGCGGTGGCGGAGTGGTTCGCGTGCTAGCACTTCAACCCTCAAGGTACCCGGTTCGAATCATATAATCGGATTTTTCCGGTTTGGGAATGGTTGTGTGTGTTCGTCCGTAGTTATTGTTTACATCCAACACTACAATTATCCAGTAAATGGATGTTTGTGGAGCATTTGAAAATAAATAGATATTAATGAAATTATGAATATTAGAGAAATAATATTTTCTGTCTTATTTTATTTTGACGTTATTTACGAGACAGTTGAACAAAATTACCTTAATGCGCATATTTTTCAAAGAGAACGGATTAATGGCCGTACTGAACGCCTTAAAAGGCCGCGTGTAGCCTACAGGAAGGAGTTTCCCACCACTGGCTCAAAGGAAGGTTAGGTATGACCGGGAATAGCTTGGAAGGAAGGTGTTCCCTATCTGTACAGACAGTTTCCAAGAGTCTGCCTCCATGTCCGTAAGAGAACAACAGTCCCTCACCTGCCTCCGCCCGCTCTTTGCCCTTCACTCCATGGATATCCATCTCATCCGTTCGACAGGAGGAGGGTGACCTGGGACAACACATGCCCTCTTGGGAAAGCTCTGGAGGAAAGGATTTTTGAAGGAGGATAGAGAGGAAATATTGAGGGATGGGGAAGAGAACAGGAAGGAAGAAAGGTTAGAGGTGAGGATGCATGTGGGACCGTTCTGCTTCACACCGCATGCAGCCACTTCCTTGAGGGAACGCTCCTGAAGGGCTGCCAACAAATGGAAATTCGACCTGAGAGATATTTTAGCTTCTAGGACATACAAAAAGTCAACCACTAAATATTAACGTGAGACAATCGCTATGTAAGATAACAGTTAGTGACAACAAGGCCAGGCTCGAATTATACCATAATCCTGACTATTGTCCACCTTTGTAATATTAGCGGAATATTTTTCAACAAGGAGACCATGGGCTCTGATTATACCGAGACATTATTGCTCAGGTTATCCTTGTGATACACATAAAATTCCTTTATTACAACAAGACAGACATGGCAGTAGAAGGGGAAAGTAGCAATTCAATTAATACTAATTAAAATGTTAACTTACGTATGAAATGTCACTAATATGTAGGAAAAGGTACGGTGTGATGCGGATTTGTTGAATTAATTGTTGATTTGTTAAAATGAACTGAAAAAAAACTTTTATGCATCGGAGGTATGAATTTAAAGACGTCAATACTAAACTAAGATATTTCCCATTAACATAATCTATTGTCCCCAAATTTCTCTACTTTTGAATTGATTACAATATTTCGAAACCACAGAAAATATATATTTTAGGAAATCAAGAATTGATAATTAATTTATAATCGAATTCGGTATTCAATTTTAGAAAATATATCAAAGTAATTTTCGATATCTGCTATTTATTTTACACTTTAAGTCTTGGAATCTTTTTAAAGAATTCGACAGTTGTTAGTTGTATTTTCCAATTTTCTCTGCTAATGACTGCTGAGCGTATATTCATCGCCACTGCCTAGAAATTGCTTAAATTGAATGAGGGCTCAAAGTATCACCGAAAACACCATGAAAAATCAATTCCAATTACACATGTATGATGATCATTACCGATGGATAGGTTTCGGAGCTGTCGCTCTACAGCTTTGATTTTAATATTCTTCCTAAGATGTGAAAGTGGATAGTATTTGTAAGTCGATATATTTCCGAATGTTATTATGCTCACATCGTTTTACTACATCACAAGGTAAATGGTCCAGTTCCTATAAAAATAAAAGTAGAAAATGTTCTTCTTCTTTAAGGCTAAAGCAAGGTAAAAAAATATCTTTCATCAGGATCAGAATACAAGAATCCTACATCCAAGAAACGATTTCGCCTTATTTGGAAAATTTTTTGATCAGCTGCAATCTTAGCGATATTTCACGGCGAAAACAAATCCATCGATTTAATAAGACATCGAGGAAGAATTTCGAATGAATCCGAACTCGCAGAGTCCTTATGGCTCCGCTCTTTATGATAAATGTCTCACATCGATGTAAGAGGTCAACTCGAGAGGCTCAATTGGGAACGGTTGAGGGCAAAATCGGTCCTCAGGATAACGGTCGGAGAAAGGGTCACCCTGAGATTTTCAACGATCTATACGCACACATTCATGAGAAAGACTGCATCAGCTGCAAACACCTCTTTGACAGACATCAACTCCTAACCACTTATTTAGGCCCTCTTGCAACCGATGCTTTGTTAACAATGGCCTTTCGGATGAATTCCATATCGAATTGGCAGATGTAAAAGATATAGAGCGGACGAAATCACAGTGAAATCGATAGATGATATAAAAACATGGAATAATGGAAGCATATACATCACTTTCACGTGGACACAGTACAAGAATCCACTATTTCGGCCTCATCTTCGAGACGTTCCACTGTGATGAGAGAAGGAAGAATTTAACCTTTCACACTGTAGCTCTTAGGTTTATTTTTAAGGTTTAGGCGCCTCAGATTATGAAAATAAACTTGCAAGATACCGTTTGAAAGTTTCATTTTCTCCTCTCTCATCATATCACAATACATTACATATACGAGTAGTGCAAACATAAAAAAATCCACTATTTCGGCTTCAACATTTAAAGAGGTCTAAGAACTTAAACACGTTACCTCAGGATTTAATACAAACGACCTAGGTTTCAACGCATAGCGTCATCATCAGGTACAAAAGAATCATTAGGTATTAGATGAAGAAAAGAAAGAGAAAAAGTCTACCGTAGCCGGGAATCGAACCCAGGTATAACAAGTATAAATTGCTTTTAGTCCTCTTTTATGGTATAGAAATGATTAATTGTAGTTTAAATATGATTAAAAATAAACGCCATTTGGAATGTTAATAAATTTCAAATGTCCTTTCGTACATTTAATACCTATATATTAAATTTTATAATATCATAAAATTTATATTGGAAATCGTAATTCCCAAATCTTATAATATGTATTACATTGACTAACTGACACGGAGAGACTGCCACCAGGCTAGATGCATATTTTTAGTCATAGAATATAAATAAATAAAACATTTAATGTATTTTATGGACATTATTCTATTAATGAAAATGTTGTCCATCTTGTATTTCAACTGGCGTTGCCTTTTGCTAATTGTTCTCTTTATTAACTCTGTATTATCATGTATTTTATACAGAATTTCGTGTTGAACGAATAAAACTCCATAACACGCTGTGCAATCCTGCCAAGACCACATTTTGGGTTCGTGTTATGGAGAAATTCGTGATAAGCGAGTAAAAGATGTTTTACTGCATATAAAAATAATAAACTTGCATAAAATTAAATGAATACTTAGGTTTACTTACTTAAAATTGTGAAAAAGGTAAATTATTTCCAAAAATATATCTCAAATTAATTTCTAAGTATATAATGAATAAAATAACTATAACTTACGTGGAACACTAACAAGTTTGTAATCCTGTGAAGCGGAGGTGGTAAGATTATTAATCCGAAATACAGTTTCGTTGATGGATAACTTCTGGATCTAAAAAGGGAAAATTTAAATAAATGTTATACAATATGTTATACATCATTCAATAAAGATATTATCAAATTACCAAAAAATGTATTATTCAATTTTCGTGATTGTCAAATAGACACATTTCCTTGCTTTGCTTTTAATTTGCGCAATTAAGTTCTTAATTTTGTATATGTATTTGTATTTATTTCAAATGCATGTACAAGAATACCATTCACAAAGAGGAATGAAAGGAAACATATCAATTATATATAGTTCTCGCAATAACCAAAAAATTACATGATCTTGTATGATCCGGCTATCTATATTTTAAATTATTATAGCCTACTGTGATTATAGCGCCAATACAGTACTCTATCCTTCATGTGTCGCTAATGTAGAAGCTCTAGAGAGTTTCAGCGAAGCGTTCACCGTAGACGCACTTCTTATCGACGAAATGAAAACAATAATAATACACGTGACTGCAAGTCAGACCAGGTCACCGTAAAATTAATATTTGAATTACCTATAATGCAATTCTAAACTATGCTTTTTCACTTTGACAGTGGTTTGTGGATGAATTGGTATAATAAAAATTAAATATAGAAATATAGATAAGTTAGAGAGACCTGTATATATAAAATTACTTCTTAAAAAGCTGTAAAAGAAAATTGGCCGGACGGAAATTTCGATTGTAATCGAAAAAAGCATCTATTAATTCATTCTAAGGAACATTTCGTTATCACAGCTTCCATGAAAAATTAGAAAAATTTAGCTATATTTCTACGTTTCTGCTAAGGATTTTTCATTATTATCGTTTGCATTGAATATGATAATAGTGGAACTCTCGTAAACTGTCACTTACATAGAAAAAATATTCTTGAATTTAGGACCGTTTCAAATTGTATTTACAGCCAAATATTTTTACAAGGCGATGTTTGCACGCTTACATTAGGAGGTTTACCGCTCTTCTGCCAATTTCTTTTGCCTTTATATCTATACATATCGCCCATTAGTGTTAACATGGATGTGTATTTTACTAAAGATTAAGCGGAAAACCTGTCTGAAAGTAGTGGATTTGTAGAATTTCGATTTGCAGAAATCTCACGGATATTATGGCTTCTAACGTCTCTTGACTAGTTATTCTGGTAAACCGCCGCTTAATACTTGCAGTCGTTTACGTGTCCACGGTCATCTTCTTTGATATTTTCGTGGGAAAAACGGTTGAATCCTTTAAAGGGACAAAGAGGATTCTTTCCCTTGTGGAGCGTTCAAATCTCTGCACACTTGACCACTTTTCAAAATTACGGATTCAGACCAACTCCTCTCCCCAAAATGCATACAAAATGAATTCTTTGGAAAAGGGTAGCTGGGATCAAAATTCACCTTAGAATTAATTAGTCTGTGCGGCCCTTCCTTACTTTTGATCCGGTTTGATAGGAAAGAGTACCAGGCACAGTTTCCTAACTTCAACGGTTTGCCTTGCAATTTTAGGCTACTTCTATTTCGTCAGTAAATTCTCATTCAGCGAGAAATTTTCATATCAAAGAAATCATAACTTGGTTCGGTGACAAAGCCTAAGAATTGCACAAAGCACACATTTCCTTTTGGGAAATGATCCTGCATGAAGATAAAAGCTATTCTCTCAATTATCACTGGAAGATAACAACCGAGGAAGCTTTGCATAGAAGAATCTAAGAGGTAAGAGAGAGCCTCCGGATAGCCATGTGGTTAACGGATTTGTATTGGTGAAAACGGTTCCGGGCTCGATTCCCGGTGGGGCTCACGTGCGAAATTACCTTAACTGTCGAAGCACTTTTAAAATTGTTATTACTAAGATAGAGAAAACAATAAAGAAATCTGTATTATAAATAATTAGTATTAGAGAAAATAATAAAGAAATGTTTACAATGAACCGTTAGAAACAGCAAAGAGACTTAAGAATCAAAAAAACATACTCGTTTTTTTTTAAGTCTTGATTCATGCGTCGCTGAATCCCTGGTTGCATCAAAATTCTCATTTCCTTAATATCTTATGTGAACCCCTACATTTATGTAATTCAAACACTTTTTCTTTGCTTTCATCTTTGTCATTCTCCAAGCATCCTTTTCATTTATTTTTATTTTATTTATATCCCAATGCCCCACAAGCATTATTTTACTGGACCATTACAGTGGTGGGCTTCAAACAGGAAGAACACATGACTATTCTCTAATCGGAAAAATCCGACTAGCCGGGATTTGAATCGAACCCTGGCCCTTGAGATTTTTCCCTTGGAGCGCTAGCGTGCTAGCACGCTAACCATTCCGCCACCGCCAAATTTTCTTCAAATACTCGCATTGCATTCAAGTATTTTTATTAGTACTCTTCGAGTATGGCTTTACAACCATGCATTATCCCTACCACTCCATAATAAACTACACATATAATTAAACAAATTTTGGTTATTAAAGAGAACAACTTTTGTACTTATATATAACTCGTAGTAATAATGTTAAAAGTGCTGAGGTAATTCCGCACCTGTGGGCCCCACCGGACGCCGAACCCAGAACCGCTTTCACCCAAGGCAAACGTGCTACCCACTTGCCTATTCAAGATCCCCCTTAGCATTCCATTCTCTTTCAATATCTGAACCACCCACTCTTTTTTCCTTCCCTTTGTTTCTTCAGTCCAAATGCTTTCCCCTTTCTCCACCTCCTTCAGTTCACCGTTTGTTTCCCTAACAATCTTATTTTACATCTACATAAATACCCTGCAAGCCGCCTTACGGCGTGTGGCAGGGGGTGAAAACAATTTTATACATCAAGCCAAGATTCGTTTGTTAAATATGTAAAATAATCCAAATGAAGCCCTGTAAATCTCAACTGTTAAGTTGTAATCGAGATTCGGTGGATGTTTCTGAGAGATTAGAGCAGGAAGATACACTGGATGCATTTGACGTTATTGATCATCATATCTTTCTGTGAGAAATTCACCGCATAAATATCGATCTAAGAATAATTAAATAGATAAATTCATTCTTCAGCAAAGCACTCAGGTCAAATGTAGGATTCATAAAATATGGATATAAATTAAAATATGGATTATTTATTT